>JAFREQ010000011.1:8532500-9005000 GCA_025331565.1 Holacanthus passer
GAAGGGGGTTACTACATTGGAAAATTAAAATTAGCATCCAAGTTAGCTGAGGAAGTTCACAAACGATTTGCTCTTGTGCATTTGATCTGAAACCAGCCTTCGATAAAAGACTTTATCTGACTGCACTGTTAAAGGAAGCCCGTGCAGGCCAGCCACGACCACAGTGCCACCCTACGCCGAACACTTCCCAACTAATAAGACACATTCCTCTTACTGTGACACACAGCTGATGAATGAGGCAATTAACACACATGCAGAATGACCACAATAAACTTCACTGTCCCCAGGTGCGACAGATAATGGCCCGGGACACCTGACATGCTGATGGCAGATAAATGAAAGGTGATACATTTTTGGAGGAGACATGAGCAATGTTTTGTTGATATTGTTATAGGCCTTAAGTGAGAGCATATTTTATACAGGACACAGGTCTCATATTGATGAAAAGGTGGGAGGGATTTTGTCTGGATACAATTTATAGCTCAATTCAAGCTATTTAAACAGCACAGTCAATCCCAAATGCTTTGCAGTACAGACACAAATAAGAAATGACAGACTAATAAAGTCACAAGTTCATAATGTGCACATAACTGAAGACAACAGGCACACTGAAAAAAACTGGACCTACTGTAGGGACAGACAGGCCTTTGGTTTGAGGATCTCAGGTTTCTGACTGCACCGTATTATGACAGGAGTTCAAATATATAAGCAGAGGCAAGACTATTCAGTTCTTTGTAGACAAGAAAAAGGCTTTTCAACTCACTTATAAAGCTAAGATGGAGCCAGTGGAGGGAGGAGAGAGCTGGCGTAATATTGTCTCTGTTTCTTGATAATGTTAAAAGCCTTGGCGCAGCACTCTGAACAAGCCGGAGACAGAATGAAAAGGTCTGAGTGACACCAGATTATAAAGAGTTATAGCAGTAATAAAAGGTGGAAGGATGTGAACGTGTTGATGACTTTCTCCAAGTCAGACACACTCGTGAACGGTCCTGATTGGAAACAATGCGAAGTCGATGGAAGCTGGATTTACCAGGTATATTAACTGAGTTCAGCTCCAGCCTTCTGATGTGGCTGTGATGCAACTGATTTTCTTTCATTTGCGTGTAAAAAGTATCTGTAAGTTTTTGGTGATTATAGTTATTTAGCTGAACCGACATAAATTTGGGCGTCATCAACAAAAGTGAAAATATTGTAGTTTCAGATCATGTCGCCTGCAGGTATCTTTGCCGCTGAAGTACTGTCCTTTCCAGTTCTAATATGTGGATTCCATTTCTTGGGCATTACAATTCAATTCCACCTATCACCTTGAATAGACAGGGGACGTTTAGGACAGAGGATTAGGCGGATGGAGGAGTTTTATTTGACAGCCCTTAAACACAGGCACACACACCGTACATAGAGATATTACTAAGACATAAAGACAAGTACATTTTCCTGTTGTACTCCAAACAAGAGGATAACGTTAAGTGAGAAAGTAAGAGAAAAAGAGCTGGCCACGAAATGCACAGACAAAATAAAGTTTTGGAGGCTCATGAGAAATTAGCTGTTTCCCCTCTGTGTTCCATTTGAGTCAAGTTTAATAAGACAGACAAGAGAGTTAAGCCTTTGATGGCCTCTTCTGGTTCTTAAATCTCTTTCTTTTGAAATTGAGAGATGTGACAGATGTGAATAAGCACCTCAGTCTGCATCAGATGATAATACTTAGCAGCGCTGGTTCAAGCTGGCACTGCTGTTTTGCACTTAAGCAAGGCACTTCAGTTTATTCACCCTCTCCGGTGTAAAACTAAAATATAAGGAGCTAAAAAGTAACTCATAATATAACAATAATAGTGGGGAAAGCACCGCTTACAAAAGGGTGATTTAAGATGTATAGTAGTATATTATTGCCTTTGTTGATTTGCTTGACTCCCCAATATTAGGAAATGCATGATCACTAAAAAGATGGAGTCAAGAGAGAAATTAGATCAGTTACTTCGTATAATTTTACAATCAGGAAAATGTATTAAAACAGACTAGAAGCTGTTGTATCAGGCCAAGGTTAAAGCCTCCTCAGTTCTGAACAAGTCAAGAGGTGATGGATGATGAATGAACAGGTTCTTGTATTAAAGACAAGAAGAGAGGTAATTAGAGCATCTAATTACTGTGGCTTTCTCTATGCAAAGCACTGAGTAATATGAGCTGTGATGTTGTGTGATTTGAAAATCTGGGAACTAAAATACATTCACCAATACATTACAATACTCTGCACTTGTTCACTCATGAATATGAACTGAGCATGTTTGCCAGCTGAAAGGATGGCACATTGCCTGCACTGAGCATAATGAAAAATGAACTAAATTCATGATACTGGACCTTTGCTCTGCCGTCTAAAACTGCTGACACATTACAGTCAAACTAGTTATAAATCTGTCCAAACAGGCTGGTCAGCAATATAGGATATAGCTTGCGCAACACTTATCAGCTATCATAGATGTGTACAGTGTGTAACAGCCATTCACTGAGTACATAAAAAATGTAATAAAATTAAAAACACTCGAGTGAGACTTTCTGTAAATGTCAAGAAATGTCAAGTAGGAGCTACATCAAACTGACTTTTTGTTGTGGAGTATAATCAGGAGGCCTAATTCACAGCTGGAAAACGAACATGCTTTTATTCCTGCAGTGGCTCTATTGATCACTTAAAACTGGGAAAATAGAAGATGTGTTACCTTCTGTGAAGCTCTTATTGTTCTCTCTCTTTGCTCCACAGAGGGATCCCAGGGAAGAAATGTGGCACTATCGTCTTGTCTGCAGAGGAGCTGAGCAATTGTCGAGTGAGTACGCCAATGATAATCTCCCCTGCCAAACACACATTAGCAGGCAAACATCTGTCAGCAAAGCCTGGTTAAGACTTCGCTCATAAAGTGTACTGAGCAGTGTGGACGCTCACAGGGGCAAATGAAGTGTAGGCGCACAGCCACCGACTCAGGAAACGTCCTGTTGACTTTCTTTAGTCCAATTTGAGAAAGAATCCCACAGCAAGCAAAGAGATGAAAAAGTCAGTGTTCAATCCATCTGTTGTTTAAAAAAACTCTCTGCTCATATTGCTTAATCACATATTTCATCATTCAGTCATGATTCTGGCAATTTTAGAGTGTACCTTATTAAGTACTGTATACACTTCTATGACTGCTTTATGTAAAGATAATATTAAGCATTAATTATGTTATTATTATTAATAATAATGATGAAATATTAATTATTATTATTTAGCATTGTGCACATAATGACAAGTCCTTCTTAAGGTGTTTTGTTAATACAATAATAAGGTAATAGGTGTAAGATAATAATTAAATATTAATTGACATTATTTAGCATTGCGCCACAATGACAGGTTCGAACCCACGACCCTGAGTTTATAGAGGTCTCATGTTAATAACCGACTGACATTAGCCGGGCTGTAAAAACTACATCTGCTGGGAGTTGATGGGTCATTGTGTTGGTAGTGCCAATTTGTAATTATTATCACTCAAACTAACCAACACTAGCTTCATACACAGCAGTCCCAGACATCTCCTGTCCTCTCTCAGACGTCTAAGGACTCAGCATCCACAAAGCCAGCTGTGGAGGTAGTAGGTCCTCCACCCTTGTATGATCCATCTGTGGAGAAAGTGCCCTACGAGTTGCTGCTGTCCATGTTGGCTGTCTCACTTGTTGTCACAAGTCTTTGCTCCCACGTCACCTTCTTTTAAAATATTCAGGCTTGTTGGAACCAGACAGAAAATAAGGGTGTACACTGCTTTTCTAAGAAAAAAGTTCTTTAGAAAAACTACCTACAGTACCAATCTCACACACACACACACACACACACACACACATCTCTGAGGGCAGCTGCTCTCACTCTGTGGTCTAATGAAATGGCCCAGGAACATGATGGGGTGAGTGGTGACTGCCCCGTCAACCAACACTGTGCTGTGAGGCTTTATATATTTCACTGGGCTCTCAACACGCAGATTAGAGGAGGATTTTGAAAAGCAAGAGAGTGCAACAGATCAAATGGAACAGAGAGAAAGAGAGAGAGAGAGAATAAAGGAGAAAGAAATAATGCCATAATGAAAATGAAAGAGCAAACGAGCAGCGGTAAGATGGAGGGAAACAGAGATTTGTGTGTGTGTGTGTGTGTGTGTGTGTAGAAGTGAGAGAGAGAGAATAAGTTCGACAGACAGATACAAAGACAGTGAAGTGAATCAATAGAGGATTATTTCATGCCCAGCGTGTAGCAGCTCTTAGGTAAGTATAAGAACAGCCTGGCTGATGACAGTGAGAGACCGAGGGCTGGTTAATTAAAATGCAGCCCTGCCTGACCTTGTCCCCTGCAGCCTGTGGGACACACACACACACACACACACACACACACACAAACACACACAGAGGCATACACATTCATACACAAACTCATACTCTCTGTTTCACACACTTGTTCACAACCCGTCTTGAGACTCATTTGCATACAAACACACCTACATTAGCTTGGGAAGCTGTTTTGTTGCATTCGATGTCACACAGGCTGGAATACAAAACAGGGTGAATTGTTCTCCTATAATCAATATTTTTATGTTAACAATGGCTCACATGACTATGTGTACATGACATAGACTGCTTGTAGTGCCCACAGATAGTTAACACCCAACACCACAGTTGCCGTCAATTCTACAGAGCTTTATAGAGTCTTTCCACTTTCTTTGTACTATTCTCACAGATGTTTGCATCAGACAACTCTAAAACCGAATTGAAATGGAAAACTCGCCTAACACCAAAAAACAGACAGACAAAGTTACCAACTAGCTAGAAAACATAGTGGTAGTATTTAGCAGCTAAGAGCCTGGTATTTCCCTTGGGCATTGGTGGAGACCAAAACCGAGCCAGAAGGAAAAAGAATATGGACGTGCATTGATCAGGTAGACACAAACACTGCTCCAAAGGAAGGCTGATGCTCCAGATGTTGCCAGATGTGCCAGATGTAACTCATAGGGTGATATGTAAATGTTGTGTTTACAGCCCCAAGTGACCTCAACTTTAGTAACTCTAAAGTGAGACTATGCATTTATATCCAGACTTAATGCCAAAACATATTCTGTGCTTTCTTTTGTTTCAACACTTTGCTGAAGCCATATGCTCCTCTCAGTGAGTAAAATATTCAAATCCAAGATTACTCGTGCATAATTTCTCTGTAATTCAGCCCGACACATATGATTTCTTGAGCAGAATTTTAAAACAGCTCTCTGTACAACATGAGTTTGTAATGCTGGACGGGCTGCGGGGTCCGAGGAGGTCAGTGCACATTTAGCTTTCATGAACTGACATTATTCATCACTTTCCATTATTATGTCTCAAGAGATGTGAGCATGTAGTGTGTGAGTGTTGTTGTTTTTGCCGACATACCCTGCAGTCGGGAAATGTAATACATTTGTACACACTCATGATCAAACCTCTCTTTAATGCTCTAACAGTTTTAAGGGGACTTGGTATCGAACAACTTAAGATTACTCTGGGAAGTGTCCCTGAGCCCACGTAGTCATTTATACAATCATGTCCTGTCCTTGCTTGTGAACGACTGAGCCTTTCCAGGATGCTCCTTCAATGCTGTTAACAAGTCAAGATGACAAAGCAGCAAAACATCCTTTCATTTTTTGGAACAGCTAAGACAATAAAAGTTTACGATGACATAGTTAAACAACAATAACAATGAGCAGGAACTAACCAAAATTCTGGATACATGGTGGTAATAAAATACAAAATAGCACAATGAAATAACTTCAGACTTATTTGAAGCCTTTATGTGTGACTGTTTACTACAGTCATTATTCAGTTTTCATACTATTAATGCTAAAGTTCTTCAGTGTTGGAGTCTAACAAAAACTCAGTTGTTTACAAAAATGGCTTAATTATTGTCTTGCAGTCTGACCATATAATAGTCATCTGTGTGATGACAAGATGTTGAGACAATATGGACATAATCCTCCAGATAGCAGTATTAACATGTTATTAGCCATCCATAAACTGCAGCCTGCTGATTGAAGAAAGAATTGCCTCTATGAAAACCTAACAACCCCATAACATTGTCTAGTGTGAACTATGCATCACTCTTCTGACGGGTTCTTTATTTGTGACGCATTTGCAAAGAAACATTGCAAAGTTTAACTTGTCCAGCTTGTGCTGCATCCACAGAGCCTGCAGGAAATGAAAGCTTACTTGCCTGCGTTTTCATAGCCTATAAGATGAGCTTAACCTCTGCGTGTGCTGCAGCTTTTCCTCAGAACAAATGTTTCAAACATTGAAAACAACAAATGACTTAATTTGCTTGGCACAAGTTAGGAGATGAAATCACCCAAATCACTACTTGCTACTTGCTAATGAATACTACTAACTACTTGTATTCATTCATTCATTCATTCATATTGCTTAATGCCATGCTAATTACAACATACTACTACATGCATTATATATACTCAACATGATGAAGCTATTCACGACTGTTTAACATTTGATTGTGTGATCGGTTATAGTTGAATAATGTATTTAAATTCACCATTGTCGTTGCATAACCTTTGAAATGAGCCACAAATTAAGCCGGAGTTGCTTTTAAATACAGTACATGCTCATGTGCCTCATGTATCCTGCATCTATTTCGAGTCTTGGCTGTGCACATCCTTAGAAATGAGCACCACCCATCTGCAAGATGCAGTACGCCCACAACCAGTAGGGGCAGTGTAGGGACAGTATGTGTTAGAAAACGTTTCTGTTCCTTTTGAATTAATTTTTGAATTTTGAGTTCCACTACAGCTTGGCATTGATAAATCTAAACTAGGTGGACAAACTACTCTGAGAGCTTGAGGAACAGAATTGCAATTAGGAAAAGACTGTTCTCATATGATAAAGTTTATGAGACGTGCAGTAAAGTAATCAATTTAAGTATATTGAAACATTTCTCCGACTCCAAGTGCTGGTTATTAAACATTTTTGCAGCTATCTAAACACTACGACTATCAAAATATTGGGTTACATAAATTTGATTAGCTCCCACTCGACACACCCAAAGCGACAAATTTGTGGGGGCGGCTACGACTCTGTGCAAATACAGCATTTCAGGGCGGGGGCGCCTTCGCTGTTAAACAGCCTTCAAAATAGAGGTCTGCAAAAGTAAATCCTGCAGGATTTCTGACAAATACAGCCCACTCCCTCCCAATCTAGCAACAATGGTTCTTATTAAAAACTGCTCGCCTTGTCCTACAGGAAAAATATGGCTCCGTGAACTTTTGTAATCTAAAGAAAGAATACAGTAGAATTGATCAAGACATGATTTGAACTAAAAGGGAATAATGCATTTAAAAAAGCTTCAACTTTCCTCTGATAGGTAATGTTGTTGCTGTATAGCAGCAAATACAAACTGGAAGCTGGAACCTCAGGTGGGAGCCTACAGATAAGTCTAATGATAATAGCATCTAAAAACAGATGAAATTTCATGACAATATTGAATGTGTGCTCCTGCCCACATTAGACTAATTATACTGTATTACTGAATCATGTAGGACCAACAGGATCCCAGTCCAGCTGCAGCTGTCGACTGCAAAGCAATCTAGGACTGGTCCATGTAGGAACTCTTTTATTTTTTTCCCTAATAGGATATATCAGCTTTACAGAGTGGGAGCAGAGCAGCGTGAATCTGCCTGGAGCATTTCACTGTGTTCCCTCTCCCTTCGAGATAAAGCTCCATCACACAAACATGCTGATAGAACCCCAGGAGGATTTTCATTTTGCTTTATTTGCACAAATTTAACCGTTGGACTGTTTTGCAGTCTGTCTTTAGGCCACTAACAGCCAGCGGAGGCGACTAACAGTGAGGCTGTTTGCTGTGACAGTGTGTTTGACAGGGACTACAGTTCTGTTGCCCTTCTTCCCATCAGGTCCTCTACTGTTTTGAACCTTTGCGTGTGCACTTATGTCATCAGGAAAGCCACAAATTTCAGGCAGAATCGTCGCCTCAGTTCGCGCGACAGATCCGCATCTGTTCGCCTCACTTCCTGTGCTTCCATTCATTTTGCTGCCTCCAAATTTCACTTCACATTGTGCAAGAAATCAGAAGGGCGGCATTCACCACATTTGCTACGGTGCAAACTGCAACAGGTTTCCTCTAGCGTGAGCAGAGAACAAGTGGGATGGACAAAATATCAAATGTAGAAAATAGAAAATCTTGAGCAGCTTGGAGTGGAGCGATTAGAAGATGCTTCGAGGGGGGAGCAGAAATTGTTGCTGCTCTGTTCCACTCATGCACGCTGCTCGGCAATCCTTATTAAACGCGACAAACCAACAAGACAACATAAATCACACATTTCTTATCCCGTGGCTTTAAATGAAGAATGAAAAAAGGGAGGTAATCCAGGCGAGGAATTACCAATTTATAGAATCACACATGTGAAACAATGCACTGAATCACCGAGGATCATGTCCTGTATGTTACCTGTCATAAATTTGAGCGTGTGCACCGAACACACGGAGAAACATCCACAAACAGCAGGGAGTGATTTTTCATTGCTTATCACGTTAGTCCACCTTCCCTGTCTCCTTTCCTCCGCGTTTTCTCCTCCCAACCTCATCACTTTGGCCTTTAATTGAGTCACTACCCCCCCCACACACACACACACAGCCTCTTTTCTTTCTCCTTTCCACCTTTGTCGTTTATCTTTTGTCCATATTTAACCCCTAGAGACACAATCACACTGGCTCACACTAATTCATTCCTATGTGATTATAATGTAAATGCGCTGATTTGGCCATTACACTATACTTTTACTGCCTCTTCTCCCCATCTCTCCTCTCCTTATTAGAGCAATCAGAACTCTCTCTGCAGCAGTGCACACACACACTCTGCTCGTCTCTCCTGTCACAAACACTCCTTCATTTCTCCCCTCAGGGTGTGAGTGTGTCTCCATCCAGCCTGGCCCCCCTCTTTAAATATTGATACTCTGATTCTCTCCATATTAGCAAATGGCTGTTGATCACAGACCTTTGCAAGAATGTGTGTTCGTGCCACAGGACCTTAATGAGGCAGGAGCAGATGCATATTTAATATCCCCAACACATTCCATCACCATAAACACTTTTATGTGCCTATTAGCTCCGCAGAGATTTTCTGGTGTGTCCTTGCGTTCGCTGACTCAGAGCGCCAACGTTGCCAAATTCCACCTGTTTGAAAACCGAAACCTGCGATCACTTTGTAAGGAGCCAGATCAGCAAGCCTTTTAATTCCTGTAGAGCAAACCAGTGAAACTTCGGGTTAATAAACTCTGATGTGAAGCTGATAGAATGACAGTGTTGGTGGTTTGCTTTAATCCATTTTGGTCCGGTTGAGTGTAAAGAGCAGCACAATTGTGCTTTTACACTGTTACATATCAAAATTATATATTGTTATGAGGGTGTGATGTAGATTCACTGATAGTTGTTTAAACAGAGATGGAAAGGGCAATTAATTTAGTAATGGGGTTTGTTGAAGAAATTAATTCATCATGTTGATATATACACAATATTATGTTTATTTATTCTCCTCTCCTCTTGATACTTAAACTGATCTAAAACCTTTTTTTCCATTAAGACTGAATCAACTGTGGTCAACATGAAATGGTCAATTTGTGTGATTTATTAAACAACATGACAAGTTAAACTCAGACTGCAAAACACTCCTTCATAGCCACACAACTGACTTTGCTGTACATGTTACCAGCGAGCTTGTCTTTGATGTAGTTGGTGTCTACAGTAAATGTAAATGTAAGAGGTGCATACTTGCCAAGTTTGAGGTGATTTAACATTTATCAACATCCCTACATTTGAATTAGCAGCTCAATTAGCAGTTATTGTTGTGACATAACGTGCATATAGTAACTAATGAACTTGGTTCAGCACAGCATGCATTTCTGTTGTAGGACGTTAATTAATTTCTGATCTTCACTGTCTTTATTTTCACGTTTCCTTTTGCTGGAGACACAGACCAGAAAGATCATATAAATGAAAAATGTGACCGAATGAAGGTACTGTGATCTTACTGTGCTGTATCTTGCACGTCAGCCATAAGGGTGCTGTAAATCTCAGTCTGTTGATAGTTGAGCCCGGGAGGAAACTGGAGCCCACGGCTGTTTCTTTAATCACTTTTATGAGGTTTCAGGGACAAACATGGTTCGTGATGTGTTCAGAATTTTAAAAATGTATGCACGCTGCAATCCAGTGAAGCCTACATTGTAAGCTCGAGCACTGCTTTCATGTGTAGAGACTACAGTGTCACAGACTGTACTTGTTGAAGTTAGGCACTTGTTGAAGTAGAAAACACACACACACACACACACACATTTAGTATCCAGGGACAGAAGACAGAAAGCGACAGAGACGACATGAAATCTGTTGCTACAGCAAATATTTGTACTTTAACATGTTCATGTGACATAAGCATTCAACTACTCGTGTGCCAATCAGTGCGCAGCATGGGAGCCAACAATCCTCAGGAGGATTAAAGGAGTGTTTTTAAGAGAATGAAACAGAGTGACAGAGCGAGTCTTCTGTCTATGAGGGCTGTGTGAAATGGCAGACATGTGGTGTGTCCTCAGGGTGAGGGTAGGAATACAGATAAAGTTCCCCTTGCTGCTGGAGTGGAGTGGATGTGTTCAGAGGGAAGTGTGTGCTGCATGGCGCCTGGCTGTCTGTGATAAAGACACAGAGAGGACACTGGGGCAAGATGCATACAGGAATTAAAATGGGCACCGGCATATGTGCACAGAAACACTCTGGCCCTCACTCACAGTCTTTCACGTGTGCAGCCTCGCACGCATTCTTTTGCTGATCTGCCGCTCGGCACACAGCCAGACACAAGGTGCAAGCTGCAACATTAAAAAGCTATTAAGCTATCATTAGTGGCACCATGGCTGCCCAGTGCAAGGCCTCGGGCTCTGACAATCTACTGTTATGGCATCTGAACATACTGTAATGAACCCACTGTGTTGCAGAGATTAGCTACAGCCCATATGCCAGAGATAAGTTGGGTCCCTTCACTGCACGACCACCACACAGGGAGAGCCAAGAACAGGGAGGGGTAATGGTAAACAAGTAGATCAGGCCTCAGCAGCAGGCGTGTGATTTATATTTGAGGTTGGTAAAAGCACTGCATTTCATGATAAACAGCTGGTGTTGCAAATGCACAATCAGGCTTGTTTGGTAGAGAGAGATGGTGGACTACAGAGAAAGAGTAAGAGTTGGTTTGCAGTGAGAATTAATCTCTCAGCATCTGCTCCTATAGTCTGATTTATTTAAGCTACAATGTTTTTGTGGCTTTTGTTAGTTCATCTTTTGAATCCACAATCGAATTAGGTCACCTTCAGACACAGTTAAAGCATCATATAAATAATAATATTCACAACTGTGCACCACAAAAAAAATTGTTAACTGAGTAATTGTTGCCAAGCTAAAGACAATAATGCAATTCTAGTCATTATATGTGAAAATTGCATTTGCTGTTTGTAACTGCAATCGATTTGCTGATATTTTGGGAATATATGTGTGCAACATGACAAATTTTATAAGTGATTCAATCTGGTCATGTAGAGATCAATTTTGGAGTAGTATAGACGCATTATAAGGAGCAACTGTGGAGATGATTGTCATGTTTCATTGGCCTACCAATGTGAAAAGATTGTGGTTTCACAGATGGTTGTAGAGGCAACAAACGTACTTTGTATAATAAAGAGGAACTTTACCAATATTACACATCACAGTCTTTTTACAGGTCTTGGGAAACACTTCCGCACAAGTGAAAAATGTTGTATAAAGGCCTTTGTGGCTACAGATGGAGCTGCGTGACATTGCCTCAAGTGATGTCACTTGAGTTAGCATCAGTTTCAAAAAGAAAAAAATATATGGGGTGTAGAGAAGTGACCACATTTCTGTAGTTTGCTCTAACCCTAACCCTACATTAGCCACTACTAGAATAATTCACCCAAATACCGACAGTGGTTGCATTGTGGATAATGTAGTGCCAGGTTTTGACAAGGAAGAGGAATGAATGGAATGAAAAAGAGGATAACTCTAGTTCTGCTACATCAGTTTTTATTCTTTAAAAAAATGGTCCATCATGAGTCTGACAAAGTTTTAGGAATGCAATGCTAAATAGGTGGAGTACTCTTCTAAGTCCTCTGATTTGCACTGTATTTGGTGTAGGAGACCTCAACTATGTCCGGCAGTTGTTGAGCTGAATTAACAGTTTACAGGCCAACTAACAACTTGTGTTTATATTGTGTACCTTTATAATATTCATGCAAAAAGCAAATTTCACTTTTTTACCTCTACTAAATAGGTTTGGTGAAGAGATAATGTTGCAAGGCTAAGCCATGCACTGAAGAAGCATGCTATGCTAACTAAGCATGCTAATAAAGTATATAATGGCAACTAATCGTGATTAATAACAGAAATTATGTGATTTAACCATTTGCCAACCTTAATTTAGAGGTAATTACTTAAAATACCTTTCACAATATGACGGATTGATCTTTGCTATTTTTTTCAATAACTGCCAACCAAAAACCATAATTCATATCTAAGACATAAAAATGAATGATACCCAAATGTTCTGGATATGGCTCTAAATTGAGAACATTAAGTGCACCATCATGTTATCTGACTACAACAAGAAGCATTCAGCCCCCTGAACGTTTTAGAAAATCACAAAGCAGGAACTGTTTTTTGTTTCTCCGGGGCTGAAATATACTCTAAAGCATGTGATGCTCTCCAGATGCTGTGACAGGTATCAGAAGAAGTTAGCTTGATGGCCATTACTCATGCTAGAATTAGACTTGGTAAGCAGCTGGCACTAATGTTAGCAGGAGGGCTGGTGGGTGGATAAGGTACTATGGTTAGGGATGACAGTGCCTGCATACTTCAACGCTTTCTCTCACACAAACACACACACACACACACACCATTAGGCTGTGTTCATAGATAAAAGCAGAGTGTGTTGTCGGCTGACTGCCAGTAGTTCATAGAGTGAGAGCATGTAAGCAGGTGACATTCACACTGCGCAGACTGAAACAATGGACAGTCATATGTCTACACCCAAAATCCTCATACAAACCAGTGAGGAGCATTTTTCCCAAACTATTACCTCTGAATAGTGTGATGCATTAAGTAGTGCACAAAACGTTCTTTCCTTTTCTCAGCAGCCGTGTTACATTTGTGTGTATTTGTATGGGGTGTGTGCGTGCACTATCAGCTCTTGTATGCCTGTGTGTGAGGATGTGCTGGACAGGACATCGAGTCCTACTATTCTTACACTCCCGCTGAAACTAAGTGTGCCTGTCTCCAACAGATAGGTGGTGACTCATTGCTCATGAAAGAGATTGAAATAAACTCCCGACACTGAACCCAACTGAACTGAACATTCATTAGGTTTTCCGCTCAATCTCATTCATTAACAGCGCTTTACCATAACTAACCTAAAACCATGTATTTCATCAGCTTCATCAGCATCAGTTCCTTCACAGTGGTGTGGAAGGACCATTTTAGTGCTACTCCATTGATTAGTATTGTTTATATTTGCATTGAATCTGTCTAATATTAGAGTCACTAGTATTGCCAATCCCACTGTGAATCAACCCAATGCTCTGCAGCACTTTTATGTCATTGTTTTGGTTGCTGTATGGCTGGGGCTTAATGGTTCCTAATGGCACTGAAATATGCAAAATGCTATCTTTAACATGTTAACATGCTCAAAGCACAGCTGGACGTACAGCTGAGGATGACAAAGCGTAGAACAGAGTCACTCAAGTCAAGAAAATTCTAAATATATACAGTTGAGCTGGACCCTCAGATCAAACTATACATTCTGTGGTAGATATAGGAATAGAAAAGTGGTCTGATCTTCATGTATCCAACTGGTTTTCTGGTATGTCATGACCATTACAGCTTCACAGGTCTGCCTATGTAGCTGTTATTGCAGTGGTTGTTGTGAGTGGATCAATGTGCACACCTTTCCCTTTGACTTGATTCATTTGTCCTAGTATACCCGTTGTCCTAAAATATCATATATAAAACTTCTCTGTTTGTGAAAAACAAGACATTCACAAGAAATATGAATAAGAGTAAACACACACGCCCACACACGCTACAGTATCCATGCAGTATTCATAATCTTACTATGTGATGCACAGACAGCTGCCTCCATCTGCTGTCCCACTGTAAGCTGTGAAGATAAAAGAGCAGAAGTAGGGGAAGAAGAGCGAAATAGGCCGCATAAATAATACCTTCCACCCTCACACTTCTGTCCCTGCGTCTCCGTGTGTTCCCGCAGGACAGCGCCACAATGCAGTTCTGCGCCAACAAGCTGGACAAGAAGGACTTCTTTGGCAAGTCGGACCCTTTCATGGTCTTCTACAGAAGCAACGAGGACGGAACGTGAGTCCTTTGGTGTGGTTTTGTTTTGTAATTCTGGTGTTTCAAAAAGGTAGCTACAAGTGCTGGTGCTGCCAGCGGCCTGCTGTTTGAGGAAGCCACCTGAGACACACTTATTCCACTGGGGTATAGTCCTGGTACAGTGAAGTAAATGCTTTCAAAAGCCACACTTAGAACAACAGCTGCAGAATTTTCTATTACCAAGTCCAGGGTGAGAAGACACTGTCAGGTATTAGGTTGCCTTTCTTAAAGCAGTGTAAATCAGCTCCTATGAGAGCCGGGGAAATCAGTTTTGAGACATGAGAAAATTTAGTTTGAAAGTACAATATCATAAAGGTCGCGGTGAGATAATAAAAAAATCAAATGGAAATCATCTGGGAAGGAGGGAGAAGTAAAAGCAGTGAGGGCATTAGAGGAGATACAGTATAGTATAGAGGGGTGAGAATATATGTACAGTATGAAAGAAGAGCTGCAGCTTGCTGATGCATTCACAACTTAAGAGGCTGCACACAGAGCCAAGTATCCAGTTCACAACAAAACCACAACTCCCATGGCTATGCCTTACATAAATGACTCCAGGAGAGCAAATAGGAAAGAGAGGCAATTACTGTAGAAAGCATAAAAGCAAGAAAAGAAAAAAAAACACAATCTGCATTTTCCACCAATAAGAAAAACACTGTCAGTTTCTGAGGCAATTCACGTAGGGATGCATAACACTCCACCATCTCCTCACGCTTTCCCAGAGTGCTGCTCAGCCTCCCGAGGGGCCGCGCAGTTGTGGCAGCGTCAGCCCAATCTAGCCGGAGATGCTTTAGCAAGTGCTTCATTAGCTGTCTTCTAGCTTTTCTCAGTTTTTTTTTTCATACATAACAGGGTGGGAAATGGATCCTCACAGATGTCCTAGAAGTATCTCTTGTTGGTGCCAGAGGGGGGTACAAATTAGAGGCCTGTGTGGCTAAAAGAATCACAGGGCTTTAAAAGACTTGAGGCACTTAGTGAAGCGCAAGCAAGCCGAGGCTTTCAATATAAAAAAAAAACAAAAAAAGAAAAGTGATACGCGTTGTTGCTTTTCGAGAGGATATTCTGGGGGCATTTGATAGGAATTTATGTGGCTTGGCTCCTCGAAATATTTCAGATAGCAGAAAAATCCATTTGCATATCATTGTCACACTTGTGGTCAAGGGAAAGGATTTAAAAGCCAGACTGAAATATTAAATTATTCTCTGTGGTCTAAAACACAATATAACTGGGAGGCTGGCCAAGCGGTAAACAAAGCGGGGGTACAACCCTATTTAAAGCAACTCTCAGGTGACTGTAGGATCTGACATTGTCACAGTCTCAGTCTCTTCAGTTGCATGCTCCTCCCATTATTTATCTCTCTCTGGCACTTGTATAATTAACAAATAATTATCTGTGCCTCTTTTTGAACATGCTCCTAACTCCTCCTCCTCCTCCTCTATAGGTTTACTATCTGCCATAAAACAGAGGTGGTGAAGAACACATTAAATCCGGTGTGGCAGCCTTTCACCATCCCAGTACGGGCGCTCTGCAACGGAGACTACGACAGGTACAATGCAACCTCCGCCTCTTCTTTACACTGCCTGATCTCCACAGCTGCTGCTTATCCATCTCCTCCCTCTCTATTTCTACCTCCTCGCACACACTTGGAAACACTTGCACGCACACCCTGAATAATGTTAGTTAGTTACTCCATAATGTCGGCCCCATCGACACCTTCTGCCTTCACTGATTTCTGTCGGGTCGATCTATCGGCCGCACTCATGGCCACTAATCAGAATCTCTCTGACTGACAAACTACATAGTGGCGTCAGCCATTACTATGCCCTGAGCGTCGATGAGATTAACCAGCAGAAATCGATACCAGTTCAACACGGTGCAGTGTTAAGCCCCCCATTCTTTCTACTGTCACATTATTTCTGCTGCCGTGTGCTCAGGACATCCTTTGGTATTGATCTCGACTAGAATAGCCCGGGCCCGGCACAATACGCCTCTCTGACCTCTCTGGTGTTTCTATTACCAACACTATTATCCTCGGATATAATCTCCGAGCGATAAAAGTGTACTATTATTACACTCAGTTGCATTTAGTGCCAACAGTGTGTGCCCCTGCCCTGAATCGTGATTTCAAAGCTATATTTTTGTAACTCAGATTTCTCCACATTTTGAAACATGGAATAATACTTGGCATTTAGGTTTGGAGGGCAGTATATATCTTTTAGCCTTTCCAAAATCAAAAAGACACACAACAGGGTTAATGAAGTAAGAGTGTGATCTATGTTTCCTTGACATAGGCCACTTGAACAAGCTCTTCACTGAAATATAAGAACAATGTTGTATGTATGTATGTATGGACATGTCTTCCACATGGACCATCAGCTTGTGAACATGATAGCTTTTTGCCTGGGACCTGTAGCTTAAGCCCCATTCTTTAGCATTATATTGTGTATGTAGCCAATAACTGCATAAACCCATTCACAAGATTCTCCGTTTCTATCAAGTCAGCTGGGGACAGTTGTCATTATAGCAAAATCAGTGGTTGTCTGCAAAAGATGAGAAGCCTGCTCGTGTCTACCTCTGTCTGAAATCAAGAACCCATTTCTCATGTGCTATATCTGTCATGTTATCATTGTAAATCCAATGTGCGATGTGAGAGCGGAAAGCTATGACATTAACTGGGGGGGACGTGACTTAGTGAATTGTCAGGTGATAAATGTCATCAGAGGGAAAACCATAAAACATTTTCTCCACAAAATATGATGCAATTTCACCAAAATCAGTGATAGTTGGAGGTGCAATCGTATCCACCCAACTTGAATTCAGGTTGCAGAATGGAAATTAATAGTCAGTGTACCATTAAAAACACTTTGAAGGACGCTGTGTAAAACATAAATAATAACAGAATGCAATAATTTAATAAGTGTTCCTGAGCCCATCTAGTAATCTCCTTCATACAATCATGTGTTTGACAAAGTGTTGAACCTCGCTCCATCCTTGCTTGTGAACGACTGAGTCTTTCCAGGATGAACCTTTCATACCCAATCATGATACTATCACCTGTTACCAATGAACCTGTTTACCTGTGGAATGATCCAAACAGGTGTTTTTGGATCAGTTCACAGCTATCACAGTCTTTTGTTGCTCCTGTCCCAACTTGTTTGAAACATGTTGCTGCTGTCAAATTCAGAAGAAGCAGATATTTACAATAATCAATGACGTTGATGAGGTCAAACATTAAATATATTGTCTTTGTACTGTTTTCCGTTGAGTATATGTTAAAAAGAATTAGCGAATGATCACATTCATCGTTATTTATGTTTTACACAGCACCTTTCTGGAAGGTTGTACATATTGTTGCCTTAAGAAAATTGAGATGAGGGAATAAGATATCAATTGAACATATGAATATTTTGAATGCTCTTAATATAATTTGGTCTATTCACCATTGTTTTGCTTTTACATGTTGGTCCTGGAAAACAGTGGATTACATTGCTGACTAAATATCTAAAATAATGACAGGTTGCTCTTCCCAGTCGGCACATAATTAATGTAGACGTGTTGTGTCAGAGGAGATATGAATTCATTTTTCACCCAGCTTATCTTCCTGCCTCTAATTTAAAAGACAGTGCTGGGAAGAAAACAAGCTAAATCATGAAGGAGCCATGAGGAAAGATGAAAAAGCAGGGACAGACAGATTACTTATGTGGGGGGGAAATATTTTATACTGTATCTTTTTTCTGCCTCTCCTTCTTTGCTCGTCTCTCTCTCAAAGGTGTTTGTCCCATCTTCTTTGTACGCAGTCAAACTCTAATTACTGAGACTGCTGAGAAGCTGGTGTGTGCTCAGAAAACTGCGATAAATCCCAAACAGACAGACAGGTACATAGTGACTGATGGGCTTGTCTCGTGGATATATGGGGTTGCCTCCAGAAGTATTTGATACTTTGGAAATTCTCGGTGAGATTGTGTGAGCCAGCCAATCACACATAAGCTCAAGAAGGGGTCACTAGCCTGTCAGAGCCGATCATACACAAGGGACTGAGCTGGGCATCAAAGGCACTTCCTAATACTTCCTAAAATTCTCCTGTGCCATGCAAACATGCACGCACACACACACATACACACACACACACACAAATGTTCATGCTTAGAGTATAATAAAATGTGACAAGCCACGAGCTGAAACAGCCTGAAATGCTGCAAGTCTTAATATCACCAAGACAGCGCTATAAACAGGTTACATGCTTGTGTGTGGGCGAGTAATAAACTTTGAGTGTCAGTGCTCACTTGTTTATTGTGTCCATATTTCTGCGAGTGAGAAGTGAGAAGGTCCGTCTGTCTTTTTAATTACATCGTTCTTGAGGCCGACTAATGAATAATTTTTTCCAATCTCTGTGATGGTATGTTATCATCCGAGCTATATTTGTGCAACAAACAGAGCTCCTAAAGACAGTCAGTGCTTTTGATCTATGTAATTACTGTTTATATCCATCAACTGAAGGAAAGCTTCCAGTGATTTCAAAGTGTTAACATGGAGCCTGTTCCCTAAAGAGCCAGGGAATATAAATTCAATCAGTTCAGACCAATTTGTATTACACACTGTATTTCTACAGTTTAAACAAAATAGGGATCAAATCCTGTTAGAGGAAAAAGAAGTGCTCAACCAATCAAAATCAATCAAAGTTCTGGTCAAAGGCTGAATCCAACCTTCCTGGACTCTTGCAAGGGTGATTGATGATTACAGTGTAAGAAACACGGTTGATATGAGGAGTAAATTTTTTCCCTTTTTGCCACATGCTCACATTATAGATTTACATTAAACCCTCACATTGTAGATGAAAACCAACCATTGCCTGTCTAACTATGCAGATCATAACAAATCAAAATAATGCAGTGCCTTCAACAGTCTGGACATTTGGATTCAGCCAAAAACTCACACAGCCCCTGGATTCAACTGGCATAAGTCAAGTTTCTATCCAAATGTAGCACAAAAGAAAACATGTTTTAATGCACTTTTCCATCCACCACTGTGAATATGAGGAGTTGGATGCATCAAAATAAACACTTGATGTAACTAATTCTCCAATCAGGTGCCATTAAACGATTGAAGAGGAAAAAGAAGGTGCAACTGGTTGACACGATTAAAAGAGCGCCGGTCAAACAATAGAACACCATGTGGAGAACGTGATGGAAATATGACATTTATATTTGTTTAATGTATTCATTTGATGAACCTTGGCAATTACTCTGCTATCTCTCACTTGAAGTCCAGCACGTGTTGGACAAGTCCCTCTATCTGCTGAGAGTGCTGGCACGCTTAAGTATGTCAGTGGATGACCTACTGCTGATTTTCTTTGCTCTAATTAGATCAGTACTTTAGTTGAGACATGTTCCTCTTGTTAGATGCACCAAAGGACAAAAGGAGAAGTTCAAAATCTGCTCACCCAGCTGACATCTCTGAAGGAACAAAGCGAGGCAATGTCTTGACTTTCTCTCTTGAACTGGACAAGTAAGCGCCAGTATATAAGCACCTGAACAATAGTGCAGCTCTCTGGAACAAAGTGCCATTTAGAAATGTGAGATCCACTTATGCTCTTATGGTTTTATTTATTGTCTTATTTACAGTATGTGGGAGACAGTGCTCTTCAGACTTGTGTCTATGAAACTCTTTCAAAGGAACTCTTAAGTCAGAAAAACATGTTTTGCACTAACATTGCAGTTTCACAGTCTCTCTCCGTGACAGTATTGTGTCCTACAACCATTAAAGTCCCTGTGGGATGTGTATGAAACTGACTGTAAAGATCTCACTGACAGCTGCACTCATGCACATTTGCGCTGACCGCCTGCCCCGTCCATTCACACACCAGTTTTTTAAGGTCAGTGTGATGTTGCTTCTTCAGTTTTTTGTGCCTGGTGTAAAGTGCTGCTTAAAAAAAAAAAGAAGAAGGTTGTGCATCCAAACCCGTTTCCAAGGTTAAACATCTTTGATGTATTCTGCTACAGCTGTTTAAAAAGTATCTCAAATTCAAAAAGAAGATCTTGCTTGGTGACTTAAAAACCTTTATCTCACATAAAAAAGCTTAGACTTCATAATACATGTGAATGCTTTTCTTAGTGACGTGTTTAACTGCATCACCTGCATGTTTCTTAAATACAACCTAATGAGCAAGATATCGATTAGAGATGTATCAATCGGATATATTGGTATCTGAGGCCTACCTGATCTTATTCAGCAAATCAGGTATCATTTGACATATTCCCATTAAATACAGTTGTACAAAACTTTAAAGTAACAAGACAAACCTTCAAGAACAATATAATTAAAATTTGCACAAACCCTATATGAATAAGTGTGAAGAAATGTGGAGGATAAACTGGCCCAAGCACAATCACTGCTGCACAAAATCTGTCTGTGGGAAAGTGCTGCTTGTTAGGAAACAACACTCAAAAATCCCAGATCCGAATCATCGCCAAAGGCTATGTGTCGACCATATTTTAGTCAGATCTGTTGGTAACCTTTCAAAATATCTTGCACACAAGGATACAAGGATAAAAACACCTTCTAGCTGGTCCGGCTGACGACAGGGCGGTGCAGTGATTAGTCTGACTGTCCTTCAAGCAGCAGGACCCCGTTTAGGCTCCGGTGACAGTGATCATTTGAGGTATCCCTGATCAAATCCACCTCACCATACGTACATCTGCTCTGGAGGCAACGCATGACATTTTGGCAAAGAGCACAAGGAAAGAAAGCAAAGCAGGGAAATTGATAGGAGAGGAGGGCAGGAGGAGAAATGAAGGAGAGGAGAATAACAAATAACAGACAGAAAAGGCAAGTGTGCTTGAAGTGTTGCAGGAAGAGAAAGAGAAATCCAATATGTCAAAAACCCTGTTCCAGATGAGTAAGTCAAGGAGAAGAGGATGAAGGAGTGTGAAGAGCGAGAGGAGGGAAATGGAAAGTGCTTCCAAGTTGTTGTATATTCTGCTCAACAAACTGACGTGTAAAGAAATTTAATTCCCTCCTTCTTTCCACATACATGTATACATCACATCACTCACGCCCCCTGTATACTGCGTTTCCTCTCTGTGTAGGTGGTACCTAAAGTATCTGTATATATTTTTATGCCGATCATTCATTAAAAACATCAAAAGAATCAATCCCTTCTCATTAACATGCTCACCCAGGTGACTCAAACATAGTCTATTTTGTCCCTGGCAAGAGATCACAGACAGATCCGTGTAATTGGAGCTGAAGAATTGTTCAGTGTCAAATGCAGTCTCCTTTTTTTTTTTTTTTTTTTTTTCCCCCCCTCCTAAATTATATGCGCCTCCATTACTGAAGATGAGTCATGTTCATTAAAGATGCCTCCGTATAGTAGCTGAAGATATTTGTGGCAGATTAGTTTTGGAGTGTATATTGTTCTGAGGGTTCGAGGGGCCGCTCAAGGATCCGCGCATCTGAGTCCTTTGATGCAGCTGCAAGTTTGGATTTGAAATAAAATGATGGCAAATGCTTTGAGCCTTTCCCAGTACTTCATCTGAGTAACCTGGCCTACAATAAAACTGTACCACTTATACCGAGCTCTGTGAATAGACTGGTCAGGGGAAGGGATGCCTGTCCCTGTCTTCCTTTCTTTCTGCTGTCTCTTTCTGTATCTATGTTACCTCTATTCATTCCCTCTATTTTTCCACACGGGAAGATAAGCATCATGTTTCCACCACCTGGGTGACAAGCACATTTTCTCTCAGCTCACAGCCTTGAAGATAACCTCAAAAGAACAAACTGTCACCACAGAACGACAGGGGCCAGGTGGCAGGGAGGAAGTTGGGCTTATTTCAGGGATCTTTCAATTCCTCAGTGACAGGAAAGAGTCTCTGATGTGCTGCTTGCTTCTATTTTCTTTTGGATCTGGGCTGGTGTCAGTACTTGTGTAAGACGAAGTGGGGAAAGAGGGGAGACATGGGGGTGAGATCAATGTGACTCAGGAATGAAAGTGCCAAAAAAAGTTTTGCCTTTTTTTTTTTTTCCGTCTTCACTCTGCAGGGACATTGTTTCTGCTGCATTTGTGTAAAATGTCGTCAGTGTGTCTTTTTTTATGATATTTATTTGAAGGTTGGAAGTTAGCATGTTCGGCAGTTTGCAAGTTACAATTTATGGAGCGAGCACTTTGTACAAGTTGACTTTTTCTCTTGCAAGATGCAGCCAGCTGCTCTGCCTTGTTCTTAAAGCTGGCATGTATCCCAGTTTTAGAACAAAGTGACATCCATCCATTTTGGGCTTCCCTTAGTGACTAAAAACACTTACTTTTCAATCAAATGATATCAGTGGATTCCAGTATAATATTTAAAATAGCTATGTTTTTGAGATAGCTTTGATTACTGTTTACTGATTACTAATTTTGATTAAGATCCACTCAACCCACCGAATCATTCAGTAATTAACGCACCAAACTGAACAACACACTCTTTTAGGAAAATAAATAAATAAACATCCTCCATGTTTATTTTCCTCATAGCACTCAACAGTGGTAATGAGCCTCATGTATTTGGCGCAGAAAAGTCCAAGGCTCAAAGGGTTGGCATGAAACAGGAGTGCACACCTGTAGCTGCTTTCTCCTGTCCTCGTTAATTACAAAAGCCTTAATGATGCTAATGAAGTTGAAAACAAACCCCGGTAATTTTTTCTGCCAAAGTAATTTCTTACTAGCGGTCTTGCATGTAGTGCATCAACAAACGTTGCAGAACATTTAAAGATACCCTGTGGATTTTTTTTTTGACCACTAGTTGTGCTGTTGAGTGGGTCCCCATTTTGTCTATATGCATGCAGGCAAATCTACATCCTGCAGTAGGTTTTATGCTGTTCTGCTGATCGACAGTTGGTGGCAGTAATGTGCCAACAGATGTAGCAATGTGCAGTGAAGAAGAAAACTGCTTGCAAGTGAATATGAGTAATTTAAGTATTTTTAAAAATCCTCTTTGGTGAACTACACTAATGTTGTAAAAATGGCTGTAAATTGGTCTGATGCCAAAATTAGAGGACCGAATAACCAAGATAATAAATAAGACTTTTGGCAGAATGTTGCAGTAAACTAATATCTCATCTAGTGTGTGTGTGTGTGTGTGTGTGTGTAAAGTCCCAAATATCGCCCCAGCTTTGCCACTCAGTCACAGCACTACTATGATGTCTGAACAACACTGACCAACATGTACTGAATATGGAACTTTAATTAATTAATTAATCCCATTTGTGATCAATGACTCATTACAGATTGATTATTCTCTACACTGTATAGGCTTGACAGCACGTCTGTCTAAATGCAGTAAGGTAATACATTTGTCACATGGTATCATTGCAATAATTCGAACAACTGTCATGCTGAGATTTGAAGTTCATTCACCTTGGAAACTGCAGCCAGCAAAACAATCTCACAAGATCCATTAGTGGCTGTTGTGGAGCTTTCGATCTTTTGATTGTGGATGTTCAAACTTCTATTTTACGGAAAACGTTTATGGGCTTCACGTCCTATTTGGCCTAAAAGTTGAAAACATTTATAATTCCATGACAACTGTGCCAGAAGATCATGTGATATGATTGAAAGCTCCAGAACAAGCTACTGAATAGACCTTGCTTTAAATTCTAACCTGATCTGTCTGATTTCTTTTTTTCCAGAACAATCAAGGTGGAGGTGTATGATTGGGATCGGGATGGCAGGTGAGTGCATTTGCCAAGACCTGTCACTACTGCTATTGAATTGAGGAATCATTAATCTGCAGTTCAACATCTAATTAAAGAACCACCTATCTTCAATTATGAAATATTTACTCAAACACAAGCTAAGTTTAAGGTTAAAGTTTTCACACAAGGAACCGTTTCCTGTCACGAAGTTCCATTTTGTCCTGTCCTGTTATTCGTACCTGATAGTGTTGTTCACACTCAGCGGTGTCGCTCTCCTTTCATTCCTCCTCCCAGCCACGACTTCATCGGGGACTTCACGACCAGCTACCGAGAGCTAGCTCGAGGGCAGAGCCAGTTCAATGTGTACGAGGTGAGTAATTCCAGTGTTTTCAGAGTTCAACGGCGTGTCTGCTGGCTCCTGAGATGTGGAATCCCACTCCACCGGGTGTCTTGGATCCCATTTCTGACACAGTTGACATTTCTATCTCTGACATCACTGTTGCACCGTTTTTCCATTACTCCAGCACTTTCCTTTTCCATTGATGACTCCTGCAGCAAACAAATGCATTTATTCAAGAGTTATAAGAGACTTGTTGAAAAAATTATTCCATACATTCCTGAGCCATTTCTTTAAAGGGCATTGGTATAGTACAGTATATGTGCATGTCTCCCCTCCTTCCTCAAAGCAAAATGCCAATCCAATTAAATATTTCCTCTGGCCCTTTTGTTCTGTTCAGATCTCAAGATATATTTTGCCACAATAATCACCTGGATGCTGACACACATAAAACTGGAGCTATTAGCAGCAGTGTGAAACAGGATTAATAGGAGAACAATCCAGGGATTTCGAATGATCATAGCTATTTCTCAGTACCTCCCATGGGATAGCTTAGCATGCCTCTTAATAGCACACAATACAGCTCTGTATGCAAATTGCAAACACAACTCATTTAAATGTCTCATCCCAGAAACCAAGGGCTGAAAATGACGTGGGTGTGTCCCATGTTTATGGAAATCGCTGCTTGTTTTGTCCAGAACAGGATTTATTATGTTAATTCGTGAGGAAACGTTTCAGCTGCGAGAGAAGAATCTAACACTTCAGAACCGTAAAGGAGGGCATGTCAATTCCTTCATGCCTCCGTGGTTTGGTGGCCTTCAGCCGAAGGACATATACCTGTCTTTTGGATGTCAGCCCCATTATACGCTACTCTTGATTCCTCTCTACCTCCCAGGGAGACTGAAAGGCCCTTTAGGTTTTGCATCAGCAGATTGTTCAGTGTGTCAGACAAATTGCCATCCCTCCATGTTAAATTAGGGGCTGTCACTTTCATGCCTAGCAGCCATAGAGAAACAAGGTAATGAGCTGAGACGTCTTTGGTCTTCTGGATTGACATTTCTCTCTCGTTCTGGAGCCGCTGGTAAAGTAAATGCAAGTCTTTGCGAGCTTAAGCCTGTCTCACCTATCGATTCTTTGTAGCCTCAGTTTCGCGTTTGAATTTCCAAACTTGCCCTTTTTGTTAGTTTGATTAACGTGTATAAGACACTCAAGATGAAGTGTTTCTATATTAAGCGCTTCTAAGTGATCTTACATGAGCTAAGCTTTCCCTTTATATCCATCTGTTACTTCATGTACTCACATCCTTTCTCACCTTCCTCCTCTGTCACTTGCATGGATGAAACTCATTGTTCATCCTACCTACAAACTGTCTTCAGTATGTGATGGTGTGCACGTGTCCTCATGCCGCCCACACACACGTCTTCATTGCACTTATTGCACCCAATTAGGAAGGAAATATATAGTAAAACTACAGGGTGTGAATGTGTGTAAAAGGAGGTGAGATAAGAAATGGAAATTCTATTTTAATGTGCAAAAATAGAGTTCCTAGCCAAATCCAGCAACCAAGAAATTACAGTTAGTTTTTCAATTATATGCTACTAATGCAGCATTTTGCTTGGATGGTTTAATTTTTGATTAATATTTTATTTAATTATTGTCACATTTTGTAACTATTGGCAAAACTAAAGCTAAAATTCAAATATGGTATTACTGCTACTGGTTTACATGTCTGTGTACAGTATGTGTGCATTTAAGAATGTATTTCTATACAAATATATATGTGTGTATGAGTAACACTTGTCTTTTATGTGAAACAATTGTGTATTATATGCTATATTCACATTCTGCATTAAAGCTCCAATATTAATTCTAAGCAGTTTTGCCAATTGTTGCCAAAATATGTTCATTTTAGATCATCTGTACCTCTTGTTGTTTATTTTTAAGGTGATTAATACCAAGAAGAAAATGAAGAAAAAGAAATATGTCAACTCTGGAACAGTGAGTATGGCTCCAGCAGCAGAGCAGGACCAGGACTGGCACTGTGCCGCCTTTTCTGCTCCGCACCTACTTCTCTTGTGTTAAATGATTCCCTCTTTAATTATCATGCAAGTGTTGGCTCCTCGGAAGAAGATGCCAATCTGTGCTTTCCGCGTTGTAAAAAAAAAAAGCTCATTAATCCTCCTATCACACACCAATTAATTAAAACATTTGGTAAAAAAGCAAAAGAATAAGATTAGTTAATTCAGTAGTAGTCAAGACAAATTAACTTCCTTAATAGTCACTGTGTGTTTATGCATTATACTATACTCTTTGGTGATTATGCGAGATGTATTTTGGCAGCTAAGTGGGGCAAAATGAAAAATGAAGGTGCTGCAGAACCTGAAGGACATCAGAACTGAGAGATCAGAGTGGGCGACACCAACAACCAATTGAAACACCAATTTTCACACAACTCACCCAGCGGTGAGGCCATGTGCAAGTAATGCATACAAATGCATCTCATCCTCTCTTCAAACTTGTCCCCTGGCAATGTAAATGAATCAGTCATCGGAAACCAGCTGGCTCACTTTTTTTTTTTTTTTTTTTTTCATCAAGTGAATGTTAAGTGCTGAACTTCATCAAGAAGTGGAGTTTTTTTGTGTCTAGGAGGAAAAGATCATTATCTCCATGTTTAATCAAATCTTTCTCCTTGTGCTTAATTCCAGGTGACTTTGCTCTCGTTCTCGGTGGAGTCAGAGTTCACTTTCTTAGATTACATCAAAGGAGGGTGAGTGGAAACAATCGTCTGCATACTTAAAGAAACCAGGGAATGGCCTCGCTGTCTCCTTATATGACCGCACTTCCTGTTAAGACAAACACAATACAGTTAAACATAACATGGTGACATTTCATTCTCAAGTGTAAACCAATAGATGGGCGTAGGACTAAAGATCAGCACAGCAGCACAACATTTGGAGGCAAGCAATAACGATGCTAATGAAGTGGAAAACAAATCCTAGGTCATTTTTTCAACAAAAGTAATTTCTTCTTTTAATTCAACATTCTTGCATATTGTGCATCAACAAATGTCGCAGAACATTTTTTGACCACGAGTGGTGCTGTTGAGTGAGTCCCCAAGTAAAAATGGGCAATTGAAAGTATTTTTAAAAATCGGCAGAGCAAATTTTTCATGGGGAAGAAAAGGCACTAAACATGTTTGTTTCGTCCTCAAGCATACACAGTGAGGTTTGGTGAGAAACACTGCAAGCAAACATACAGTACATTTTGTTTGTTTACAAGAAAAATCCAGACAGTACTTTTAAAGATTGTGTCTCTGGCAACACTGCTATTGTCAAAACGGTTATAAATTGGTGTGATACCAAAATTAGAGGTCTGAATTACTTGACTTTCATTTGGAGGCAGTGCAACATGCTGTAAACACAACACCGACTTCACCATAAATCGTTGTTACGCTTATAACAAACAACTGAGAATTCACACATCCAAAAGACGAGCAACATTCACATTAGCAAGTGCAATTTTAGTCCAATATTTGGCTCTTCAGCTGCTAAGTGGTCCACTTCATGTTCACCAGCTAGTTGCTCTACTTTGTCTGCCGTTCGGTGCTGCCTCACAGTGGGTTAATAAGAGCTTTTACTAAAAACTGCATGTGGAGACAGATGAGAGCTGCGAGACTGAACCAAACAAGCATCGTTGTGGGCCGTAAACTCTACCTACAAACAATGAGCTGAAACACGCTAAAATGTAGACTTCAGTGATAATTATCTGAGGGTTGACCCCTTTCTGATAGTCGCATAGTTATCTCAGCGATTGTATAAGAATATTCCTTATAGCAGCTTTGAATGCTCATTCTGATCAATTATAGACAGCAATGAAGGCCAAAACTACTGAACTACAATGAGAATGAAGTTAGCATGAAGTATAATTATGAAGCATTAATGACACATGCACAACTTTTATTGAAAGCAGTCTTAATATTTTATTAATTACAATGAGAATTATATGCACCTGTAGAGTCTTCATTAAAAAATGTATTCAAATGTATAGAACTCGCTCTCCTTATCTTTCATGTAGAGGCAACTTTGATGAATTGACTGGTTTTAAGTAGGTGCTGTCTGTGGTATTTAAGTGCCAAATACATTCTAGAAGAACTAGCTAAGGCCAAGCTGTCTGTGGGTTGCAACCCTTCGACCTCAGCTTAGTTTTCAAGCTTGAGGTTGACATGTGAATATCAAGTACGTCTCAGGTGAAGTGTGCCTTTCAGGCAGGTTGGGCTGTGCTTTGATCTCCACTGTCCCATCACAGCGGTTAGGCTGTCATGGGTTTTATGGGCTGTGGCAGAGCTGACAAGTGTGACAGATTTCACTGACACTTCCTGGCTTTGGCTGATCTATGATACAATAACCTAAAGGTTTAGTGGCCTCACTTCAAAAATATCACTCTCATCAGTCTGCCTTCCTAACATTACTCTGGCACTTACTGAGCCCCTTGCTCTTTTGAAAATGGATGGAAGTTGGGAAAGTGTGTCAGTTAAACTGTCTCTCTCTTTGCAGCAGAACAGGAGAAACACCACACGTAAAAATTGTTTCAGCACTTTCCTCTAATATTTGGTGTTGCAGCTTTCACAGTGAATTCTGGACGTCTTATTTGACATCATGCACGCTAATCAAATCATGTCAGGTTAATCATTTTAATAACATTAGTGTTTACTACCAAATAATTTCAATTAGGATGAAGTACAAGGTGTTGTAAAGTGATGTAAAAGGAAAAAGCTAAAACAAGAATAGAAGAAATTTTATTATTGATGCAGCAAAAGTTGATATATTGCCCACAGAGAAAAGCACAACTGTTGATTTACTGTACATGTGTTTGAAAGCAGGAGGAAAAAGGGAAAATGGAGATGTTGGAAAGAAAGACAGAGACGAGTTAAACTACTATATAACAAGACAGCAGTGTCAAGGAGGCTCATCCTACAAGGGTTCAACAGAGTGATAAGACTCTGCAAAAGATGTCTGAGCTTTTTTTTGTATACTGACCTTTAGCTCAAAGGCTCACACACACTCAAACACACACATACACACACGGAGTGGACAGGGAATCCACATCTAAAACCAAAAAGAAAAGTAGAAGTAAAAAAACAGAACATTTTTGGTGCAGATGTATAGACTTGGAAATGGATTTGCAAACC
Organism: Holacanthus passer; assembly: GCA_025331565.1. Classification (NCBI taxonomy): domain Eukaryota; kingdom Metazoa; phylum Chordata; class Actinopteri; family Pomacanthidae; genus Holacanthus; species Holacanthus passer. Next base: position 8,562,176 of record JAFREQ010000011.1, read on the forward strand.
TGCCTTCACTTGCACAGATAGTTATACATTCAAGAGTCCTCATGAATTAATTAAAGCTTAATTAATGCTAAGGTTAGCAGAGTCAGGCTGTGGCATATCCTCCGTCCCCACCTCAAACCGAAAGGTTAATGTGAATCTTTAACGCATTCATTTTATTACTGTATCATTCTTTTTCCTTCCCCTCTGGTGGCTCTCGTACAGTCGATGATGAGAGGCTGTCACTCGGGCCCCCGAAGGCCTCGTCTCATTGTCGTAAATTAACAAGAAGAGGGTAGTGCTTCATCAGCAGGGAAAATTGGATTATGATTTGCTCTTAAGTGCTCCATCAGTCTAATTGCTTGTTACCCAGCTCAGTATCTCAAAGGCTCCTCAGTACCTCCTGCTATTCCTTCCCATGGAGGTGAAAGTCAGATAAACGGAGGATTGCAATCATTTAAAGTCTTTTTTGACAACTCAACTCAGACACTTTTGTCTCAATGCAGGTGAAAAAGAGGTGAAAAAAGATATGGCAATTAAATATTGATGTGTTTGTAATTATATCATCATAAGAAATAATTGTCGTGCTTTATGTATGATGTTCCTACGTTTTAGGTGTCATCTGTTCTTGTATGAGAAAATGTATGTGTGTGTGTGGCTGGGTGTGAGAGCACAGGAATTTAATGGGGCCTGGCATGTTGTTATTGCTGCCTGGTCTCTGTCGTTGATTTTTTTTTTTTTCCCCATGTCCTCCTCTCCATCCCCCTTCTAGGACGCAGATCAATTTCACTGTGGCCATCGATTTCACAGCATCTAATGGTGAGTGATACTCACGGCAAAATGTGTGTGTGTGTGTGCGTAGGAGGGGGGGCAAGAATAGATAGTAGTGCTCTTTGAATGTGGCATGTCCGATTTCAGAATCAATCACACAAACGCACACCAGCAGACGGTTCGGGCACACACACTGTACACACATTGTCACCTATAAGTGATAGCCTCTCCTGGATAGCTTTTCCTCCTAAATGCTCTGTCAATACAGTCTAAATAAAGGTTATAGCAGGCATTTTAGCAAAAAAAACCACACAAAAAAATAAAGCAAATGGTGTGAAACCCTCCGCTTGACATATAGAAAGGACCACACTTAGGTCTAATTACAGTACTTATGTCATTAATTATGCCTGAGTGCAATGTACCAAAAGATTTATCTGCCAGGAAGAGCTCTTCCATGTGAATCACAGTTATTGGAGGAAAATCTGAATTTCCCATTTCTTACTTTATTGTTGCTAAACTCACCCCCTGAACAGCAATTGTCCAATCAAAGACTAGCAATCCTAACCAGGTGTTGCAGGTCTGTCAGTCTTTAGATTTTTTTTCACCTGTTGAAAAGGTGTACATGGGGCTGTAGTGAGAGAAGCACATAATCATTTTGGAGGGTGGGGTCAATTGCTAAAACGCAGGTGCAGGGTGATCACAAGTAGAAGATGCAGAATTTACATAACCTGACTTTCAACATCTGGTGTGCACAAGAAGTTACAAGACAAAATTACACAGTTGCAGCACGTCCTTGTTCCTGAAATGCATGAGTCAGTCAACAGGCAATTTCCCCAAACTCCTGATGTGGTGTTGGTCAAGGTGACACACAATTTGTTGTTACACTGTGGACTCAAGATAAGATCACTTGTGTTACATATTGTGAGTACACACAGCAGGATATGAGTATAACTACTCATATAGTGGGCATGTGTCACCTACAACCTCACAGGGACAACAATAACATCCAAGGTGGGCTGTTAATAGTGAATGACTTCACAGTGTGTTATTACAGAGGAGATCTTTGAGAAGGTCACGGTTATCGACAGGCTTTCTAAATGCTCAATTAATTTTTTCATTTGGAGGTATTCAGTTTTCACAGTGGCCTTCCTCCCACTGTTTGTTAATGATTCATCATCTCTGAGGCTTGAAGATGAAAGTGCTACCTGACAGGAATCATGTTAATTGTGATGCATGGATGCAGCAAACAAAATTATTTTTTTTAATGTCATGTCATTGTGTGGTACACTCTAGAAGTGACCTCGAGATTGATTGATTGGTCAACAGGTAACCCCTCGCAGTCCACTTCACTGCACTACATGAACCCCTACCAGCTGAACGCCTACGCCATGGCCCTGAAGGCCGTCGGGGAGATCATTCAGGACTACGACAGCGACAAGATGTTCCCCGCTCTGGGCTTTGGAGCCAAACTGCCCCCTGATGGACGGGTGTCACATGAGTTTCCACTGGTGAAGTCTTCTAATTTCACCTTCTGATTATTATTTAACTTCAATGTCACTGAATTTTCTTTCTAGTTTATTGTGTTCATTCTAATTTATGGATTTTATGCGTGAAGACACAATAAATGACATTTAATGTAACCAGCGTGCCTTGAGAAAGATCTTGGCGTTTCTTTGTTTGATTAAGATTGTTACTGTTTCTCTCCTTTTCAGAATGGAAACATGGAAAATCCATACTGCAACGGTATTGAGGGCATCTTAGAGGCGTATCACCAGAGTCTGAGGACAGTGCAGCTGTACGGGCCGACTAACTTTGCTCCTGTGGTGAACCATGTTGCCAGGTCAGAAAGCAATGCAGCTGGTGAACAGCTTCTAGTTTTCTGCAACAAAAAAAGTTGCTCTTTGAGTAAATGTGAGATCTTTCAACATACTGTAAGACATAAATCTACCCCTCCTTCTTTCTTTTATCATCATATTTTTATTATCATGTTCCTTTTGACTTAGTCATTTTTGTTTCATCCGCATGGACATTAATTTGAACCTTTTCTGCTTTGGTTCATCATGAATTTTAGATGATTCATTCCCAATAATATTCCCATTCAAATACTAAAAACACAGTTAGAAAAAACAATGAAATATCAGATTTTCACACAAATACATTCTAAAAGTATATATATGTATACACATTTGTCATCAACAATTCAGAAGAACTTTGTTTTTATGTCACAATATCAGCACACAGATGATCAAGATTACAATTTTTTATAAGATCCTAGTTATCAAAATAACACAACATCAACATTTTTGACTGCTGGCCCTGGCCGGCTTTGATTTCCTGTGCAACTGTTTTCCTGACCCAGGGCATTGACAATATCTGTCCTGCCAGACACAACAAACAGGATGCAAGATGCCTGAATATGAATTTAGATCAGACAACAGCTATCAAAAGAGTGGCGGATTTAGTCGATGAAACAAATAACAAAAGGCATAAAAAAGCATGCAAACTGTGATATGATCTGATTGGATTCTTGTGCCACCGACATCCACCTCCACCTCTCGCTTTCACTGCTTCCCTCGCGGTCTCATTTGTTGAGCCATATCCAAACAATTCTCCATCTGATTACGCCAATGCGCTGTTGTGATTAAAAATGTCATTCTGATAAAATAGTCACACTTTTTAAACTGCGGCAGAGAGCCACGGCTGGAAGACTACACAACCGGTGTTGGTGTTTAACATTTGAATGGGTGAACTCAAGTCAGAAGAGATTTTAACAAAGGCGTTAATCTGTGAATAAAACAGTGTAAGCTGGCTGTGTTTCAAACTTGATGGCTTGGGCTGATTAACCGTTGTGTATTTGTGAGGCTTTTTAATGGGTCTTATCTGAGGTACAGCAATGACAAAGAACATTTTTATTGAAATTTACTGTGGTGAGAGTGCATGATAAGACGTATCGTCGTGGATTTGTTTTCTACATCAATGTTTAGATAAATCCATACTGTAAATCCTCAAGTCCGATTTGTTCTGGTATTAAAGAGATTATCCAGCATCCTCTAATGTCAGTCTGTATCTGTCTGTATCTGTGTGTGTGTGTGTGTGTGTGTGTGTGTGTGTGTGTGTGTGTGTGTGTGTGTGTGTGTGTGTGCAGGTATGCAGCTGCAGTGCAGGACGGCTCTCAGTACTTCGTGCTCCTCATCATCACAGACGGCGTCATTTCCGACATGGCCCAGACCAAAGAGGCCATTGTAAATGTAAGAAGGGGAAAATGGGGAGGCACTGCTTTATTGCACTATGTAAAGGCAGATGTGCCCAGATTCATCAGGTATAAACTAGAAGGCCTCTGAAGTGAGTTGTGATGTGAAATGAGGGGTTTAAAGCAATAGATCAAAATAGAAATACTCATTTTATTTTTTGTCAAGAGTTACATTAGGACATTGATACTACTCTCATGTCTGTTGGACAAATGTGAAGCTTCAACCAGCAGCCGGTTAGCATGGCTCTGAAGGCAACAAAATCTGTAGTGTCTGCCTCTCATGGCGACTGCAAGAAGATGAGATGAGATGAGCTGAGAGGAGATATTCCTTTATTAGTCCAATGATGGGGACTTTTATCTTCCAGCTGAGAAATAGTCCAGCAGTTAACCCACATAAAGCCACAACTTGTTGTTTTTACCCTTCAGATTTTGTCCTGATTAAATACAATTTGTACAAAAAAATATCTTTATGTTGAGGTAACCTAACCAGTCTATAGCTTCCTATTTACTGTACAGCCATGAGAATGCTTTCAATTTACTCATCTAACTCTCTGAAAGAAAGTAAATACAGTATTTCCCAAAATGTCAAACATTTCTTTTAAATTGACCAACCAACACAAGACAAGACAACTAAAATTTGTTTTCAATATTGATTAATCTCTCAGTTAATATTTTACAATTAAATGATTAATCCTTTAGTTTATTTGAAGTCAAGAAATGATGAAAAACATAATTTGAAGTTTAAGGTGACATGTAATATGTTAGCTGTGTAGTTTGGTGAACAGTCCAATATCAGATATTCAGTTAATAAAGATCCTCACATATGAGGAGCTGCAACTAGCAAATGTTTTACATTATTGCTGCACATTATGATCAATATTGATGTCAATTGACAAAATGATTAATTAAGTAATTGTTTCAACATTAGTGATGGATGAGTCTCGAGCCTTCTGTCTCAGACAGAAATATGTAGCCCAGATGTTCTGTGTGACAGCAGCAGTTGTTGTGCAATCTGTAAAGAAGAAGAATTGGCATAATGACTTTACATAACTGACATTCTTGTGCTGTAATTGCTTATTTCAAACTTCTGGAGTACATAGAGAACTCTCAAGATCAATATATATACTAATAATTTACCTGACAACTACACCAAAGTAGCTCAGCTCAGATGCTGAGAATGAATCCTCTATTGTCCTTAAGGTGCAAACGCGTTCCCTTGTCACCCATTAAAATTGTACTGAACATATTTATGAAATATAGCCTTTGAAAAGATGTAACTGCGTCTGTCAGTAAGAAAGACAACATTGTGCTTTATTCCTCCGAGCTCTCCCCAGAACTTGTCCTTCTTTCTCCCAGCTTTAAATAGCAGGTTTCTGGCTTCCTTTCCTTCCCTCTTCCTTGGTCTCTTCCTCTTTCCTCCTCCTCCTCCTCCTCCTCAGCCCGCCGCAGGCACAGAACACCCAGCAGACTGGATTTAAAGGGAATTTGCGACTGTTAGTCAAAACATTAGAACAGCCACACCTTCCTTTTAAGATCTTGCCTGCTGCTCTATCTCACTGCCTCCACTCTGGCTGTCTACTGATGCTTGCTGCTTCCACTTCTGCTTTCCCTTTTCCTCCCCACGGATCCTGGGCGAGGGAGGACACACTGCTGAGGTTATATAAGTCTTTCCTCATACTTACTCATGCTGGAAGGTGTCTTCAAGAAAGAGTAAGAGCCTGAATGTACACACCTCTCTGTATGTTGAGTGTGAACATCTGGAGCTGGGTTTGCATTGGTGCACGCTGGTGTTTTTGTGTGTTTCAGTGATATAGAGCCATGTGATGGAACAAGGGGGTTTTATCAGTCACAAGAGAATCTGTATTGCTACAGAAACCCACCTGTCAATCACTCAGCATCCCCCTCCTCTGCTCACGACTCGGGACACTCTGCTGCCTGTGCCGTGAGACTCCCTCGCTCACAAACACAAAGACTCTCGCTGTCTCTCTTCATCTCTTTTCCTCTCAGAGATCTAAATCTCTCTATATCTGCTCTCTCCATCCCTCCACACCGCCACATCCAGTCCATAAGAACGTCATCTACTGCCTTTGATTTCTTTCTTTTCTCATCTTCTCCTAGTTATCTTTCAGTGCATTGTAATCCATCTCCGTATCAGTGCCTGGACCCACCAAAACTACATCACTTCACAGCCATTTTACCTCCATTCACTTTGTATTAGATGTGGGACTTTGTTGTGGAAGAGGTAATGGGATACCTGGTGGTGCGAAACCGAGAAAACTGAAAAAAACCCATCTCCATATACACAGCACAGAGCAACAAGTACAGTGCTCTCCAAGACTGAAACAAGCTACACAGATCATTCCTCTGTATTAATATTCACTGTGCTACCAATACATTGGTTGGTTACTTTGCTGAGAAGTTGGAGGTTTGCAGCCTGTCGCCTGCAGCGCTTCACCTAAGCTCATTGTGGCAGCTCCTTCTTGTTCTGTTACTCCGTGCAATATTTTCAAAACCGATTTCTTGTTTTGTGGTGGACACATTTTTAATGAATGACAGTGTTGCATTGCATTTCCTGTGACTTCTTCAGAGGGGGATTAGCTCAAATGGTAGAGCGCTCGCTTAGCATGCGAGAGGTAGCGGGATCGATGCCCGCATCCTCCAAATATACATTTTGTGAATTTCCCCACCGTGGGACGAATAAAGGTTTATCTTATCTTACTTCATAATAAAAGTTTATCAGTTAAATGCTTTTAATGTGAAGCTGCAGCAGTAGGAAATGTTCACTTTGCATTGGATTATTATAATACTTTGATCAGTGGGTCATAGGCTCAATCACCATTCTGTTACCTCATTTGGAGATAGATAGTGATTTAAGAGACATTTGTTTATGTGAAAATCTTCAAGATTATCATTTTAAGCATATCATACAATACAATAATACATACAATAATCGACCATTTGCGTGACTCACTGATTTCAGACATTGATTTCACACAGAAGTAGCGTCTCATTTACAACCTGCAACTAGTTTGATCAGTTCACTAATTAAGCTCACGTTAACTCCATCAGTTGACTGAAGTATGACAGAAGAGTGTGACTAGGAAAAAGAAAAGACTAGACTATTATTTTGTCGTAACATAATTCTGTTTGGCTTAGTTTGCATAATTATTCATGTTTTCAAACAGCTTGTTTCACTTCAACATTGCAGAGAAAAGAAGAAAAACTGATGTGATTATCAAATTGCACTCTAATCCAAGTTTCACTGGCAAGGTTTGTTGTACATGTGTGACTAAATACAGTGCCTTGATTGACATTTACTACTTAACAAAGATTTTCGTTGTTTGTTTTTTTGTCCCGTTAATTAGCAGGATATCTAAATTTGTGTGGAATATTCGGCTACAGAATAAAAATTAGGTGTATTTTGATCTTGTCCTTTTACATTCCTTTGGCAGAGACTCTAGTCGCTGATTTATTTTAATTAATTTCTATTCATCCTTCATTCAATCAAAAGAACTGTGCTGGCTTGGCAGAGGTATGTGCTGTCTGAGTGCTTTTTTGTTGTAACATGAATGTGACTAAACATGTTCAAGATCAAAGTTAATAAAGTGAAATAATTGAAGCAGTGAAAGTGCAAAAAAACTCAACCATGGATAAATGGATGAATCATGGACAAATTCAATGTGTGCTTGGATGGTAAAGTATGTAACAGCCTTAACCAGTACTCAGAAACATTGAAAGCTTTTTTCCTCACAATTGATCCTTTATGTCCTTTTCAGCACAGACCAGTTTGTATGTATGTGACAGCTGCTGTGCTCTATTATAATAACTGGATGTGCTACTTTTAATGCAAGTTAACAGTTGATATCTGGTGGTAGCTGTTTTTAAGTGTGCTCAGTCTGCTACTTTAAGCTTTTCTCTGAGCTGAACTCTGAGACGGCTAATGAGAGACGGCCCTGTGAGTCATGTGACCCCTGCACTGACAGGACAGTCACCTCTCCAAGCATATATCTATAAACCTGTTGGTGTGCGCACAAGCGTGGCCGCATATGCAAGAACATATAGACAAACCCATCCAAGCAAGCACATGCATGATTTTTAGATTTAAACAACACATCCAGAATGAGTCGTTGGAGTAATGAGTGTTGATTGACACTTTGTTTTGTTGTCTCATTACACTCGAGCTCGGCTGCCAGTCAGGCTGACAGGAGGATGGCAAAAGTGGGGCATGGTGGATGGCCAGGTTATTTTTGGTGGCGTTTGATGTTCTGATGTGTGTGTACGTCTCCGACCACACACACATGCACACACGCATTTCCGGAAGTGTGTGTGTGTGTGTTTGTGTGTGCATGTGCGTGTGGGAGGACAGGCACTGACAGGAGTTGTGTTGAACACTGATAATCGCGTTGATGTGCTGCAGCTGAGGTGGTGTCGACAGAAAGTGCTCTCATCCCCGTGGCTAAAGAGGTTGCCTGATTTGCCACAGTACATTTGTCTTGTGCCAGAGATAAAACTGCACTTGTTACAACAGTAAGTGCTTTGTGAAAATATGCGAAAAGTAATTGTGCATAATAGCAGCTTTTTGCATTGAGTGTTTATGTTGTCATCAATCCTGAAATTACAACAGCAGACGCCGACATGACCCGTCAGAGTTCAACGCAGTCACTGGCAGAATGTACAGAGAATCACTTACGTTCCATATAATACATATCAGATACAAAACTTTCTAAGAGAATGAAATAAGCTGTTTTGGTTGCATTGTTAATAACTGCAACAGGAAAAAAAACAGCTGGTTCACCACTTTGGTCCAGACTGAAATATCTCAAAAACTATTACATGTTTGCACATTAGGTTTTGTAAAGACATTCATGGTGCCCAGAGGGTGACTCCTACTGACTTTGGTGAACCTCTGACTTTTCATCTAGAGCCACCAGCAGCTCAGACTTACCTTTTGACATAGTATCTCCATATCTATTAGAGAGATTGTTACCTAATTTTGGATAGACGTACATGGTTCAAAAATGATCCTGAAGACTTTGGTGACATCCTTCCTTCTCCTCTAGCACCACTTTTGGGTGAATTTTGATAATATATATTTATATATTTTGATAAATATACAGGATTTCCATCATCATCAGGTCAAAATTTCAGTCTAATACTTTGGTTCAGGAATGCATACTTGTAAAAATCATTCATCCATCATAATTCATAATTCATCAGCCATGGCTATTTTTGCTGTTTAGTGCTAATTAGCAAATGCTAACATCCTGAGCTAAGATGGCAAACATCTTATGTGAACATCAACATAATGACATCACAATGCAATTCCATCAAAAAAATCAATATCTCATAATATCAAAATACTTCTCAGATTTATGTGTTTCATTAATGTTGCCATCTTCTGCTGCTGTGATTTTCAATCAAGACTCTGCTTTTCTCTGGAGACAGTAAACCTTCACAGTAGAGAGACTAACAGCAGCGTTACTTGACTCGAGGCGTGGCTTGGGAGTGGCTGGGCGGGCGACTGAGGACGGTCGCTGTACCGACTGAAGCTGGCACCTCCTCCCTCTCCCTCCTCTCCCAGCTCACAAATGCCACCGATGCTTCTTTGAGTTTACCTGCATGATGTCAAAAAAAAAAAAAAAGGTCAGCATTTCGTCAATCCAGGCTGGGAATTCTGGGGATAAATTTGATTGCTTTTCGTAGCTCTCAAAACAGCTTTAGTGATACTACTGACCCGTTGGCCCAGTATCTCAGGAAATGCTGTTAGTGTTGTCAGTGAGTTTAATCTTCACTCCCCAGCCTGATAACCAGCATTCAGTGGGCAAACACAAACTGTCATCCTAAGATAAGAGCCAGGGAGCCTTCATACGACAGAAAATTGGATTCAGGGACATAAAACATTGAGGATAAGAAAAGCAGAGACAAAAACAAGTTCCAATTGAAGCACCTCCCTGTTTGACTTCCTGTCTCTAACTCGCCCTCTTTTTCACTCTTGAGGTCTGGTCTTTCAGCGAGTTAAAGGGCGAGACAGAACATTAATGTGGGTGTAACATGCGTGGGTGAGCGCGTAAATGCTATCATATGTGATATACAGTAATGAGCATTACAGGTCAGCGGAGATGTGGACAAGCTTCTCTCCTCTCCTTGAATAAAAGGAATGCATACGTGTGTGTTGTTAAGAAAGAAGTTTTTTCACTTCTTCTTTTTTTTCTTTTATCTCTGCAGGGTGCCAAGCTTCCTATGTCCATCATCATTGTTGGAGTGGGTCAGGCTGAGTTTGACGGTATGCCGACCTTTTTAACTGCTGCATGAACATGATTATCAAGTATTTGGGTAATTTCCTATGACATTCACATATGAGAGGTAATAGTAAAGAAAACGTCTTCTAAAACTTCAGCAGTGTCAAGTCAGTTAAACAAATTAAAACACTACGAAACGCTGACCTCTCTGGCTCTAATTCAGAGAAATACCCAAGAGAAAATTACTGTACAAACTCATTTGAGTCGGTCGAGAAGGGAACGCGTAGGTGGATGCAAGCATAATTGTAGAAGAAATGGCTGAGGTTAATTGCTGGGTTTGCAGTGTTTTTTTTTAGATGATTCTAAATTGCACAGAGGCAACAATAAAGGACTTATTACTTGATTAGAGAAAAAAAAAAAGATTACAGCTGCACAGCTCATCATCTTCTCTCCTTTACTCCTAAAGCAAAAAATATATGCTATTAATATGATCCATGAGTGTATCAACCATGTGTCTGTCCTAAAGGTAGCTTAGTTCTCATTTTGTGTGTGTGTGCATCCGTGTGTGTGTGTGTGTGTGTGTGTGAACTCGTGTCTTCCAGCCATGGTGGAGCTGGATGGTGATGACATCAGGATCTCATCCCGGGGGAAACTGGCAGAGAGAGACATTGTTCAGGTGACCGCCCTTTACAGCATGAAAAAAACTTCCCCTCATGCAGTCTTTGGCAATGAGATGCAAATCTATGTTTGTAGGCAACAGTGTTTCCGATGATTTACAGTATGTATGTGTCATATTTTACACTCGCCTTGTGCATTCACACTGTTACCTCAGTCGTGCTGGGACATTAAAATGTCTGTTTCTGACAAAACACCATCTGTCGGCACTGACAAGCCGAACAGATGAGGACATCTGTGTGGTTCCTGTGAATTCCCATGGAGACGAACGCTAAAAAGTTTGATAGTGTATGTCACTCAGAAACTTAATGTGTTTTATTTACTGAGTTATCGAGGTGCTTCAACCAACTAATCTTTCTGTTTGCGTAGTGTCAAAACTCAGGAGCTAAGCGACTGAAAAGTGAGCAAACAATGATGTGCAGGGTTTCCCAAAGTGGTTTATAGCTGAGATGGGACAATGCCAAATGCAATTTATGGTATTTAATGGCTATTAGTTTGGTCATCATCTGCTGTACTAATTAAATTATTCACATGATGAGATGTGTCAAGTGGTTTACCACCTCTTCTAAACAGTTTCCTGGGGGAAACCTCAATGTTCTCTGACAAATAATACAAATCCAAACTACTTTTATCAAACCCTCGAAGAAAAACTTTTCACTTATGCTCATTTATTTCCTCTCACTCCCGAGGGAAGCCGGAGCCCAGGATTAGTAACAGATCAGCATCCTAAAGCTTGCAGGATCTGGCAAATGTTGACTAACATGGAGGCTTAAACATGAGCCCTCTGGATTTCTCCTTTCAGTGTAAAACTCTGCTCTCAAAACCTACTTGTGTACATTGTCAAAAAGCATTTAGAGCTTTTCATTACAACAGCCGTCCAAAAACCACACATGATGTAACGCTCGACAGAGGAAACCGTATGTTGTCAAGTACTGTGTGACGTTCTGTTAAAAGGAAGAAAAAGTATGTTTCAGATTATTTGTCAAATGACATCCTTCATCCACACGAGGGATGTGTGCGATTAAACATTGCTACTCTCGCTAGTCTGCATGAAAAATACTAGATGGATAAACTTTTTATTACAATGGAAACCACTTATAGTGATCACGGTTACAGTGATCAACAGCTTATATGGATCAAAAAGCTTGGAAAAGAATTATTACAAGTGCTGTTTAAATAATCCGCTTATAATAATCAAGTAGTGCTCATTTTGGGTCTCCCTAACAAATGTGGAAAAAAATTTCAATTTTTTTTCTTTATTCCCGTGATATTGTATTTTGCTGGCAGGCTGACAACCTGAGGCCGGTGCTGCCTGCACATTACATGACGGGAAAAGAAAGTCATCAAGGCAAAAATTGCTATAAATGCAACGTACAAATCACCAGAGGGTTAATTCAGTTTCTTGGAAGTTGGCATAGCAGCTTCAGCAACATTAGCTTCATAACTAGTTTCAGAGCTTCAGATTTTGCTTGATGTCCACTTCCACGATGGCTCTGGTGGTTTCTGGCCGTAGTAAGTAAAGGGGCTACTTAAATCACACAAATGGCAAGTAAATGTTTTTGACCGAATTTGCTTGTAGTGTGCTCCATCATTCAGAACAGGGGAGCTTTTTATATCAAGTCCAGCCATAGTGTTTCATTTAACCACCATCTACTGGACTGGGGGAGCAGAACGATAGACTGTGTATAGACTATCAAGAAAAAAAATGGTTATAATAATCATCTGCTTATAGTGATCAATTTGACCCTATGATCAGTTTCCACTGTATTCATTTATTAACGTACACACACGGGATAAATTACATTTAAGAAAACAATTCATGTCAATAGAATTTGGTCATTAAGGAATGTGATTAATGTTTCAAATGGCTCTTATACCTTATCAAGATTTTTTTGAACAATGTTTACGTTGTAAATTAAATTGTGCTAAATTTTGACTGTTTTCTGTTTTCTTACTTTAAGACTAGTTGAGTAGTATAAGTCCATTCAAACATCAAGGACATTAGTTTACTTTAATCCACATGAGCTTTAAGTTACTGTATATATTAAACTTACTGAAAATAAAATTTGTTCTATTCTTCCTCAGTTTGTTCCCTTCAGAGATTACATGGACCGGACAGGCAACCACGTGTTGAGCATGGCTCGGCTCGCTAAAGACGTGCTAGCAGAGATCCCCGACCAGTTCATCTCTTACATGAAGAGCCGGGGGATCAAACCCAACCCGGCGCCGCCTCCCTACACACCGCCCGGACACACACACCACCACACACAGATCTGAAGCCCTCCTCTTGGCTTGTCACTGAGGACTGACCGCATGCAGCAGCCACTCAGAGTCCAGTGGGAACTCTCTGCCTCCTGTTTTTTGGTGCAAACAGGAGCCGACGCACTGGGAAATGGGTGTTGAATTTTGTGCCGTATCCTCCAAGTGACTATTGGAGCAGCATTTTGTTGGTTTTCATTTTGGGTTTTCTCTGATATACAGTGTTTATTTGGCCGACTTCTCTCAAAGAGAGGCTGCAAACTTTCCAGGACTTGTTGGTAAAAGCCTTCTAATCGACAACCGAGGCAGTGACTGTTTCACGTCTGATTTGACAGCAGGTTGGTTCAAAAAGGTCATGTTGTGGTTAAAAGTTGTGCCTGTCTGTGGTTGTTTCTCTAAGTGTATCAGGACACGTGAACTTTGACCTAAGCCTTGCTCGTCAGTCATTGGTGTGGCCTATTACAGTGATATTTTTTAGACACCTTTTCCCTTCTGGAATTAGTTTTTATATTTGGAGATTATCTCCAGCTAATGCATTAGTTCTGATGGAGGATCACGGTTTGTTATGTTGAACATTAATCAGGCTTTTCATACCATGAGATGTCATCTCTTCTCTTCTTTCTTCTGTCGTAATGTTTATAAGAGCATGTTGTATGAGAATTTAATTCCCCGTATCCCAATATATATTTATTCTCGAATGTTAATCAGAGTGGCATGGACATATGATAGATCCATTTGAATCCATTCTAATCCATTTTGAAGTGGTCACCAGTTATTTTGAAGTGATTGCGTATAAAAAGCACAAGACAACCTGTCTCTATACCAAGGACAAGATTTATGGCGTTGCTACCAGGTTAATCATATTTAATCATTTTGAGCGCTGCTATGTTCTTATTCATCGTTCCTGAAGAAAGTATCCAATTTATTCATGCAAGTCAAGTATCCTTCTACTGCAATTCAACATATTAACCCCGGCTTGTTTCAGGTTGTTATTCAGTAAGAGTGAATTCCCATTACAAAGGATGATGCTTTTTATTTTTATAATCCACAATAAAAGTACGTGGACTTTGTATAATACATTACCACGAGTCAAAGTTGGACCATGAAACAGGACAGAAAAGTAAAGGACACAAAATATGTAATATAATAACAAAATCATGTAATAAATACTAGTCATAGCTGGAGTACGAACCTGGACACATGAGACACTGCTCCACAATGCTCTGTGGTAATTTGATTAATTGCTGCGAAAGCACAATATGCATGAAAGGTAAGGTTTTAAGAGAAGTGATTATGACCTCATTTTTAAGTCTTGTATGGCAGAGAGGCATTGTACAACAATTTAGTTTTCAAACCTTTCCCATTTCAGTTGATTCATACGTGAATATGCACCATGTATGCATGTCACATATTTATAAAATGACATCAAGAATTCATGGGGAAAGGTCGCAGTCCACTGCAGGAACACTGGCTGGTTTAAAATGATTTGGGGGAACCAGGGCATGCCAATTAATTAGGGCCCTTATCTAATTTTTACCCAGGGCCCAATAGCAGGTTAATCCAGCCCTGATACCAGCTGAAACACACCATCCCTCCAACCCAGAGACTCTCATGTCAGTGCCAATCCGTAAGCCCCCGGCGGCCACGCATCAGCAGCCGCATGACCCCCGTCGTTAGACTTCACACTGTGAGTCAGTACAATCACAGCCACAGCGTTTCCCCCTGGAGATTCACATTCAAAACAGCCCAGTCCCTGCTGCAGTGGATTACAAGCCTCTGGTGGGAGACAGTTCGCAAGTGGTCTCCAGAGTTTTAGGATTTACGTTCATTGCATTCAGTACATGAGTAATTCTTTCATGTGTAAACACATTAACAATCTGTCTCTACCGCAGGGGAACGAGGGATCCTTTTGTGCTAATCTTAGTTTTCTGCAGCCTCCCACCATCTGTGACGTCAGTTTCGTGTGAGGAAACACAAACAAACTGGTTTCCACGTAGCAAATCTGATTTCATCGCATCAGTAACAAAGCTTGTAATTTGTGATGCATCTTTGCATGATGACGCAACAATGATCCATGACAGTCCTGTGTTGTGTTGCCTTACAAAAATGCAGAGATCAGGCTCTAACAATGGAGGAATTTGAAAGGAATATGATCCATGTGGGGATGTTTTCATCAGAAAGCACACATACATAAGTAGGGTAACAGCCACAAGCAGAGGTGAGGTTTGATTAAACTACAGAATACAATGTGACGCTAAAATATCTTTCTTTCCCATCATGCCCTCATCTACAAGAAATCACATAGTAATTCTACTTAAGTTACAGATGCAGTGTTTCTTTCCAATTCCAAGTGATATAGTAGACTAGGGACATCATTAACCTCTCTACTTTAGGCTTTAAAAAACAGGACATCCTGATAAATGTATTCATTAAATGGAGAGAAGTTAAAATTGAAGGCAGCCATACGCATGATGCATAAAAAGGAAAATTCCAGGGGATACGGATCATTTATCATTTAGTCAGACAGTCCACCACTTTGGTCCAGACTGAAATGCCTCCCCCATTATTGGACGTACTGTCATGAAAGTCAGGTTCAGATATCATTGTCCCCAGAGGATGTATCCTAACGACTGTGATGACTTTTCCTGTTGTGTCATCAGCAGGTTTATTCAGGTTTATTATCCTTTATTCGGGACCAAATACCTAAAAGACTAATGACATTCCCATCAGCCTCAGCTGTATTTGTGTTTATTGCTAATTAGTAAATGCAAGATGGAAAAAGTGCGTTTAGTTCAAAGCAAATCTTTGGTCAGACCGACATCACGAGACTGAATCATGGACACAAACTGCTCCTAAATCTTACTTCTACTTTTTCCATCGGTGTCAGCACAGCTGTTGTTCTCCTCTTAGTGTAATGATCCAGTTTCACTTGGTTTTGTTTAGTGCCCGACCTTCACGCGCTCCTCATTGTCGCACAGAGTAATCAGATGCAAAAACAATGCTACAGTGAGTATAATGGACTGTAAAAAGTGTCCTTTCCTTTTAAACCGGCAAAGTGATGCAGGAGCAGAATTAATCTGAGCAGAAAAGGTTCTATTCAAATGTCTAATGTAGCAATCTAAAGGCCTTAGTAATGTGAAAGGCAGTCACTCCATCTCATTTAGTCCTGTGTTGGAAAGCGGTTCAGGTGGATAAGTATGGTTCTTAGATGGAGGAGAGATAATGAGTTAATGGTGGTCAAAATGGCAAACAGCAATTTGCCTGTAAATGTTTGTGTGGTGAAAGAAAGAAAACACTTAGCTGTGAAAGGATCAGAGCGGACTTATATTAGAATATAAAGTGTATGTAACAGCTGGTTTGCATATAGATCCCAACAGCACTTTATCCTCGAGAGGAGTGCTTATTGTATATGTATGATATATTTTTGGGAACACTACCGTTTTGAAGATATTTATTTATTTATTTGTACGACAAGCCATGGCTCCCGACGTCAGTGTCATCACGGTGACTTCTTCTCCTCTCACAGCCCTGATTTTATTAGTATGACCGGTCGACTGCATGTTTTCTCGGGGTACATCGAAGAGTGTTTTACCCACAGTGCCGCCATCTGTAAAATAGGAACCAGCCCAACCAGATTACATGCATGTCAGTGCCAAACATGGCAGTAAGCTCTGTGGACTGTTTGCTATTTCTTCTCTCTTGTGCCTGGTTCTCCAAACATTTCTTGTCTCACCAGTGCTTAAAAACTGTAGCTAATTAGCATGTTACAGTTAACACATTTATTTTTCCGTCTAATCCCGCAGTTTCTCTTTGTTGTTTATATCTCTTGAGTTCTCTGATTTGCATGACTCCCTACTTTCCTTTAAATGGGTTTTTATTGTACATGATTATTGTCATATGGTGGGTTGTGAAATGCTTTGTATTGGATTGCCTTAACTGAAAATTAATTAAAAAATGACTACTTTTATAAAAGTTCTTGGAGCGTTATGCTTTGATTTCAGCGTTCGGTGTTTTAATTTGTTGTTTAAGAGACTCGACGACAAGGTTAATTTTAAAAATGGAGTCAGGCTGCTGGTTGCTGATTAGCTGACAGGAGCTGAATGCCAACTGCTCGAGGGAAACTCCTCAGAAACACTCGTGCTATTCATCACTTTCAGAACATTCCTCAAAAATGACCAAAAAAACAGTCTGTACATATTAGTGTTCTCGTGAGAACACAACATCCCGTCTGGAACAGACTGTGGCAGACGGGATGTCGGTTCTGTTACATATTTCTGTGCAGATGAATTTCCACAAAACCACATGGTCGAGGGCTGTGACATCACAAGTGCTAAGTGGTTTCTGCATAATGCATAAGCAGTCGCTGTCACTCACATGTTTATTATCCTCCCACTGCATGACGATGTCCTTGCATTTAATTTGAAAAAGATATGAGAGGTGCATACCTTTTAACTAAGTCAAATGTCTGTCCTTGAGACAAAAAATCCAACACAAAAAAGGATATAATAAAAGTCATGCCAGGTTTAGTGAGCATACTAATAGGCTTTAGAGGCTAAATCACCATGTAGGAATGTAGCATACAAGGTTGAGTTGGTGTTAATTTAGCCAACCACGACAAACTTGTTGCTTATAAAGTTGGTTCTAATCTACATTTTTAGCATTTTTCCATTCAGGGATAACACCAGGAGATTACATAATGCAAATGGGATGTCATCTTTAAATTGACAAAGGAGAATCTAATATTTTATTTATATGAATAATTCTTCTACTTTCTATTGTACAATGTGAATCAAAACATCCCTCCCAAAACATACCTTACATGTTTTTAAAGAGCCACCTGCCTGCTACTTTTTGTTCTGTGTAAAAATGTAGTACAAGATTGAAGATCTTTTGCCTTTAATTCAAACTTGATTTCATGATCTCCATCAAAATGACGGGGTGATAATGAGACAAGAGACAGTGCAGAAGTGACTTTGTTCTCTTAAGTCCTAATAGGTCATTCCAATCAGTGTGAGGTGCTCGACATACAGCATGATGGCGGAGTTCTAACCATTATTTCTCTAAGCTATAATCAGTGAGTAGTATGATTAAAGATTTTTGCAAATGCCTCTGAATGAAAGGTTAATGTTTGTCTTTAACATAATCAGCCCTTACATCCATACTACTTTAATTTCCTTCCAGGAAGATTTATGCATTTGATGATGACCATGCACTGTAAAACCTGATGAGTTAGCTCTACTCAAACTGAGGAAACCGTTGCCTTGAATCATTTAAGTTTAGAGACTCAAACGATTAAAGCACTTATACATTTTTTTAATTGAGTAAAAGTAACTTGAGTATTTTCAATTTAAGCAACTAAGGTAAATAAAGTTAAGAGTATCAACTCCATTAAGTTAAATAATTTATATGAATTGAGTAACAAATAAATGATTCTTCTTTTTTTTTACAACATATTCTAAGATTTATGTTTTACCTACTCAGTTTTCTTCACTCGCTATGTTCTAGTTGTGACAACTGCAAACTTAATTGCGTCTACTCAGTTTATTTAAGGAACCTGATTGTCTTAAACCTTTTAAGTTACATTAACAAAATACAACCTTGTCTGAAACAAGTTGAAACAACGATTTATTTTTTTGTATGCTGAACATATTTAACAGTATACAAAACATACAAAAACACTTAACTGCATAATATTTCACAACACCATGCTCCACTTATTAATATTACACTTCAGTGTTCATGAAAAACACAAATTCTCTACAAATGTTCAATTAAAAGGAACTGGGAAAACAGGTAACAGTCTAATCAGTGTGTGGTTCTCATGTCCATTCCCACCGATTGTTGATCGTTGAAACCAGGTCACCCATGGGCATCACAGTCATACACAGGTCCCATATGGTCTAGCGGTTAGGATTCCTGGTTTTCACCCAGGCGGCCCGGGTTCGACTCCCGGTATGGGAATGACCTTTTGAGGTCAAGGCAGTAGATAAGGAGACATTACGTAACAATATCATAATGTAACACAGAAAAAAATATGTTCATGATTTCCGGTGCTTATCTTTAAGGAATTTCCCAGTTTGGGACAAATAAAGTACATCTATCTGTCTATCTATCTATCTATCAAGGTTATCAGCCACAACAGAGTAGACTGTGCCTTTGAGACAGTACCCACATGTTTCAATGTAGACACCCTCTTCCTAAAGAGTTTTTTAGGTCAAGCAAGAGAGGGGCAACAAATTCTGCATATCCAAACTTCCTCACATCATTTGAGTTGCACAAAAGAGTAAGTTGTGTGGCATGGAGGGCTGAGCGGTACTTTACTGGCAGATTACACTTAGTGGTTTGTTTGTTTTTTTGTTTTTTTTTTATGTTTCCAGAGGGTTTGCAATTTCGAAATCATCAACAGAGAGGATTATTGCTAATTTCTGACCTTCACCTGAGAGAAGTTGATTCCACTTGTAGTAGGAGCCATCACAGTATGACAGATACTGTCCAGGCAACTGCAATGTTGTTTCTCCAACTTTCTCAAACACGTCTGTTTTCTTCGTAGAGATGTGACAATAGGTACATACATATAGACTCAATCAGGCACTCCACAGGTTTAACAAATGGAAACCTCTCCTTATAATAGGATTTTCTCCTTTTAGCAGTTGACTACGGTCCTTCAGAGGTAACAGACTTTAACAAAACATTACTTGATGCATGGACTGTGTCACTCACTTTCCCCTAACATACCATAAAGTACACAGCTTGACAGGGCTCAATAAGTCTTAACACCTTTCTCCACAGATGAAACACAGCCTGCAACAGATCTGAAAAGATTTTAAAGATTTTTTAAAAATGTGAGCAGCTGTTATTTCCGGGTACCTGGAAGAAGAAGAAGAAGAACAGCTTGTTAAATGACCTTCTGATTCTTTAAAATTTGCAGTGTGCATTTTCAAATACGGAAAATATAACATCTGTTAGACGAAGAGTTGAAGATTTATTAATTAAAGCAAAAGTCAAAGACGTACACACATTCATAAGGCCCATTAAATTTAAAATAAAATGCTGTTTCCAAAAGTGCTAATTAGAGTTCCTTTTATGAACGAAAACAAAGACACCCTTTAGAAAACGCACATATCTTATAACACTTAATTGCATTGTTTACCATCACTCTTCCCCTAATTACCACTTGTCTTTGCAGCTTGTAATGTAGACAAAGTGCAAAATAAACTAAAGCAGTGGATTTCCGAGCTTCCTCCATTTGCAGACAGAAAGTTGTCTGCAGTTTCTCTTCCAGCTCACACAAGTTTGTCCGTCTTAAATTATTCAGTTTGCATCATGTCCTGCGTACATGGCTTGTCTCAGCAGTCTGCGGTGGGGGTGGCATGGGTGACAGCTGTCATAAACCTGAATTAAGCCCAAAAGTTAAAAAAATACATTCAATTCAGCTGACAGTAGCCTCTCAGCAACAGAGTACTGCTGCTCTCAACACAGCAGGATCCACTGAAAAATGCCTTATTATAACCTAAACAGCTTATACATACAGTCATCTGATCAACGCTTCCTCATCAAACATCCATTCATCTAATTTCTAAAAACATGGTATTTAAGTGGGCTTTCCTGCCAACATCTCTACTAGAAGTTACTGTCTGGATGGGATTCACATGAACACACTCAGGAGATTTTTGGAGTATATTTAGTTTCTGGGTCAAGAAGAAATAACAAGGTAGGGAAAAAGAGTAATTTCCTAAGTTTTTGTCTGAACTTTTTTGAAAAGTTACCATATAATTCACAGGGTGAGAGAATAATTCAGACAGACTGAAACTAATGAGCATGAAAGGTTATCCAAATAATGGTTGGCTGAAGAAGGTATGCTCCGCTGTTATCCTCCTCAAATATCCTTTTGTTGCGTAAGAGACCTTTGCTGCATTGCTCCTGCATGTCACAAAGTTCAAGCACTTGCTTTCACAATGAATTTTGTACGTGTGCTTCTCAGGCAACAACCTCTAGCTGAGTGTCAAACTTGAAGGAACAAAGATATGCAACTACTTTATATTACCAAAGCTTTTTAGGAAATATAATGCCACCAAATTATATGTCAAGCACAAAGTTCATGTTAAATGTACTGTATCTGCAAAACCTACACTGCCAATAGTCTTAGGTTTGTTATCATTACACTCTCTGTGTGTACTGTTATGGATTGCAACTAAAACCACAGCGTGAACCAGCATTCAACATTTTAACAGAAGCTTTCTGTTTCTGAGGTGTAAAGAGAAACCAAGGCACCATAGGTAGCCCGGCTCCGTCCAGAGGTAAAACACATGTGCTTACCTGCACCTTCCCGGCTCACTAATGACCATGTTTGATTGTGTTGAAATAATTATACATTATAGTTTTATGTTTTGAATTATTTCTTGGTCTCCATCAACATCACAGTCATGCCTGGACTTCAGGAAGTCACTGCTCCCAGCCAAGAAATAGACCCGAACATAAAACCCTAACTTGTCATTTTTTCATTTTGATTTTGGTTTCCAGTCTTTGTGCTGCAGTCTTTCATTTTATATCTAACTCTCAGCAAGAAGGACAATAAGTTTGCTTTCCAAACTGTCAAACTATTTAAGGTTAATGCTTTAGACATCTATCCACATTTTGTTATAACATCATAAATCCTTGTATTGCTACTTCTTCTCTATCTGATCACTTCATGCTATTTTCATGAGTCACATTTTTTCACTTAAACTTCATTCATCTGGTCAATAATAACAATAGATCATGAAAAATAAGGTGTGCCAAATTTAGTTGACATCTAAAAGGGTCTCATCGAAATCGGATACTCAATATTAAAGGACTCGGATTGGGCGAAAAAAGCTTGATTGGGATATCCCAAGTACTGTGCTTTCAGATTTCATCCACCTGTTGGCACAACAACATTTGTACTTTGGCACAGTACAAGTGGTTGGCCTTTAACCTTTCTGCAGCAGCGATCATGGTCGGGTTGCTGCTGTTGTGTCTACAGTCTCGCACAAATGAGATGAAAATGGCAGAAGCAGTTGGGATGTTAACAATTATGTGACCACTGCCAAAAAAGCAGTTATATGACTTGGCAGTCGCTGGAGTCATCAAATGAGCCTCTAACATCACAGATGTTCAGCTGAATTATGCCCTGAGCACCTTAACTGAGCCCAAAACACACACACACTCAGCAGCCAAAACCTCACATCGCTTTGAATGTAATCTCAGAAATGTCCCCTACAAATGTCTCAGCCAATGAATAAATGAAAAATTTTCCCTGAGTGATCTAATTACTATTACAGTCATCAGTCAGCCGGGTAGACGTCTTTCTAAGTCCTGCCTGTTTTTCGTTAAATACCAAAGTATTGAAACCAGCCATCTTACTGATTACCTGTCCAACAACAATGTATTTAAAATGGACAGGAAATACTGAGTCTAATTCCACTAAAACACATTCAGACAGGACAATTATGTCCTCATGCTATTGATTCTGTTTTTAACATCAGTGCTTATACAATTTGACCTGTGCATTTGTCAGCCATAAGGTTCATCCTGCATCATCGTGACAATTAACATTAGAGGTATTTATTAGAAATATTACAATGAGAGTATACTGCACAGACACAAGTTCCATATCTTTACATGGGATTGGTATCAAGACAAAGTGGCTGTACCACGACCAGAGCACCTTCATTCTAAAGTTGAATTAGAAATTTGTTTTGTGAATTGTTTTGAAAGATTAAAAACAATTGTTAGGTCACCAGTTAACAATCAACAGTCTGCTAAAGCTATTTTTTCATGATTACACAAAGTGACAAATCTCCACCACAATCACTTTTCACAAGTGAAGCTTTTGTTTTCCAGAGAGAGTGCCGAAAGCCTAAAAAAAGTTTGTCTCAAAAGATTCAAACCTGCCCTGCGCCTTCGTCATACATCATTTTTCTGCCCCCAGTCTGTCAGTGTCTCAGGGCTTTATGGTTTCCTAACATTCAGCCTCTGGATTAGAAAGTGGATGGAGAGATGGATGTTCGAGCAGAGGCACCACTCACTCCCAGTCATTTATCAGATTGTCTATGTTGTTGTCAGTTTGTTCATATCATACCTGGCCATCAAACACTGTAAGACTCAGTTCTAGTTGTTTATTATCTATTGGATGCCGTGGCTCAGTATTGATTTTATTATTTATGATTTATATATTCCTGGCTATTTGAAATCAAATGCTCAACTTCCCATTTTACAATCACAGGCTTCATCTTGAAATCCTCTTTAGTGCATCCGAGGACCTAATTTTGAGTTTTTGTTATTGTTGTTGTACAGTGACGTGTTTTGTTTTTTTGTTATTTTATTTACTATGTATCTACTCTATCCTCTTTGCTGCTGTACACAAAAAATGTCCCCTTTGTGGGACAAATAAAGGAATATCTTATCTTATCTTATTTTAAATAACAACAATAATAATGTTTTGTATGCAGCGTGTGCACAATAACCACCTGGTTCTGTCAGGATACTGCATGTTTTGACCCTCAAACAAACAACAAATTGTACACCATTTAACCAGCTGCCATCACTTATTGGCTGAAGACTTTTAGTTGTGTGGATACACAATGTGCATTTAAGATACAAATAGAGTTCCTGCAACTTACTTCATAAACAACACACTACATTTAAATGTGATCCTGCAACGTGAGGATCCACAGGGATTATATTTGTATTTAATTTGTGTGTCCTCATGTAGGTGAAAATTGTGTGCAAATAAAAGCAGTATGACTGAATGATTTGTGCATGAATTTTACTTTTGTTATTTATTGTCATGAACTTTATTATCCTGCTTCCTCCTCCTTCCTGTACCATCAGCACTTGTCAACAAAATGCCACAGGCCATGATTTCAAATTAGAAACATCAGTATCAGCTTTGAAATGCATTATGTGTGTGTGTGTGTGTGTGTGTGTGTGTGTGTGTGTGTGTGTGTGTGTGTGTGTGTGTACACCTGTGTGGGTATCATTCAGTTGTTGGTCCACTTGCAGTGGAGACAATAGGTTCTGCTCTGTGTTTTATTGTTTCTGTTCACCTGCTCAGGGAGTTCAGATGGAAATGAGCTTGTAGCTAAATCTGGTACAAACCATCTCTTCTCTTTTATGAGATAAATGTATTTTGTACCCAGTAATAGTTCATATTAAATTGTAAATGTACATAGTAATAGTTGTGAAATGGGATATAAAACCTGAAATGAAATATTGATTGCACAAAGGAAATATGTACTGTGCTTTGGACAAAGAAATTAGGTGTATGGAATATTTGAAGGTGACAAAAGCAAAGATCAAATGTGACATGTGAATAAATATTTACTGATATAGGTGTTAGAAGAGTCTGCAACATAATGCCCACATACTGTACGTGATCCACAGGTTTGCTTATTGGAGGGTGGTGGCAGCAATTCATCATGTTTGTTGGAAATTCAAAGAAGGAGGAGAAGAAGAAAGGCAGTGTGCCGAGCTTTGAAGCCAATTTGACGCTCTAAAATCTAAAAAATGTTTTCTTATTGAAGGAACATCAAACTGTTGCATAAAAAACACAAATAACATAACAGCTCAGAAAACTACAACAAGTCGATGATTTTAACAGCTTGCAAGCATATACAATCACTGAATGAAGGTTATGAAAATAAAACACATATTTCTTGCTATTGCTATAAATGTTATGAAAATGCATTTTAATGCTAAAACATATCCAGGAGTGTCAACAATCATTTTTTTTGTTACCAAAAGAAACTTGGCAGTAAGTGACCTGGACACAGGCCAATGGAGAAGAATAGACCCAAAAAACATCATAATTTTAGACCCTTTTTGTGAAACTAATACATTTTGCACTGTGGAGAAAAGTAGCTTTACACATTTTGATGTGAGACTGGGTTGTGACAGGGAGGGCTGAAACAAGGCCAAACAAAGTTGGTTCATGTGTTCAACTTTGTGGAACAACAGATCAGCTGGTTTCTGGATTAACTGGTGACCTTTGTCTGAATTCATCTTTGTCTACTCACGATTGCAGAAGATACAAGAGAAACTTTATTTTAACAACCATGACTCAATTTTTTATGAAGTGTTCCTCTTATGTGTGTTGACAGAAACCAAGCTCATAATGAGAAAGATTTACAACCATCTTTTGAATCTTAATTTTTGAATAATAAAAGAAAAAGGTTGAGCTAAATTAACATCATTTCTTTTGTTTCAGCCAGATGACAGATAGAGCCAACAAATAAGGACAAATGTTTTGATGTGCCATTTGCAAAGGGCACTCACACCCAGACAAAAAGGGCAGCAGCTTTCTTCCCCTGAACCCCAAACTCCCTCCTGTTCAGGCTACTAACTCCATGTGGGACTGGATATCATAAACAACATAGTATATGTGAGGTGACACAGAGAGGTCACAGTGTCTGCAGGTATTCAACCAAAAAGAAGTTTCAGTGTTAGTAAAAAGATGTAAACCAGCATGTTCATAAACAACAGAGGAAGTGAGATGAGAAGAGGACGACCACTAGTGACGAGAACTACGAGTCTAATCGTTGAGAATTGATTAATGTTCTTGAAAGTCATTAGAATTGTTTCCTCCAGAGAATCAACAAACTAGAATACACAATTGAAGCCACGATCTTTACCGTTAAGAAAAGTCATCGTGTAGATGTACCCTCGCTGTCAATCATATTCCTGTCTATGCTCAATAATTCATGAGCTGCACCATCACCACTGCGATGGACTTGGATCCAAAACATAAAGGAACGCCTTGTTACTGTGTGCTTATTGGTGCTATAATGCTATAATGCTATAATGCTTATTTATAAATAAATATTTATGCAGGAAATATTGGAGGATATGAACAGTGTCAAAGAAAATCCCCAAAAGTTGGACCAGTATTGATTTGACACAAATTGACAAAATGAAAAAATATGATTTGTTTATCCTTTGGCACATGGGCAAGAAATCTGATGCATCTGTCTGCAACAATAATAATAATGATACGACAGTAGTATGATACCATTTGTGGCTATTGGATTTAAATAATTCTAGATGTAAAGCTAACTTCAGCCAAGAGTTGAAATTGGGTGTCTTGACCCTGACTTCATCAATTCCCACAAGAAAGCAACCAGCATGGCACAGCAGTGATTGGGGAGCGACAAAAATATACTGTATTAGAAGTGATGCTCAACACCAGCTTTTATATGGAATCTATCAAGTGTGTGCCAGACATTAAGATGATAAAATAAAAAGATAGACCATATTTTGGGACCTTGAAGGCTCCATAATTTAACACTCTGAAAGGCATACTGAATACTTTTACTTTTGATACTTTAAGTACATTTTTACATTCCCTCATGTAGAATTTCCAATGCAGGGAATTTACTTTTCTTTTGAACTGCTATATAATGGAATAAGCAGAAGACCATCAGTATTGGAATCAAACTTAAAGTTGGCGTTGCAGCAGTGTAAAAAACCAAAAAGACCAGGATCACAGCATTTTACAGTTGATCTGTTTATGATATTAATTGTAAAGTTTGAAAATATTTCTCTTAGCCGAGTATAAAGTGTGTGGAGAAAATGTGTAACAGAAGCCATGTTGAGTTCCCCCTAAAAAACAATATCACATGGAATATCAAATGTAAATGGACTGTGTGCAAAACAAAAAGTCAATATTCAATGTTGACCTCTACCAGAGACCTGAGTTTGCAGTGAGATAATAGAAAATTCCCCAAAAACAAAGGCAACAGCCTGAAGGGAAATCAATTCAGCCCATAGCTCACAATGGGAAAATATGAATATTTATGTCTCACCATTAGGTTAATTTACAGCAGGGAAGCACCACAATGAGGCATCGTTATAAACGTGTCAAACAACCACCAAATAAGACAAATAAGCTCATGCAATAGCACAACCATAACAATGCAGCAGTGCGAGCAAAGACTGTGCAGCCAGCAGAGCCCAAACAGCAGCAAAAGAGCAGCTGGAGCAGCACAATGACAATCATTCCTTCTCAGACCTGCAGAGTTATAACAATGTTCGCTAACAGCAGTAGCATATGACATAACTGAGCCACAGAGAGCCAGCTTGAATGGCATTGCATAAGGTGTGATTGATATTATTTGAGCACCTGTACAGTCGAGACAATAGCAGACACAGTGAACACAATGTATTTTTTAAAATGGAAATTTGGAAAAGAGTTTAATACCAGGCTCATGTGTTCTGTATAAATATAAAAGATCACCAGCACAAAGGTGAAATAAGGTGGAACAATGCAGAGGGACATGCTGGGAACCTTTACTGGCACCAGCATTATAGGAACACAACAACAACACCTGGAACTATTGATCAGGTGTTTCATTACCCAGAGCCAGAGGAGAGGATCCCAGCTTAGCTGAAAAGACTTGAAAGGCTCTCGTCTCCGGCTTCTAATTTTCTTTCAATACTAATTCAAAAGCCACAGAAATGACTCCCTTTGGTCCTACAACCACGTACCCAGAAAACAAACTGATGCTGCCGGCAGCAGCAGCGCTCCCACTGTCAAACATCACGAATCTGATTTTATGGTGGCAGAAATAGATAGTCATGTCACATATGACTCCATCCCTGCTTGTGAACGACTGAGCCTTTCCAGGATGAACCTTTCATACCCAATCATGATACTATCACCTGTTACCAATGAACCTGTTTACCTGTGGAAAATGCAAAAATTTCTTCTTTATTTCATGTTAAAACTTTCCTGTTAAATGTGGGCTTGTGAGACAATGAAAGGAAAAGTCAGACTTCTGTTTTAAGTGACTAAGTTATCACCTTCAAGCATGTGTGTTGTGTGTATGTTGTAAGTCAACAACCTTTACATCAGATTCTTAAATGAGTTTCCAGACCATGTATTCACTTCTGGTCTTTTTAGTTTCATCTTAACTGATGTGTTTTTTTTTTTTCATAACATATTTATTCCTGTGATAGTTTTCTGAAGATTTGCACATTTGAAGAGGCTCAAAAATCTGTGCTATAATGTCCTTAAATAATAAAACAGAATGTTGTGTGATGCACTAATGTATAATTTAAAGCTTACATATTTGCATGATGAGCAGTCGCACCCATGGGTTCTGCTGGATAGAGCCTCTTCCTGTATCATCAGATGAAGGATGGGTTAACATTTAGTAATCCTGTTATGGAGAAGTAAACGAGCTTTGATTATGTTTATTTCATCTGCGACCTGTGGAAACCCACTGTGTGTGTGTGTGTGTGTGTGTGTGTGTGTGTTTGTGTGCTGTCACACCGACTTCAGTGTGTCAGACAGCACAGACGTGACTGTGACATCCCTGCTGATTATCCTGGCGCACAATTCCTAATCAAGACTTTATTCTTTCCAGAAGAGATGGAATTGCATGACTGGGCAACCCAATTTTCATCTCATCCTCTCACTACAATGCGTGGATGAAACCTGCTCTTTCATTGATTTCATCCTCTCTGTCAGTCCTCACAAACAAGGCCGCTGGCATGGCTGTGTGAAAACAAGACATACTTCTCCCAAGATGAGCATAATCTGGTGTGAGGAATCCAAAGAGACGACTTATCAGATATGAATACAGTATTTATACACTGGATTACACATTTTTGATTATAAAATGGAGTGTCAGATTGTGTGGTCAATACATATGCAGCAAAAACACCATGACTGGTCTGTAACATAACTTCCCAACATGGCCTTAATCAAATTAATTCTGAGGGTGGGAAAGGTTGGGGTTAGATGTTGGCATCAGTATCACGAGATAGAGTTCAACACGTGGATATGGGTTAATAAAGTGCATCCTGGTTAGTGATTGGCTCCTGCGTGGAGAGAGAGAGGAAAACAAAAGAGTGTGAAATATATGAACTGATAAGAGCCTGGAGCGTGACTGTCCCTGAGACACAAAGCTGTTCACAAAGTAGGTGCTATTCGGCTTTGGCCGTTCTGGCTTGTCTTATGGTACCAAAAGATTTATGAAAGATTAGAAATAATAATTCGGTGCTTGCTTTCAATAGGCCTGAATTGACTTGTGACACAGTTCACAATCTGGGTTATTATTAATCTTAGTTTTAGGATTTTAAAGGTGTAATGTGCAACATGTGAACATGAAAATGTCTAAAAATGACTAGACCTATTTTATATATTTTGTTCAGTTGTGTATTTACATTATCCTAAATGTTTCCAACAGTGTTCAAACCCAGGGAAAATAATAATTTCGGTCATTGGAAAAACACCAGATGAAATGTTAGAGAGTGGGGAAGGAAGTCGTTGAACTTGACTAAATATGATGTGAATAAAATTTTAATACATCAGCTCATTCATGTACATTTCTGCCTGAGTTGCATCACACAAATGTTCATTGTCAGTGGTGGTTATTTAATAATGAAGACAGTAACTCCCATGATCCAACGCCACTTCACAACATCATCAAAATATGTCTTTTCATTGTTTTGACTGAGACACTCAAAGCAGCAGAAGTTATATACTGTGAGTTTAAGTGTTGACAGAGATACAGCAAGAAACACTTTTAATCAGACAGTATCAACACTGAATAATTTATTTTTTGTCTCTGGCCCACAGTGCAGGTGACTGCACAAAGGAAAAATATGTCGGTTCAGTTTGTAAATCAGTGACAGTTTGAATGTGGAAAACACAGGTTACTTCTGCAGTACTGGGGTCTTGTGGTGCTGTTTGTCTGTGCATGTAATCCTCCTGATATGTGTGCACATCTGGTTCTTACATATATGTA
The DNA here is from genome assembly GCA_025331565.1 of Holacanthus passer. Classification (NCBI taxonomy): domain Eukaryota; kingdom Metazoa; phylum Chordata; class Actinopteri; family Pomacanthidae; genus Holacanthus; species Holacanthus passer. The sequence goes on from JAFREQ010000011.1 coordinate 8,592,115, forward strand.
TGAGCACCAGCGGACACCTGGTGTAATTAGGAATGGGAATGATGCAGATGCTGCTAAAAAAAAAAAAAAAGTAATTGTTTTGGTGATCAGTTTCGATTTATTTTCAGTCACAGTGTGTCTGAACCAGGGTGGGGCTGCGCTCAGCAAAGATCATCATCAGTAAGTGAATATCGCCACCTTCTGGAGATAAAATGAACAGCTAGTGTGTGTGTGTCTGTGTGTGTGTGTGTGTGTGTGTGTGTGTGTTTGTATATTTGGTATAAAAGATCAATTCACCTGACTACATACTAGGGCTCTTTGGACCTTGGGTATTATGTGGACCACACAAAAGTCTGCGTAATTCTGACAGAGTAGCAGCATTTACGAATGTCTAAATAACAAATATTCTCATTTTCTTTGAAAGTCCATAAAGACTACTTGACCTGATAATGACCCACGTTTTTTTTTTTTTTTTATCCAACATAGTCGACCTTCTTTTTTAGCCCATAATCCTGCTGCATCTTATGTTCCACTATTTTTCTGTTTTGGTTTTTGTCTCTATCCACATGATTCACTTTTAATCCAGTTTTGAGAGGCTGACCTACTTTCTCATTACCCATCAGCCCAACATGAGCTGATAATGTCTATCACTGACACAATAATTATATAAAGTAGAGTTGCCAGTTTTCAACAACCAGCTTTAGGTGGAGGTAAGCCGATGTCAGACAAGGTACTGTCTATCTCCACCCCATTATAACACAGGTGAATGGAATTCCCAAAGACCTTGTATGAGTTATTTTTTAATATGTCCATTATAGACAGTTAATTATGTGGATGATCCCTTCACTTCATCTGTATTGGGCTTGATGAGATGTTGCTGTTGAATTTTTTTTAATGATTTTTTTTATTGCTGTGAGCACCACCGATTAAGTTCCATTTGCCTCATTTAATTTAAAAGGGGAGCAGAAATCTCAGGAGATGTTATTGGTGGGATTCATTAATCTACCTGTTACAGACTCAGCCACATTAAAAGATGTATTGTCATTTCGATTTTGTAATAGATGTGAAACTGTGGAGCAATGTGAACGAGCAAAACTCAGCCTACATGAAAGGTGTTTTGTCATTTTGTGTCTGAGTCCACTAAAGCTCTCTGTGGTGTTCATGGACCAGTATTGGTGCTGAAATGTGAAAATAAAGCCTGATGTTCAGACTTGTCCTGTGTGCAGAGGAAGTGTGGTAATGGCTGACAACTATATTTTGTACATGCTGTCCCATTACCAGTTTTTTTATAGATCCTAAGTGAAAAATATGCTATTGCTAGAGGTTGAAAATGTGGTTTTATTGCCAGTTTTGGATGAATATTACAACATTTCAAAACACAGTTACAAAGTTCTCTACAATACTCTTCAATACTTCACTACTTCTCTACCCACTCTCCTTTAATAATTCTGCTGGTTTTGTCATCATTATGCTGCATTTTCTTTCATATTGCACTTTTAACATTTGCTGCTGTATTTGAATGAAAATGTCACCTTATCTCACTAAGTCACTTTAGATTTCCACTTTGTACTAGTTGTATATACTTTTTTTACACTTTGCACTAGTTGTATATACCTTTTGTATATACCTTTTCTTAATATTTATATACTTATACTTTTATCTATTTGTATGCTTGTGCCGCTACAACATCCAAATTTCCCCTATGGGGGATCGATAAGAAATTATCGTATCTTATCTTAATAATAAAAACAGAAACAAAAACACAAAGAGAATAAAATGACCTATAAAATACAAAGAGAGCCAAACGAACTAGAATGTCATAAAACATAAATGAAGTCACCAAAAAGCAATTTTAAAAAGTGTGTTTTTTGAAGTGATTTTTGCAGCCCTCATCTCCTCAGGCAGGTCTAGGATTCCAGACTGAAAAGGCTCCATAACCTTTGTCTGTCAGTCTGGACCTTGGATCTCAGGGCAATAAGCGATCTGATAAATAAAATAAATAAACCTGGGGCGAGGCAATTCAATCATTGATATCTAAATCATCAGGAGGCCAGTGTTGTTGTTATTTAGTCTTTCTGGGGCTATTGCATGGTTAAATCAATCAATCTTTTTTTTTTTTTATAGAATAAGTCACTTCATTCTAGCAGTGTGTGTATATGTTTGTGTACACCTTTGTTTACCCCACTGTTTCCAGTCCGGTCAGTAACACATACCTGTACAACGGACAGGAGGAGAGGAGAGCCCATTGGTTGGTGCCAGGGTAAGAATTTCCGCGTGAACCAATCAAAGGCCGGAGCTGCTTCTTACATCACAACCCCGGAAGTTCTCTGGCAGCTGTTTGACAGTCGCAAATATGGCTCCGACTGAAACCGTCGTCGAGTGGCAGACGAGCGAAATAATCAAATATCTGCTCGTGGACGAGGGCGCTGCAAAATGTCGTTTATTTGATGACTGTATAGAGACCGACGGTCCACCAGGAAGCAGCGGTGAGTTAGCCTGTGCTCTTCTAATGTCAAGCTAATGCTACTGTGTCCCATCAGCTACAATCAGATCACTTTCACTTTGAGATGGAAAACTACAAGTCAAAGAGGTCGATGGGTGATAATATATTTAAGTTAACTGTTTATGTGAAAGCAAACATGATGTAGTTTTTCTGTACGACAGGTGTGTCACCATCGACAGATAATTAGCCTCCTCTCACTGACTGCTAATACTCGGCATATTGTCTGTTCCTCTCTTTATTTACTCCAGATGATTTTGACCCAGTACGGATAGCTGATAAACTGAGAAGTGTGGCTGATGCCCTGAATGACGACGTTACATTTAGAGCTGCTCTCACTGACCTGAAGAATGCAGCAGCACAGGAGGTATACACGCACAGAGAGAGAGAGAGAGAGAGAGAGGGCTTCATATTAATCCAGCAATGGCAATTATCTTTACAAACACACACACACACACTCACTGACTGCAAGAGAGTAATTTCTGTAGACTACCTTTTTTCTAAAACCATCATTTCATTGTGTAAATGCACGTCTAATGGGTTGCAATGCAGTTTCATTAGTAATCGTGGGAATACTAGAAGACATGTCACCCAAATTACAAAAAAATATATTAAAAATTCTCATTTACCCCCAGCCATGCAGATAATTTTGTTTCTATTGTTCCAGGGTTTAAGGTGTCAACCGTTTTTATCAGAAGAGTTTATTTTGTGTAAATGTGTCTCATGGCAACTGTTGACAGTAAGATGAGCGATTCCTTTATTGGTCCCACAACGGGGAAATATACAATTAACTTTGAATTTAATTAAAGACATTTCCATTGTGCTGGGGGGATGGCAAAAATCTAAGAGAACTGTCGATAAACACATTTGATTAAAATGGGTATTTTCTCAATAAAGTGTCAAACTGCATCTTGAACAAGGAGTGAAACATCAGCAGTCAGTCAGCTCTTTTGCTTGTTGCCTTTAACCACGGATTTTAGTTATAATTGCCAAAACTTGACCATCCCCTGTTTGCTGTGTGTGGATATTGTAGGACTAATCAATTGAAAAGTCTTGACAGTGGATGAGTGCTCCCTACTTTATAGTTATTAATAATTATAATAACTATGATAAAAATTGTCTCATTATCCATAGTTGCAAAAGGATTGCATGTAGTTAGTATCTTAGTTAATGTCAGATTTAAGCCTCCCCAGAGTCTGTGTCAACATGAGCTGAAGACTTAGAAGAACAAGATTACAAAATGAAGCTGCTGTTGATCGTTTGCTGCCCCAACCGACCAGTTAAGAGGAGTGAGGAATAAACAATAGTGAGCGTACAGTAAAACAGAGCAGTTGATAACATTTTCAAAAACTGTGAATCACCACAACCACGATAGATCTTTGACATACAGTCATAAATGTGCACAAGGAATATTACACTGATTAGTGTGGTAGTATGCGTGATTAGAAGGCAAATACACACACACACATACGACCAAAAGCTTACGCTTAGAGATAACAAAACATTTAGAAAAAGATCCAACATTAAATCAGAATGTGTTGTTCCGTTTCTAAACTAGAAATGGCTTTAACTGGGGAATTCTGAATTGAATTGAATTAACTGCTGTGTAATATCTGGACTCTCTGTCTCATCTCTCCCCAGGCTGCAGAAGTAGCATTTAGCCATGCCGTGGATGCCATGTGTCAGAGTCAGGTCTCTCAGAGGGCTGAAGTGGCTTCAGAGATGCAGTTGATCAAGGCGTCTGTTGCTTTTGGGCTTTATGTAAAGAAATCATCCCCAGAGCTGAAAAATAAAGTCCAAAATGCCATGACCGCATTCCTCAACAGACGTGTGGGCACATGGGTGACTCAGCAAGGTGGTTGGGTAAGTAGGTTTCCGTTTGCACAGATCTGATTGCTGTTACAATACTACTAAACAGAGCTGACAATAGGAGTAAGTTGCCTTTCACATTGTGCCACCACAGACATTTAAGTGCAGTAAAACTGTTCATACAAGCAGTCAATTTATGATAACTTTCCATATAAAATGCATCATCAATTTAAAACTGTACCGTAGAAATGAAATGTATCTAAATCATTGATGTATCACAGCTCATTTCACCAACAATAAAACAGTAGAAGAAGATTTAGATCAGGCACATGGTGTCTTAGATTCTTCATAAAAAAACTTTTTTTGATTGAGATCATCATTGGAGGTGTGTTTTGTCAGTCACCGTAGTTGAGTTTCATTTTCTTTTATTTGGCCTACTTCCTTTCACAAGAAATCATGTGGATTCATTTCAAATCATTTAGTGCCTCCTCTTCCATCTTTTAAACCACCCTTGTGATTATCCAGTAGTCATTATATAGGCCCTTTCAGACACAACGCAATTAAAATGGCGCTGGGTGCAGCCCACATCTGACTAGGTGTTTGGTGAAGTGGCAGAGAAAAGAGTGTTACGCCACGTGGGCACGACCAAGCTACGCACACGCTTTGCTCATGGCATGGTGCAATCCATTGGAAATAAAGGGTTTCAGAACTAGATCCAGTGTGTCTGAAAGGGAAGAGTGAATGAGTGAGAATGAAACAGTACTGAACTCAACTTACTGCAGTTTGCAATCTTGAAAAAGCAGACAAGTTTATTCTAGTTTTAATACTGAAAGTAAACGCTTGTCTTGGATGAATTTGTAAATGACGCAGGGAGGTGGGAATATGTGCAAACACATGTTATTGGTAAAATACTTGGTGAGATGAACAGAATATTTCTCCTGTTTACCTCACCTTTGTCACATGTTTGCCACAGTCACTCTCTAGAGTTGTAAATTTCTATCTTACAGTATTATAAAACCACCGTGCACTGTGTGTTCTGGTGTCTGATAAGAATTACTCATGCATCTATTACTCAAACTGGACATCCTCCATCGTATCTCTTTGTCTCAGCAATACCTAAAACAACACACCACTATTGAGGGCTTTTTTTGGTTTGAACAACTAGAATTTGTATTTGTATCAACTGTGTATGTATCCTGCATTAATTCTGTTTCTACTTGAATATACAGTTGAATCGACCATTAGTATATATTGCAGCACAAAACTTTATCCACACTTTGAGGAACCACGCAGATCAGTTAAAGCAAAGCCACATCTGCACTGTACATCTGCACCCTTACTTTGTAGTTATGTTTTAAGTCACATATCCAGTTTCATGAGTGACTTGTGTTTTGTGACAGCTTGTAATTTTCTGTTTGTTTGGCTTCTTTCAGGATAAGGTAAACATTTGACACCGAATTTTGCCAAACCAGCTTCTTTGTAATGAAGAACGGCCACCTGAACGATAATATTTCATCAGACAACTTTGTGGAGCCGCTGGAGCCTCTTCATGAGAATTCAAATGAACTTTTGCATTGAGTTTCTGTTTTAGTCTATGTGGAAACCCCATGTTAGTACCACATTGTGCCACATGTTAGTGCTTGTGATACAAGTGCGAGTCACGGGTTAATGCAATTGTGTGTTTAGACCGTTTATAGAAGTTGATCGAATGGATTACAGCAGCACTCGAGAGAACTACTTTCACTTCTTGCTGACGTGCACTACATGCATCGATTGATAAGTAACTTAATTGATTAAATTAATTGTTATACCAAGAAGGTTTGTCGCAAACAAACAACAATTTAAATATGTCACTTACATTATCATAAATGTGATGTTTTTTCATCAGACAACACTTAAAATCCCAACATGATACTACTACATTAAACATTAATTTAATCTATATTTAAGTTGTTTAATTTTTCTGATGAGTGTCTTTTTGCTTGACGTATTGAATTTACAGTGCCAGTGTTTCAGCACCAACAAGTTACAACAATGACACTGTTAACCCCACCATGCCTTTAGCGTCTATATGCACCTACAGTGTGTGTATTCAATCAGGATATTTCATTTTGGGGCTTCAATCAAACTGTGAATTCAAGCACTTGAATCTGTTTCCTTTCGCTTGTTCTTCAAAAAAATATGCGGGTATTCTAATATGTCTTAAGCTATTAAACCCTGATTTTCTTATATTTTTTTTATCTGCTGAATGACTTAAGCACAATCAATTGTACACACATTCAGGTTATACTTCAGTCACATTGTAGACAGCGTGACAATGCATGCAATGTTTGGATTAAAATGAAATATTCAAACCCAGACAAGTGAACGATTGTTGTTTTGGGCAGTGCTATAAAATTAAATATTTTATAGGCAGCTTTCTTGTTATTCGCAGCTTGTTGAAAACCTGATTTAAAGGGTGCTTTTTTGTAATTTTTTATGATTTCAATAAAACTGAAACTTTGAAAAGGACCCGTGTATTATTCAATGATGTGAGATGGGGTTTTTTGGTGGTGTTTTTTTGATATTTCAATAAGTATGTCTTAACATTTTATAAACAAAACTAAATGCTATTAAGTCAAACCTTCCACCCAAAAATACTACAAATATGGAGACAAGTTTATTTTCAGCAATAATAGTATTGATGGTGCATTTCTATTCAGACATCCAGACAAGGACACAGACCCCCGTATAAAACATATTTATACCTACTGTCCTACTGTCCCTCAGGGGCAGTGAATGTTTTTGCAGATGCACTTCACTACTTACTTTATCTCATGAATCTGTAAAGGTTCTGCTGTTGGTGTTTGCCTCTTTATCTCAGAGAAGATTAATATAAGCCGCGAGCGTGGTTGATGAATGCAGATTGCAACATCTTTAATCAGATAGGCTAAACTGGAAACATTTAATACAGAGGAGGAAAGTAAGCCAGCAGATGACTAGACATATGAGAAATGTCGTGGCTAACAAATGTGTTTTGTGTTCCTGGCCAAAAAAAGCCTATATCAATTGTGAAAGTTTGTTCTTTTGTAATATGTATAAACACAAACACATAGCTTTTTGTGAAAAACCCATAACCTTGATATGGCTGATTTTCAAGTATTAACTCCAATTTAAAAGTTAATTATTTTGTACATGAATCTCAATGTATTTCTCCAACATGTAAATAAAGAAAATGTATCTTGCTTTAAGATTTAAATCTCTCCACAGCCCTGTGTTGCCTCACATGCTGTTTCACTACAGGACCAGCAGAGTGCAGCACTGAGCACATCCAATCACCAGATGTCAGTGTGAAAGATGCCAGCCACACAACATGCACATGGTGAGGCCAGTTACTGATTGTAAGGCACAAAAAGAAGAACCAAACTAGCCCAGACCAAATTTTATGTGGTGTTTGCAAGTTTCTCTTCCTTTTGCAGACTTTTTTTTTCTGTTTTTCTCAGTTATTGTGATCACAGAGACTGCAGCTCTGTGGCTGCAGTTCACACAGGGATGTAAAGGCATCTGAGTTTAGATTTTCACCTCTGTGTGGAAGGTGGAAAGTCAAGGGTGCTCATAAATATGTGGGAAATTCTTGCTGACAGTCTTGACACAACACACACCTAATACCTACTTCACAGAACAATGAATCTAACGTGAGATGAATTTTCTCATCGTGCATTTATTTGATTTGAAGTAACTGCATTCTTGGCCTAGCAGATATTCGCGACCACTCCCGAGGTTGAGCTGTTTGCACGGTAACACCTATCTCTGTTCTGCTGTTTGGCAGTCTGCACCAACTCCACATTAACTCTGTGAGACATGACCAGGGGAGTCTTGAGGCCTCCACAACTGGGGGACAGATCCACAGCTAAAGGCTTTACAGAGTGTAGAGGAAAATTCATGTTGACCCCAGAAAGAGCTGGAATCTGTTCTCTCTTATTTATAGGGTGGATATTTCTAACAGACACGGCACATGCCTTTAAGCCTGTGTTTAAATTTAAAAGTATCGTAACCAAGGGGCTTCATTTAGAAGTATAAACACCAATGTCATATAAAAATACTAATTGGATTCTTGCACCTTTTTCACAGCAGACACTTGTCATAACAGGAAAATGTCATTTAAAAAGTAATAATATTGTAATTAATGATATTGGTGTGGTTGACGAGTTAAAATGACCACTGTGAAAAAAGTCTATTCAATTTAAGTTTCTGTTTAATGTCAGACACAAGCTTCATAAAAACTAACAAAAAAAATATCTATTTGATGTCAACTTATAAAATCAAATGTAAAACTATTTATTAATATATAGACACTGACACATGCCCTATGTAGTTGTATATCTTGTACTTGGACAGACCTGTGATTTCAGACTATATAAAGAAGAAAAAAAGAAAAAAGAGAAGAAAAACACTGCAAAGATCGACTTGATTACACCTGCTGATTTTTTGCAGTCGGTGTTCATGATAAAAACAACTTTATTTTCTTCCTCTTGATGGAAAAGGTTATTTCCCAAAAGCACAGCAGTAAACACCAGCTGCATTGACACAGTCTACACATTCAGCTGACATTAAGTGCCTGTTTTCTGTATTTTAACTTCATCTATCGACCTGTTTATTCACTTATTCCTTCATAATTAGAGATTAACAAACAGCTCACTATATTCACATGTACTGCTTTGAGCCTCCGGCACTTGATTCTGATTAAGACTGTTTACATGTACACTATCTAAGCTATAGATTTTCTTTTGATATTGTTAATGTACATCTGAGAATATTGCACAAACCATGTTTAATTTATCACCAAAGTAAACAGATCAAAACGTAAAGCCACTATGTGTTGAATTGAATGTGTTTGTAATAACAGACAGATACTGAAGTTAGACAATGTATGTTCCCTACATCTCCATCCACAATCATATATAGACCCCATCCAAGGATATAGAATGAATGGGCTGAAAGCAACACACACATTTTGCCCCTATTTTCTCCTGGATTTTGAATCTATAACAACATCTCTATCATAATAATTTGAAATATGCTATAACATCTTCTTCATATCTTGTATAATATCAGATTCTACACATTGTGGCTTTAAATGCATTTCACATGAGCACAAAGAGAGAAAAGAATCATATGGAAACATTATTACAATAACAGCATTGAAAATACATCTGTCTGATGAAGACAGTGTGTGAGTGTGTGTGTGTGTGTGTGTGTGTGTGTGTGTGTGTATGGGTTCACTTATGTCCAAATTGGGGATATACACTAGACTCAAGACCAGTTGATTTGGGACAGCGGTGCAATTGGGGACAAAAAGTGGTGTCCTCAATTTGGAAAACTGTGATTTTAGGTCAACAGTTAAGGTTATTGTTAAGTTAGGGTTAGGTTAAGGTCAGGTAGTCCTTCAGGTTAGTCTCCAGGAAATGAATGTAAGTCTATGTAAATTCCCCAAAAGTGACATAAGTAAGTTTGAGTGTATGTGTGTGTGTGTATACTGTTGTAGCACAAAGCACTACAGCAGGTTAAGACAGAGATCAACAGGGTCACATTAACAGGTCCCTTTCTTTGATACGAAAGCTTCAGGGTGGCCTTGACATCGACCTCTGCAGAGATGTAAACTCTTGATGAGTTCCTCAGCTGCACTCTCGCTTTCTGCTTCCCTTGTAAACAGAATAACCCTTTCACCCCGTTCCACCTCGTGTCTCATAACCCGGGCACTTATTCACACATGAGCTCGCTCTCCGCCGAGGGGACATGTGTATGTGGCGAACCGATGTGTGCACAGAGAAAAAATGGCCTCCCACCCCTGATGCCTTTAGCCTTGATACAGAGAAGCATGGAGAGAAAGCGAGAGTGGATTTCATTGCTTCCACCTGCTGACGCACACACAGCGTTAGGAATTGGAATCAGGGCTCAACATATGATAGATTTTTTGCTTACTTTCCAGTCTCCATTTATCTACAGCATGGCATAGAAAACATCTAATGAGATGCTTGGAGGATTTCCTAATCTGCTCATTTGATCCACAGCTGTAAGAGGATGTGTCAGAGATAAAAAGCTGTTTGCTCAGTTATGTGAATTTATTCAGCAGCTTCCATTAACATTTATACATATATTAGTTACATACAGTACAGTACAGAATAAGGATAAAAAGTGTCAGCAGTCCAGTCTCAACATGTACCTTTCATGTCAAGTCTAGCTCATTTTACAGGCCAACACAGGTCAGTTTAAAGGCCTGAATATTCTACCAGACATACCAGCTGTGGACACTATGGACGTGAAGTAGTTCTGTTTATACTCATTTCTGGAGTCCACTCGGAGGATCTGTTCCACTCTTGAGCAGACCTATTCTGTAGCTTGTTGTAGCAAATCGGAGATAGACGTATGACAGCACAGAGCCTGCGCCTACACCCTCTGATGATGACATTCACATCACGAGGATCCTGGTAGACCCTTGTGAGCACGGACACAGAAGGTATTATTTCAGCTTGAGTCAGCCCTATAGTAAAAATGACGGGGAGGATGTGATGATGCTACTTCGTCACAAACAAAAAATGTGAAAAGGTGACACCTGCGATTAGTGGAAAGGGTGACACATGTACAGTAGAGGTTCATATATATGGTTCAAATGATTATCACCTGGATCAAATGAAGCTTATTGGATGGAGGAGCTCTAACAATTCTTTGTCCTCCATTCAAAAAACTCAAGAAACTACAATTATATTGTCATTATAGGTCCATTGTTCCCATTATCCACAAACACATAATGAGGAGCAAGTAAGTAAGTTTTAGCGTGGATGCTGTTTTCGACTACAACTATTAGCGAGTATTAGTCATCCTGTCAGTCAAATGGTCTGCACTGGATTGCACCACACATCTGGCCATGAGTCTAATGATGTTAGTGCAATTCCAAGTGAGTCAATTCTACATGTTTTCCTTCATGCAGCCAGTGAACCCTGTGCCCTGGTCCATCTCAAAGCACCAAGCTGGTTGCGCAAACTTCCTGCTAACCATCACTTTTTTTTTTTCTTTTTTTACCAGATTCATACTAGTAACACAAAGCCTTAGTTCCTCTTCATTACACTTTCTGTCCTTAAGGCCACAGAACTAAGCATGTAAATGTAGAACATAATACGATGCTTAATTATTTGAGATCATTCACATGAAAAAGGCCATGAGTTTAAGTTCAGGTCAAAAATACAATACAGCATACACTTCTACTGTACCACGTGTGCTACAGATATACACTTACTGATTCAAGTTCAACAGGTTGGTGTTGAAACTGATGAGAAGCCCCTTGTCCCATATGATATCGTCATCATTTTGTCAGTCAGTGGAGAAATCAGTCTCATATAAATCAAAGTCTGATTTAGGACGTTGATCCCATCTCCACGCTGATTTGTGATCCCGTCCTCTTACATTGTGTTGGATGAAGGAAATGAGTCAGTCCACAATGGAGTTCCCTCATCTCTTTCATCCCTCTGATGTCCTTCGATGCCATTAAGGCCGTTTTGACCAGTAATCCCTTAAGCATGAAAATAACACCACAGTCTTTTCCTTTCTGTGAACAGTTACACATAATCCATTCGTCGCCAAAGGTCACACATCATCGTCATCATCATCATTCTGCCTCAGCCTCCTCTCATGACTCTGTCCTCTCTGACTCCCTCTTTGAGGAAGCCGACCGACTGGATCCTGACAGAGGACGTAGAGTTTCCAGATTTTCCGGAACGCCGTGCGGAATTTCTTGATGCGGAAAGCGTAAACGATGGGGTTGACGGCCGAGTTGCCGTGGGTCAGAATGATGGCTATGTAAATGAGAAACATGGGCTTTTTGCAGTCGGGGCAAAAGAGGGTGATGCAGTTGAGGATGTGAAGGGGGAGCCAGCTGACTGCGAAGAGGAAAAGAACCAGGGCGAGCGACTTGGCCAGCTTCAGCTCCTTGCCAAAGTAACGACTGGGGTCTGTGTGGCTCGCTGTCACCTACAGAGACATAAAGGAGAAGATCGTCAACATATATATTTAGCTTTTGTCAAATCATTTCAAATTCAAAGTCTGTTTTATTTGCAAAATAATCTCAAACGAAGTTACCAGATTTGTCCTTGAGGAGGAAGTACTCACCTTCTTGTTGAGCTGCTTGTGGATCATGTAGAAGATCTCGACGTAGATGGCCAGCATGAGGAGCAGAGGGGGCAGCACCCAGCCAAAGAAGTTGAAGTAGACCATGTAATCCATGCTGATGACTGTCTCAAACTCGCAGGTCACCAAGAGGTCGTCAGTGATCAGGGAGCCATTGCCACGAAGGTTTGGCAGGTTATTCCATCCCAACATGGGTGTGAGGCCGACTATGATGGACACCAGCCAACACAATAACACAGCCGTGCCGGCTCGCTGAGGGGTCACCACCCGCTTGTAGCTACAGGAACAAAGGAGAAGATAAAGTTCTGAGAAAAAGAAACCTTCATGCACTATTGTATCATTGTACTGTTTTTTTCATATCATATTTCAATCCACAAGTGTATTGTTGTATTGATGTATCACACACTGTAACTTTTTAAATAATAGGCAAAATAACAGGAACATCTTGTTTTTACTTTAGTCCGACACCAAAACACTGCAAAAGATTTATAATGAATCATTCCTTTGCGATTGTATCTTGTGGTTATTGTTTCCATTCTTCAGGCAACTTTTGTTGAACAGTATTCACTTTTGCCACAAGTGACAAATACAGGATATTAATGAATGCTGAAACAACACTATCAAAACCAGAGAAGATTTTGTTCTCTTTTGTTCATTTGTAAAAAATGCCTTATTTTTGTTCTTTTTATTGATATTCTTTTAAAAGTTACACAGTCTTGCTTTAAGGCTGTAGTTTTTTGAGTTGCCATGTTGGACTGAATTACTTATATTAAAAATTGTTACAGCTATTTTGTGTGGGATGGCAGCAGGTGACGTAGTTTGTATTTGATCATCTCTTTTCTGGAAATCACTCCTGTGTTCCTAGAAGCACATCCAACATTAGAGACACAAACTGAGACATCTCTGCTGTTCAAAAGAGCGAAACTGTGGGAGCAGTTGCCTAACGTAACAATTGGCAATTCTTTGGTGTCTTCATAGGGTGTCACTCGTCCTGTCTCTCCCACACAATGGTCTGCTATTGGACAGCTCCATGTCGGACAGACAGACCTGTGGTGGACTCGGCTGTTGATTTTTCTCTCTAAGTGCTGACTCAATCAGACGAAAGCAGTGAGTAAATCATCTCAGCGACTCAGTCTTACTTTCACACATTTTTTTCTCTCTCTTCTTATCATTCCTGGTTTCTGGCTAACCTCACCAACGCTGATGCAAACCCATAAACACACACAGAGACATGTGCCAAGCTCTCGTGTTTGTCTCTTTTTCTTGCCTCTCACTCCCTGTCTCACATGCACATGCACTCAGGAGTTCAGCCAGGGTAAGCAGAAACAACATGGGACAAATCACTGAACACTCAAAGGATGTTTAAAGAAACTCTGTCTCGAGTTGTTCTTCCCATATGTGACAACAGTTTTTATCTTGTACAACTCTCTGTGCAGCTGCTGTCTGTCTGCGCACAGATCAGCTGTCCGTCTGCCAATATTACTTTCTGGATTCGACTGTCCTCCATCTCTACTTTCCTGTGGAATTTCAACCCTTGTCTCTCACCGGCAAAGCCAACCCCTCAGCGAAGCACACTAGCAATACTTGGGGCATTTTCAAATCCCAGACACACCGCCCTTATCACGGCAGCGTGCTTCAAACCAGCTCTGCTATAAAAAGCAATCAGTGCCTGTTAAACTCTTTCCCTCTTGAGTATCAGAGGTGGTTTAGGGAGGGGGACCCAATTTCTGGCGCACATTGTCACTTACTGTGAGGCAGTAAACAACAATTCACTGGTGTTTTCAACCTGAACTTGACCAAATGGGAGTATCTGGCCAAATGCATCAGCAGTGAAATGGAAAATTCTCTAATTTGCATCTTTAAAATAAGCTTTTTTTTTTTCTTTGTGGGGAAGCTTTTCCTGCTGTTGATGCCAATCCTGATCTGATACAGAATATGATTTAAACTCATGTTTAAAACAGATTATAATGATGACAACACAATACTAATATAGGCATTTCCCATCAACTACCTTGTACTGTCACTACATCCAGTAAACAAGTACACCACTGTGTGACGAAAAGGGCTGAGACACCCTGCAGCACACTGATAAAAACACTTAAGCCTATTATATTGAGTTAATACTATACAATGCATTTTTATTGTTCCTGTGTATAGTGTCACCACAACCTATGTAAAAGTCCTCTGAGTGACAGAGCACAGTGTGTGTGTGTGTGTGTGTGTGTGTGTGTGTGTGTGTGTGTGTGTGTGTGTACGTATGTGTGCGTTGGTTGCCAGCTTGAGAAATTATGCAATCCATCACCCAGCCACCATGAGCCCATTGACCAATCATGCATCCTCTGCCAGACTCATCAGGCTTATTGTTAAATGAGCCAACTTAAAGTGGAAACTTGAGTTTTCACTGAAACCAGGACAAGAGGAGAAAATCTCTCGTCACCATGGAACAGCGATGCCAGTTTGCCGTCGAGTTAGTTATTAACAAACCACATCAGAAGGAAGAAAGAAAGACGTGGAGCATGTGTGACTCCCACATGCTTCCTGTACATGTCACTGTAAGTCCAGCTGGAGAACGGCTGCCTCCTCACACATGTGAAATTCAACAGCTTTAAAAGTGACACATAGGCTTTGACCTGGCTTTGGAGCTGCAGCATCTCAGTCTATATCTTAAATATAGAAAGCATTGTCTTTTTTTGCACAACAAGCTCATCTGCATTCATCGAAATATCTGCATCTAATAACTCTTTTTATCTTTACAACTTCTATGGTGCAAATATGCTGAAATACATAATCAGACTTTTTAAAAAATCATCTAAAAACAATCCTATAGCTTAATTATTTTTAGGTAAAAGAATAATAGAATCTGTCCAAATTACCAGGAGAGCCAAAGAATATCTGTTGTGTTATTTATTTATTGGCAGCAGAGGGCATTTTTTTTCTACCCTTTTTGATCATGATATGTGGATTACTTTGCTCCAGTTTGCAATTCATATTTGGGGCAAAATGATCAACAACAACAACAACAAATGATGAACAAATAAATGAATAAATAAGGCATTTATAAAAATAAAAAAAATCAGAGGCTCTACTTAAAACGGTGCCTGACTGTGTCATCCAGTAGACATATTACAGATGTGTCAAAGCAGATGTGACTCTACATGACTTCAGATTAAAATGCTCAGACACACTTTAGAGTGATCACAGGTTGCAGCTTGTATGAAAACCCTCCATATGATGCCTGCTGTAGTTTGTGCCCTTGCTCCAGACACAAAGCCCTCTCCTTGCACATGACCCACCACATGCAAAAAAAAAAAAAAAAAAAAAAAGAAACTGGGACCATCCATCCACCTGTGCGCCTACCTCATGGGGATTTTGACCCTCAGATAGCGGTCGATGGCGATGGCCAGCAGCGCCAGGATGGAGCTCTGCGTGAGGACGAGCACGGTGCAGGCTCCCAGCAGGCAGATGTAGAAGTGCGTCTGCAGCCCGATGCTGATGGTGACGGCCAGCGGGATGACCAGGGCGCCCACCGCAATGTCAGCCAGGGCCAGGGACACGATGAAGCAGAAGGTGGTGTCCCTCAGGGAGCGGTTGATGCGCACTGCCCACACCACCATCACGTTACCGATGACCGAGGACAGCGCGATCACCACCTCCATGCCGATGTAGAGGGCTTTCGAGGCGGGGAGAGCTTGAGGCATGTTGGCCGGAGGAGCTTCAGGAGGAGGAGGTCGGATCCCTGGTGGAGTTCATGTGGGCACCGACTGAGACCCCTACTCTTATCTGTGGCATGGCAGAGGTGGAGGTAGCGACTGCTGCGTTCAGGATCCGGAGCTGCGCGCCACACGCACGAGCCGGTCTCCATGCGGTCCCATGAGGCGCTGGGTCCACGGAGTGAGGTGGCCCCTGCAGCCCTGCCCGCCGGAGGGGGGACAGCGTGGACCCGGACTGCTCAGTGAGTCACGAGCTGGCTCCCAAAGCGCGTCAGGCTCGTGTCAAAGGTCCCAGATATTGTCAGTGTTTCCTGCTCGGCGTGAGTCACGGTGTTCATCAGGGTTTATTTGGGCAGGACAGTTTTGATAGAGATTATTACTGAAAAAAACTTGTTTCTGCAAAGTCATTTGTGTGGCTGTGAGCTCGCCCTCTGTGGGAGTGTACGCAAGGAGAATAGAATAAATTCATAGAGAGTGCATCTTATAACCAAGACACACCAAGTTACTGCAATGCAAACTAACATTTCCACATGCTTCCATCATTTACACTCATTTTCATCTGATAAAAAAAAAATACTTACCATGCAATATTGTAACAGTTTTCTCACTGTGCAATGTGTAGGAATTTTTCCCATTGTCTGTAATATTATAGCAGTTCTTTGCAATATTATATTTTTTCCTTCATGTTAATATAGGATGTCAAATAAAAGGAAAAACGTGTAACATAGTGTAAATACTTCTTCTAGTTTTTCTAAGTACTACTGTTTCTATTTATACTCGCACTTTTTTTTAATTGCCACTTTCAATTTGCCTGTTCTGCAAGCTGCTGTAACAAGTGAATTTTCCCAGAGGGGGATCAATAAAGCTTATATTATCTTATCATAATCATGAGGCAGCTCCCAGATGTGATTATAAACTCCTGCGTTGCTCAGATTTTTTCATCAGGCTGAAATGAAGAGTGGCTGAAAAGTATGATGCACGGAAATGAAGCTGGATGAAGACAAGTGATCACATGCTTTGTGTTGGAGGGAGACAATAAAACAATGCTGGACGACATCAGCTTGGACTCAGCTGCATCACACGTGCACGCTAACAAACCTGTCTAGATGCAAATGAGATCATAAGCAAGTTGCATTAAAGCATGAGATTGCACACACACACAAACACTGATGCAGAGCATAATTGTTTTTGAACATACTTTGGGCAAACTTTCAATCAACTCACAATCATCATCGTCAACAGTGCTGATGAACACTGTGGCAACCTGTTCATAGATCTGTTCCTCTTACCTTGAAGTGAAGGTCTTTACCCTGAGAGTGAATTATGTCCGTCTCCGTCCTCAATCATTCATGTGTCTGTAACTCCTCTCTGACTTTCATCAAGCCAAAACATCATCTCCAGTCCAAACCAGGTGTCCTCAGCTCAGGGTCAGTTTGAAGCAAATGTAGGCCCACTTGTTTTCAGCAACCTTCTACTGATAAGGAAATACTGCAATTCATTCCTGGGCTGGAAAGAATTCAGTAATAATGACGAGGTGCCTGAAATATTTTGGCTTTATGACGTGAGAATGTGCAATTTTGTTAAAGGTGCATTCATTCTTTTTACAATCAAAACAGCATGAAGATGACTGAATCTGTGGTAAGAAGCCTCACATAACTATTCATTCTTGTTTCTTTCTCCCTTTAGTTTTCATATATTGTTTTAAAAATCCATATTTACTGTATATTATATGTACGTATGTATTTGTTTTCTTTGATAGTGTTCATTCATTGAGTGGTGATTTCAGATGTTATGAGAAAACTGGATGTCTCAGGTTTGTGATTGACGCCTGCACTCTTAGTTGTCTATGTGTATGATTGACCTTAAGACTGATGTACAGTTGATACACTTCAGTTCACTACATGTAACCACAATAACAAAAATTTTTTAAAAATTTTGTACTTCAAGGAAGCAATGTGTCTTGTGATTTTTGGGTGTGTGTCCAGTATCATGTCTGGCTGACTATTTGATTTCTGCTGAAGCTCCAGATTGTACAGCAACTGTAAAACTGTCTTGAAATGACTCACTAACCAAACAGACTATAGGTTATGTCACAGCTCTCATAGCTTCATTAGAAAAAGCACTTTTTTTAAATTTTCAAATTTTGTATGACAGTATAACGTTGCAGTCACTTTCATACCTCGTTGTTAAGAAATTCCTAATAAATTCTTAACCATATCAAACATGGCTGTGCAGGCTGCTGTCATACTGAATGCAAAATAATTTTACATTAATGACAGTTTCATAATTCTGGTATGAATTACTTATAGGTGTCATGAGCAAAGTTAAGTAACCTTGTGTTCGTTCATACCTTGCACTTGAATATTAATATCAAATTTGCTTTCCAGATGGACAAATCCATAATGGAAAGTGGTGACAGGTGGTGAAAGGTAAAAATCCTGTCTGGGCTCATGTTTTCCACATATTTTTATCCATTGTAGCCAGAATCATTTTAAAAATCAGACTCATGTGACATCTGAAAATCAAACTAAATCCTTGCTGATGATTATATCCAAGTGTTTTCTTGGAAACAAGGGCTCTGTCTTCCAGGCAGCTTTCGTGTGGTCTGTATCAGTGAGCTCCATAATCATGACTGTTCGACATTACTGATGTTTTCGTCACTATGCTCTAGAGCCAACTAATACATTTGCACATGGCTGAAAAATCTGAATGTAGCTGTATTTGTCTCTTATCTTAGTGTAAAAGCATAAACATTGTGTGTGTGTGTGTCTGCCTCCTTTTACTCTACATCCCACATCTGAAGAACATGAGCGTGCATGTTTGCGAGTGACATAAATGGAAAGACAGTGTAGACGTACTTTGTTCAGTCATTACTTCCAGAGATTTGCAATGTCATATGTTTGCTGGAACAACCTAATATTTATGATATTCATGTGAGTCATGGAGCCTGCTGACCTTCTGCCATCAGTCACAGCAGAAACATCATGAAAACTCTTGGAGAGCAGTCTCTTCTGAGGAACAAGTCATTGCTCAATGACACAAAAAATGTTTTATTAGAAGAATACAAAGGGTTTTTTTTTCCACTCACCAAGCAATCAGTCTCTTCTACACACATATGCATATGTACAACAGCAGTGCATGGGGTCACAAACAGGAAGGAACCTCCTCTGATGATTTCTTCTTCTTCAGGCTTCCCTTTCCCTGATATCTGTGTTCGACTCTTGCTGCCAGTGCTGTGTAGCAATAGTCTAAACTGCACAAAGAGGGCTCTGTGGTCATCTCAAGAGTGTCACAAAGTTTCTGGGAGCTGTTTTAATTAAGACTGTTGTTGCGGTAAGTTTCTGACAAGACACTCAAAATAAGGAGACTGAAACAGGAGAAAGATGTCCCGGATGTAACTTTTATTACTCTTGCAAGAGGACACACCAAATAAGCAACCAAAAATGCAGCAGATGGATGTGTGTCAAATTCTTCTTCAAGGCGTCTTTTATACATGTATCTGCAACACCTGGCACACAATACATTAAGTTGTCTGACATTCAGAGAAGTGGCATGCAAAAATAGTCTCTTCTGGCGTCTCCTTTTGAGGTCTCACCTTGACCTCCCACTGACCAAAGGAATTTGTACAGTCATAAACTAAACACAGAAATACACCAAACAACGTCTACCGAGCTCTGCTCTCTGTAACATGCTTCCAGTGAGCTAAATTAAAACACAGCAAGGTCTAGGGCAAGGATTCTGAAATATCCACCACACATTTCAAGGCGAGGAGCGCATTGGCCCCCTTCGGCTGCAGACTGTGTTCCCACCGCTGAGCCAACAGGTGCTGGATGAGGGTGTGGAATGAAATCAGACGGACTGAATCGGTTCTGCCGTCACACATCTGACTCAAGCAGGACACTCTGGGTTTGGAGCAAATCTCTGTAAATATTTGCTCCGTCTGTCACTTACCTGGATTCAAGTCCATGCAACAGGCAAATTCATCAGTGCATTTAAGCCGTTCCTCTGCCCTGTGTATTATGTTTATACAGTACGTGTCCATCAGTGGTGCAAGGTCAGTAAGTACATTAACTCAAGTACAGTACACTTACAGTACAGTACAATTTTGAGGTACTAGTACTTTACTTGAGCCTTTCCATTTTACGCTGTTTCCTACTTCTATTCCACCAAACTTCAGAGGGCAATATTGTACTTTTTACTCAACTACATTTATCTGTCAGCTAAAGTTACTAGTTACTTTACAAGTTGACATTTTATATAATAAAAACAAACAATAAAGATTAAAGTTGAAAGATTAATCCAGTTTATATAAAAGCTGTGTCTTGTCAGGGTCTTTTTTAATAGTTTCATCAAAGAGAGATGTGACCTCGAAACTAAAAATATGATATGTTATAGTATGTCAGTCACATTTTACTGCCGAACCAGAACTTCTACTTTTTATACTTTAAGCACAGTTTCCTGATAATACTGACTCACAAAAGTGTTGCTTCATTCAGCCGAGGAGGAGCAGCACCTGATCTATTTCACCATTATTTACATGGTAATGCATTTTAGTGAACAAATATAAACAATCTCAGTATCATCTTTATTAAGTAAAATGAGTAAGGCTGTAGTTTATCATTTCTAACAGCTGATAGTTTGACCTGAAAGCAGCTTTTCCTCTGTCTGTCCAAGAAATGAACCCTCACAGGCCTGCTGAATGTTTCCCAGCTTGCATTGTGGTCCATTGTGTCGAATCTGTGCGGTGGCTGTTGAAGCATGACAATTTAGGGAGAGAACGTGCAGCTCCTCATCAACCCTCTCCAGCCCTGCGTAAATGGAGGGAATTGTTCAGACACTTTACTGCCAAGATGAGCCTCATATTACGAGCGCTTCACTTGCTGACCTACAGGATTCAACAGAATGTGAGCTGAGGTTGAAACCTGCAACTTGTGCAGTAATTAAAATGAGTAATCCTGCTGCTCAGTCAATCTCATCATGGTGTGAGCCTTGTTTATTAAATTGCAGGACTGAGGATTTCAAGCAACAGAGCACAATGTTGGATTTTCACTTTACTGTACTTCACTATAATTAAGTTTTGAAGGATTGCAGTCTGTGCAGGTAAGACAAAGAACAAACACCTTATAAAAATGTCTCTCTGTCTCTCTCAGCAAAAGAATAAACAACCAAATGGCAGCTGGAGATACGCCAGAAAACCTGAGAGAGTGTGGAAACAAATAGCAGAAGCATTCTTATACCTGCACATACAGAGGACGAACAATTAAATGACATGAAGTCTCACAAATGACAACAAAACACCATGAAGCAAAACAGGAACAGCAAAATGCACAATGCGTGTGTCCTATGCAATCCGTTTTTAGTTTAGTCTGTTTACAGTGACAAACTTTAAATTTCAATTCCAGCAATTTAGTATTAAACCTCTCAAAATTCTGGGGAGCTGGGGGATTAAAAAAATGATGATTAAAATCAAAACGACCTAGTCCCTGGTATGGGTCAAGCACTAAAAATACTAGATCATACATTTCCAGCAATGCATAGGAAAAGTCTCCAAACTGATCTGGATTTGGTAAATTCAGCGTAGTGCCCCTTTAAAGTCGATTTGACAATTTGATTGCTGAGTAGATTCATATGAGAGCTAAGACATGTCATCGTTTTTAAGGCTGTTGTCATTAGAGTAGAAACTTTATTCTACATCCTTGTTCTAAATCAAAATTCAAGCCAAATTGTTGCATTATGGGTCCAACAGCCAGATGTTTCCCTCATTATCTCCTGTATCCTTCTGCTGAATCCACAACAAGAGTCTAATATTACACTGCTGTACATAACTAGTCTAGACCATTATCAGTGAAGATAATTACTAGAATGATGCTTGCAAACACTCACAATATACCTGGAAAGTTTTAATGAGCATCCTCTACTTTTTTGGCATCACCGAGAGACTGAGTGCTGAGTTGATTTAGTCACACTGAAAACCTCCTCAGCAAGACAGCAATTTTACACCCATAAGCGTATTTTATGTAAAACTGTTGTTTACAAAATTGATTGTTTCTGTTGAATTTTGATGAAGCTGGTAATAAATTAAATCAAATCTGAGGCACTTCTTTTTAAGTGTCGCACCAAACAAATACTTCCTGTGTTTACAGCAATCTTTCACACATTTGTCCTCTTGTGGAAACTTAGAAATATTTTTTAACTAATCCACAGTCATCGCTGTTCCCACGTAACTGAATCACCATCTGCCACATATTAGTCACCATGCAGCCTTCTACTGTTCTGTCCCATCGAGAAACTGAGCGTGAAGCTCATGTATTTGCACAAACTGAGTCCTGACTGTTTGTACATTTGAGCCCAGTATTCAATGCAACCATTAGCCATGTACAAGATGTTCTATATGATTCATCATCTGGCATGTGTGGTGTCAGTGGGTCCGTGCTGTCATGTCTGCAATGCATGCCATGGTGTGTTTTGCATGTGAAATACAGCATATTTATGTTTATATTAACCTTCACAAAACTCAAATTCTTAATGACTCAATGATTTGACTTTTAAAAATGAATTATTGTCCAAGTGATAATTACCCTTGAAGAACTATTTCACTCTCTCAGGGAGAGAGAATCTAAATGTATGTTTCTTACAGGGTTCACAGGGGGCTGGATGTGTGTGGGTATATTTTTGAATTGAGTATGGTTGTGTGGATATGGTGCAATTAAATGCTTAAGGTCAAATGCTCTACTTCGAGTTTGATTGTTGTTTTTAAAATTTGTCTCTATTAAGTCCATCAAATTTATGGACGTTCGATTCTAAATTACTGTAAATAGACAAAACTATTTTCACTTACAAACAGATTGTATTGTATTCATTTCTCTTTATTGGTACATTTTATTTTTCCCATCTTGCTTTCTGGTGTTTTGCTGACATTTGTCATACATTTCATTTTAATTGTTCAGCTTCCTTAAAGCCCCCAAAATGATAACTCTGACATCTGTGATTCCGTGACCACTGGACCAACGTCATCTGCTGAGGAAGTTCATGTGATGTGATCGAAAGCTCCAAAACAGCTACTCCTTAAATCACAATTTTTTTTAAACAAAGAGGTAGATTGTGCACGTACAATATTCTGGTGAGATTGTTTCTGCTTTCTGCAGCTGGTCCACTCGACTGGGTGGTTGGGTCAGTCCGTTCCTCTTCATGCGTTGCCAAAATACCAGATAAACTCACAGGACGATCATAACAAAATAGAATCTACCACAACAGGATGGCCTTACGCGTGCTTTAATGCAATTTTTCATTACAGCTTGTTAATTCTCCCAAGAGCTAGATTACAGTATCTGCCATAAAACTGTATATTTGATGTTTGTCCTTATCAAAGTCATGGGGTTTTCCAGAGGGACACATTTCAGCCTCTTGGGGCTGTATCGACATACAGACGTGTTTCCACCCCCTTGTTGTTGGAATTCTGTTGGAAGTGACTTTGTTTTGGCAGACCAGTGTGAGAAAATACCAAGTCTGACTGCCACAGAACAACTATTTCTTACTGTACCCATCCATTACCCCACATCCAGTAACAAACAAATACATACAGTATGTACTCAACGTCAAAACTAGTACGTTCAGTTACTGGCACAGAAGTACCAATTGTGCCATTTACTAAGCTCTTCTCAAGAAATTCAATCATTTTCATGCAACAGCTGATAAAGACAGAGCAGACGTTCATAAGCAATGTCTAAACCAGCCAGGACATAGGAGGACATACGGGGACATACTAAATGAAAAATTGACATCTCTGCTCATTTCAACACACACACATCAATTTTTCACTCTGCAGGAAGCTGACACATTATATAAAAAACATTTTTCTACTACTGCTTTGTCACTTTAAAAGAAATTTGTCAAGTACCGCTGCGTGACCTTGACTGTTGCTCAGCTGTCCATAGCGGACGCCATGTAATATTAAAGCAGAGAAGTAAGAGAGCAAATAGTGGCATCAAGCTGGATTAAAGTGAAGATGGAGAGAAGATTGAAAATGTCAGTGATGGGAGCGGCGAATTGGTTCAAGGCAGATGGCAAGTGAAGGGATCATTGACAGCAGATGCTTTCTTGTGCTCTTCGTGCAGAGCTACAAGAATTTCAAAAACTTTATTGTCATTACAGTTGTGGTACATAAAAAATTGGCATGACAGGCGTGTGCTGAAGGATTAGAAAGTATTAGAAGTAAAAGAAAGAGGAAGATGTCTGATCCTGACTGAAACACCAAAACATCACATACATGAAACTTTGTGATACCTTACAGTAAAGTTTGCTTTTTATTCATTTTTAAAGGAACATTTCACTCATTTTACTATTCACACAGTACAGTTGTTTTTTATAGACTCAGCGGCCGCCTGTATAATCTAATGCAATCCAATAATAATAAAGTCTTTTATGATGCCTATAGTGTTCATTTGTTGTTGGCACTGCTATGTATATAAATAAGAAGGATAAAAGATCAGAAACACCTCTCAATATAATGTAGTTGAGTACAACACCATCTTTAACTGAGTAATAAATATAATTGATTTTACACATTTTCATCAATGTTAACAAAAATGGATAAACATTGTAAAGGTGGAATTTATTGCAGAGGTTTTATATCAGCTTGCAATAGATGGTACAGGTGTATCCAATAAAGTGAGAGTGTTTTCTGTGGCTTTGGAGAAAATAACTCAAGTGATCACTCGAATGATCTCGGCTTGGTTTTGGAGATCATGCACTTTAACTGAAAGTCAATAAATGCAATGTAAACTGGAGCCTCAGAAATATGTGTTTGAAATATGTGGCTGCTTATCCATCAATGAGGGTTTGATGACAGTGGCAGGTGAATTGCATTATGGGACATGTAGGGGCTTGACCTTTACTAGTAACTGAAAGTTATCTCAGCCTTAAAGTTTAACCTCTTTTTAAATCTGACTATCACAAGTCCAAGTCCAAGTCTCCGTCTGTAGTCCTTTGTATCCACTGCTGGGAAAGTTTGTTATGTTTGCATTTGTCTATACATGAAGGCAACAGCACAGTACTTTCTCCTCAGAGATTGGCCGAGGTTCAAACATCCTTTTATTGTAAGACTGAAAAGTGAAACACCAAGTATCACTGATGGTTTTATCTTAGTATAAGTAATAGTGTTTACTTGAGTATTTACAGTAATTTGAGAGACATCGGAGTGACTCAGATATGAGCACTTTAACTGCACTTTAAAGCTTGAAAGAAATAACTGGCACAATGTCCAGAAGTCCATTAGGATGTATTTTGTAGGAGAATTTTTTTTTTTTTTTTTTTTTTTAGAAATTGTCAATATTTGGCAAACATAAAAATATGGGAGAGACGTGGAAACAATGTTCATCAGAATTTTTGTTTCGATGTTAAATTGTGCAGCCATTCATTTTCTCTAAATCTGGAGACACAGTGAATCAAACATAACATTAAACTGAAACTATGCCAGTAAAACTCCCAAGAAGCTTAATCAAAAAAACATTTATGCATGAAGAAGTCCTAAAGGGTTTTGGATAGTTTGGGATTGAATTTTATTAGAATTTCCCAGAATTCCCACAGTTCACTGTTGCAACATAAACTTAATCATAAAATCTAATTAGTTTTTATATCTTTTGGAATCAATTCTGCATGTTTTTTGATTTGTGTTGAATCAAATCAAACCCAGCTGTGATGTCTCCAGGTGGGAATGTGATACCTCTTCTCCTATTTAGGTTTTATACAAGGAACTGCTTGTAGAAATAGTTTGACTCTGCAGTTGAACTTTCCCACGACCAGTAGACCTGATATTGTTACATCGATCAATATGACACACAAATACCAAAGTTTGCAAAGAATCATCTTGTAACAAAAAACTCAATGAAAGTTCAATAATAATATACGGCATCTTTTAGTGCATGTTGGCCTCAAGGTAACATCAGAACATAAGTAAATTATGTCATTTTCAAAAGTTTGCACAGGGAAACTGAAAAGTATCATTAAGAAATACAACATAGATCAGATCATGTTGATTACAAGGGATTTCTGTGCCCACTGATGATGCATTGAAGTGCTGACGGCTTCACAGAGAGGAGAAATTAAAGAACAAATTAAAGAACAAACCAAAATTATTAGGAATCTTCCTCTGTGCATCACGAATATCTGCCAATCCCCTGGAAATCAATTTAATACTAACCAAAAACCACTCACAACCAAAAAATGTCAACCTTATGATGGTGCAAGAGGAAAAGTCAGGGGATCAACAAAGTCAGTATGATTCATCCTCTGGGGACCATGAATGTGAAATGTCATGGCAATCCATCAAATAGTTGAGATATTTCGGTGTGGATTAAAGTTGTTTGTTGTAAAGTTTGCATGTTCTCCCTCTGTCTGCGTTTCCTCCCACTGTCCAAAGATATACAGTTTATATAAAGTGAAAACTCTTAGCTGCCTGTAGGTGTGAATGTGTTTGTCTGTTTATGTTTGTGTTACCCCTGTGATGGATAGGCGACCTCCCCAGTGCATTCTGGGATAGGCTCCAGCCCTGCGTGACCCTGAACAGGATAAACACTTTAGAGAATGGATGGATGGTTGCATTTATTCCCCTTTGTCTCTTAAAACTGCTACAATGTGATTGGTGGAGAATCTGGATATTGGTCAAGTCATACATTGTCAACTAAAATGTGCATCATAGCCTGCTTCAGTAATATTGAAAGACATTTCCAGAAAGGCTGAAAGAGAGCATTTGAACAATATTGAGTGCTTCTATGTAGGTGTGTGAACTCTGATGGGCTGCAGGAAGAAATCATTGACTTGATACAGCTGAGAGGTCAAACACAAGGTCACAAACTACACTCCTTCTCTGTCTCGCCCCCGGACATTGATCCGTCCCTGTCGAACATGTCTGCAATCACAGGAGTGAGTCAACCCCACCTCTAATTTGAACTGGTCGAGACTTATGGATGTCCAAAGTTCAAAAGCTTGACAGCCGAGCTCGAAGACGTCAGAAGACCATTCTCACTCAAAACCACGAATGAAGCGATTCTGAAAACCTCCAAAACTCTGACAAACATTCATGCAGGTATACATTTGTCCTGTCCATCTTTGGATCAACTTGTCCAAGCAGTTTTCTCAGTCATGAGCTACATAAAATCCAAAATCACTGCTGCCTCACAGATGAGAGCCTGCAGTCTTCTTCTCTTCTGTTTTATTTTTTTTACTTTTGCTATTTTCAAATCTATTACGCTGCTGGATTTTTATGAACAAAGTAGACTAATTTTTATTTTATTCATTTGCACAAATGCAAGGAGGACTCACTGCTCTGTTACTAAGTAAGCTTACACAATGCACAGATTTTTTTTCTCCACTTCACAATTGTTCAGTTTTGTGTTTTGTTAGTAACGGCATCACCCAATAAAAATAACAAAAAGTATAAATAACTTTTCTTGATTGCAGTTCTATAATTTCATAACATAACATGGTATTATTTCAATGGAAAGTCGAATTAGCATGTAATCATAAACTGCCCCCTGCTGAGTAGCTACATGGGGTAAAATGCTTATTTAAATCTATTAGTAATGTCGATGGGCTAATTTAATAGACTGTATTACCTTCATTATAAGATTCAAAAATGTTTTGTGGCCCCACAGAGTGTAGGGACAGTGAGATAATGAGTGTGACATGTGTGGGAGTGTGTGTTTCTACGCTGCTTTTCTCACTTTTCAAACCATTTGGAGCAATAACACACAAACACACTCTAATTATGGGTGTGAATATATTTAGTTGCAGATATCTATTTGGCATTTTCAGCAATACATTTCACACAAGAGTGCATTTCATCATCCTCATTATACAGGAAACAGGTTGTTTAATGTGTCTTGTTCTGGTAAACAACATGCTAATTATGTATCTTAGAGCCATGCTGTGTTTACATTATCTCTTTTGGCAGATCCCGCATGGAGAAGAATAATGAATAAACACTAGCTTTCCACTTGTCTGTCTTTTCTTTTAACAAGAATTCAGTAAATTGTCTGAGGGTGTGTTTGTCTCACGTCTTCATGCACCTCAGTCAACCCTTTCTCCATTTATATACCAATTTGTTTTTTGACAATATGTTTTGAGGAGACAGGCCGTCCCTCATGGATGCTGAGGTAATGTAACATCATTGCCAGAGAGGTAGTCGCTAATGGGACTATGCAGCTTGCACCAGCGTAATTAAACTAGTTAATCCTTTTCTCATTTCAAACATTAGAATATCGTGAAATACATCTGTTGCAACAAGAGTGAAGTTGTGCATTTCAGGAGGTATGTAGACGCTGAGCTCTGAGATGAGCCAAGGTTGAGGTTGTGTCCAGTCTGACTTGTTAATGACATTCACCGGTGGTTTCTCTGGGCCATGAAGTTAATGTTTTGGATCAACGGTCTGTGAAAAGGGGGGATCTTCAAATCCCTCTAAATCTGTTTTCACACATCTATAGTATATTCCTCTTGAGAAGAAAGGGAATGTAAACACACGTATCTGCTCATTACCATTGTTCAGATACTTAGACACTGAGACTGTTATTTAATGTAGTTTTCAAGTATACTCTCTTTATTTAAGCATTCAGATACTAACTTTGTTTATTGAAGTATGTCCTTAGAAATTGTTGTGTGTTCTTTACTGTTACACACATAAGATTGTGACTCATGTCTCCTCATTGCTGTTATAATGTGTTTAATTTCTTTTACCTGGTTTGGTGCAAAACACTCAATTTTATCAATTTTAAAAACAAGACACATTTATTGTGTATATCATTTCCTCTTAATAATTAGACAGCCTAATTTATGCCTGATTTTTTTTAAAAGTCAGCCTCTCCCACAGCCGCTCTGACAGGACGGAGCATTAGTGGGACGCCAGCTGAGCCCTCACCTGTCAGCTCCTCTCCTGGTGAGAAGGAAGGGCCTTTGGGTGTGTGTCCTCTCTTCGTTGTTTATCTCCCAGAACACATTGCACCTCTGGTGACCTGCCCATCAGTCTACACTGTCTCAGTCCCACACGCCGTGTTAACAACAAAGCCAACAAACATGTGGAAGTGATAGACCTCTGAGTGAGGAAGTGTGATACATAACAATGAGACTCTGATAGTCTCAGCAGGACCTGGCGGATTCTTTGCAGTCGGCCTGTATTGAGCATATTTTACAGTGAGATGTCTCACAGCAGTCGGGACATTGCATCATCATAATGTGATGGGAAAGATTGTTGCTAAACCAGCAGCTGTTGATGTTGCATGATTCACTGTGGCAGCCGGGCTGTTAGATACAGCCCAGCTGTTAGATACAACTGGCACTAATATGACATACTGAACCAACACCAAATCTCTTAGCAATGACAGATCCTTTATTATTTTTAAGTTGCATTTTGCGGTTTACAGATTTGAGGAGTCTCATGTCATACATTCAATGTATTTAATGCATCACTTCCACTAATACTGTCATAAAAAAAATTAAAAATATCTTACAAAGTGATCTTCAGTTAAGATCTGAATTTGATTAGTTGGTGACTACTGCCAAACAGCCAAACAGCCAAACAGCCACGGACATAGGCAAACAGAAACTAGAAACACAGAAGCTGAACAGGAAAGGCTGAACAAGGCAGGTAGAACGAAAGCAGGCAGGGTCAGTGACGGAATGAGCCCGGAAGCTGGATAGTCTATCATGCATGATGAGAACAATCTGGCAAAGCGAGAGTGAAGTGGAGGGGCTTATACAGAGTCCTGATTGGTAACTGAATACAGCTGGGTGCACAGGTGAGATGAGGTGGGAGTGGCTGGCAGGTGAAGTGAGGCAAAGGCAAAGCAGGTCACTACATCTGCAAACAGAGATTTATTCACTGAAGATGACCCAAAGTGTGCCAAAGAGTGCATCTGCATGTTATAGGCATCACGGTCCATGCTAGTGGTCGGTAAAATAAATCAGCTGAAAAGGCATTACGTTGAACCCTTTGTATGGCAGAATAAAAAGCTGACAACATGTTATGACAGTAGGTTTGGAGATACAAGACACAAGCAGAACACAGAATGAAATTGAAGTTTTTCTGATTGTCGCTGGCTCACATGCATTCACACGTCGCAACTATTATACAGATTGCTTCTAATTTGGAGAACCAGTATGGACAGAGCTGTTCAGGGCAACACACACAACCCAGCTAACTTTCTTTTTCCTCCAAAAAGAATATAAAATATCGGGAGGCATATAACTTTTACACAAGCCCATAGGCATTAATGTGGGTGTGAGTAAGTGTGATGAACTGGCACATGTCTCTGCACTTCAATTAAGATGATAGAGAAGAGACTATAACAGTGCTGTAACAATGCTGGTTTTGATGATGCCCATTACATCATCTGTGTTTGGCTCGCTGAGAAGTGGCCCCGGCCAATCAGCCGGCGCTGCTGGGCTTTGCGAAAGCTCTCTGCCACCTACCAGCCTGTTTCTTGTTTGTAGTTGTGGCAAATATGAGGTCTGCTCCTGTGCTGTGTCCTGGAAAATTGAAAGGCTTTAGCATCTGCTTCTGGTCAATAGTATAGCTGTGATTGTTACCCGGGGACCCGGGGATCAGAGCAATGTTTGGATTGCAGAGGGATTTATTCTCCAGGTCTGCTTTGTGGAGAGGCAGATGATGTTTGTTCTCAAACAACCGGCACAGATTGTTTTTAAAATGTAAACTTAGTAGATGAGTATGGAGGAAAGTGTTTGTTCTGTCTGCTTGTTTCTGCCATTCAGCTTTGGATTTCAAGCTTTTCTCAAGGCTTTTAAAGTAAAACCCCACTGATCCTTTTTGTCATATACTCAGTTGAAACGGTACAAAGAAAATATATTTAATGCTGCTCCTCATCAACTTCATTGATTTTTTATAAATATCTGCTTATTCTGAATTTGATGGCAGCAACATGTTTCAAACAAGTTGGGACAGGAGCAACAAAAGACTGTGAAAGTTGTGGACTGATCCAAGAACACCTGTTTGGATCAGTCCACAGGTAAACAGGTTCATTGGTAACAGGTGATAGTATCATGGTTGAAACTGAAAGGTTCATCCTGGAAAGACTCAGCCGTTCACAAGCAAGGATGGGGTGAGGTTCACCAACACATGATTGTATAAAGGAGATTACTACATGGGCTTTTTGGGTTTGTAAATGACTGCATTCTGGTTTTATTTATTTTTTACACAGTGTCCCAATTTTTTCGGAGTCCGGGTTTTAGCTTTTGCGTTAAATTCTTCTTATTAGTTATAATAAAGACAGGGCACACCATCCCACTTCACATTACATTAGATTTATTTAGCAGACACTTTTGACAATAAGTGCATATTTATTCATGTAGATACAACCCACAAATTGCAGTGCATCAACTTCATCAAATGAACTGCTTCAAGTGCTACATTTAGAAAAAACAAGAGGTCGAGAAAAAGCTTTTTGTCTGCCTGAAATAATTAAAAAGACTCAAGCAGTTCCTCCACCGATGTTACACATCGAAATCAATTTATTTACTGTTCGTGAGAATGAAAAGTCAGGACTTAAGACAATTGACAGCTCATCCACCTTTAAACATGCACTGTTCAACATGGTTGTTTGTGGTATCACTCCATCAGTGAGGAAGTACACTGTGACCTTTGATAAGCGTCAAGTCACGCAGCGCTTTCTTTCTTTGCTTGTTAACAAACAGCCTCTGTTGTCAGCCGAGTGGATAGTTTGTTAAATTAACTTTGGATAACATCTCGACCTTTGAGCTGAAGTGTTAATAGGAATTAGACCCGACAGCGTGCGCCTTTATTACTGACTAATCTCTACATCGCAATATCATAGCTGAGTGATTCCATGGTTATAATGAGAGACAATAAATGCGTTATCAAGGCATTGGGATTTCAAGTTGAGAGTCATGCAAACAAAAGAGGCTCGTGGTCCTTGTGAGCGTGAGGAGCCTGATCACAGTTAATGAGGCTTAAACAACCAGTAACCAAAACGCTTTCTTTCTCGCTTCTTAAAAAAAACTGAGGGAGAAAACAAGAAATATTCCCTCCCTGCCAGGCAGAGTTGATGCTTTTGCATTCCTTAAATAGATTTAAGATGTCGGGGCAAATTCAGTACCACCCTGTCCTCTCTCTCACATTCACGGTGAACTACGAGTCTGTGGTTTACCTTGGCACCGTCCATCTATCATTCAGACGGCTCTCCAGGGAAATGAGTTTGCTCACCATAAAGGATGTTGAGCATTAGTAGTAAGATGTAAATAGATTTATATTGGGATTGATTTTGTCTCATTTCTTCACTGAGCTCCAAAGTCTTAATCTCCCAGCTGTCAGCCACGAGGCTTTGAAGTTCCAGTCCGAGACATCTGCAAATGGGATTGTTGGAATCACATTGAAACGATGCAAAATGGCTGCTTTATGTCCAAGAATTAAATGATTTACACGCAATTAGGCAAATTAACATTGTTGACATTGTAATTTGTGTTTCAAGTTAATGAGCACTATGTGAAAGTTGAGGCATTTATAGCATCAAGCAGTTTTATCCCCAGAAAAATGAAACAAACACTGCGTAATAACAAGCAATGAGAAGGCAATCTTTCTTTATTTCATGCTGCTGTTACGTCCAGTTAAAGCTAAAAATAGGTATTTTCTTCCAAGGACCAAATCACAAAAATGCTCCCTCTCAGTGGTGTTCTTTTATAGCCCTGCAGCAGCACCAGCATATTGCCACCCGGCTCAGCATGAAATCCTGCTGTGACCTTTCTCCTTCATGTCACCTTTCTCTCCCTCTATGAAAAAAACATAAGGTCAAACTTGTTTTTCTTAATGCTGACATGAAAAACATTACATACAAATTACTATAGCATTTCAATATCTGCTTGGAAATTCATTAAGAACGTCTGGTGCATAAAATAAGACAATAGATGTGATTACTGAGACGATGAGAAAACACTTGAAGGCTTAATGAATAAATTATCTGACAAACAGACTGATTGGAGAGTGACTCACTAATGTTTCCACTGTGGCCAGAGAGAAGGTCTCAAGAAGGCAAGAAAAACAAGCTACAACACCAGATTGTTCTTTAAAGCTCTCCTGGTACAACATCAATGCAGAGAGACATTAAACAGGTCAAAGGTCAGAAATAAAAACACTGTTTTAAACTAGATCGATAAAATGGAAACTCACATTCTTCTGATGCACCAAGAGGATTCTTTGCTTGGCTGTTGCTTAAACTAAAATCACAGACTATCCATTTTAATCAGAAATATATGCAAATCAAGATGTAGCACAAACAAATCTCTCTCTGCATGACAATATCTCCACTCAGTCACACCTCACAAGGTCAGTCTGTGCACAGCATCCTTTAGATGAATCTACTGAGGGCTTCCAGAATATAAATGAATCAGACACACACCTAAAAGCCTTTGGCATTATATTGCCCTCTAAAAGATATTGCTGGATGGAATACATGTTGTGTTCTTTTTCCATTTTGATCTTCATCCTCAACACATTATGGATTTTTAGTACACAATGTGACATTGACTTTGACGATTGTGAAGACTATGCCCCAGTCCAGACCTTTTACTTTGAGTCCTTTCTCTTTCCTCTTTCTCTCACAGACAGTTCAGGCTGTTTGAAAGGAAAACACATTTTGTGATAACATTAATCTTTTGGGAGAAATCCAGACTTAACTTGGAATAAAGCAAGTTGTCAAAAATCGAGGTGTCATACACAGAAAGTCTTCGACTTTAAAGGGCACACACTGGTAAAGTGAGCCATTGTGGAAGAAATAGGATTAAAGGTTTAGATGCCTGCAGAGGCTTTGGAAACTTGTAAGTTCAAAGTGAAACCAGTTTGACATTATTCATCGAAAGTGAACCTGATAAACCTTGACTTTTAAATAATGGTTTGGCATTTGAAGCTGGAGTCAAGAGGCACTTAGCTTAGCTTAGCATAAAGACTGGAAATCAGCTTCTGCCATTCAATACAATGTATCATTCACCATTTCTTTCATCAGTCTGATGAGCTGAAGTGTGATCCTGGCCTCTGCTTTTCACAGAAAAATACAATTCGCGTGAAAATGTACCAGTGCTGCAGCATGGGTACCCACAGCATTGTAACGTGGTTTCATCTTTATCCATAACATCCACTAATGCTCTCTTCTAAAGTCATTGATATTCTGGAATAACAGCAAGAGAAATTGTGAATTACGGTGCATTTCTCTCCACCACTGGTATGCAAATATTAGGAGTGCATCGAGACAAGAACCAAGAGATGATGTGATTAAAAGAGTAACAGTCAAACCTTAAAAGGTGGAAAACCATATAGGAAACATAATGGATGCTCAGTGTGTTTTTTATGTGGAAATTAAAAATGTGATTAAAAACAGATGGATGAAAACACATTAAGTTTCCATCTTCAGCTTAATTTGCTGTCCGAAAACTTACTACGCCATTTAGTCCTCAGCGTCCTGCTGACCTGCACGTAAAATTGGACTTGGTGTATGCAGATTGATGAGACTACTGTGGTCCTGGACTATTTTTCAGCTGGACGCTGTAACTTCCTGGAGTCTTATTTGCCAACGTGAGGTTGCCAGGAAACCACAGGAGACCGGGACGTCACCGCCTGGCCGAGAAATATTCCTGCACATAAAAATAAACACGGGTGATGTTTTTACACTTTAATGTTTGCATAGATTAAAGAAACACTCCCAAATGTCAAACTAATTCATTTAAATCCATACAGTAGTGGAGGTGATTAAGCTCACGCAGAGGAAACCGTGGGCTTGCAAAAGTAGCAATCTTGCTGAAGGTCAGTTTCATTAAGAAAACTGCTTACCTAAGAGGCAACACATTGTCTTGAGTCGCCGTGTTATGGCACACTGATGTGAGCTTAAACAGTAAATTACTGCCCACACAAGTCCTTGCTGTCAGCAGATATTTAAGAGGCTTTGTTACGGCCGTTCACTAAAACAGCTGTTGCTGTCCAACATGCGTTTCATTTGCAGGCACAGTGAGGACCCTGTCATAGCTGGTTGCACATGTGTATCATAGAAGAGCAAGACCATCAGTGAACTGAAACACGCTTTAATTAAGGCAATTCATCTTAATATCCTTGGAGGCGAAAAACAAGAGTGTTTCCATCATAAGAAATTATTTCTAAGTCAGTTCATTTGTCACTACAGTTTTAATTAGCGTGAACAGAAAACAGAGAATATCTTTATCTCAGTCTGCTATGAACGCCCTTTCTTACTGCTCCCCTCTTCCTTCTCTTTCTTCTCCTGGCTCCAGTATCGACTCAGACAGACCGACAGTCGGGGCTCATTGTAATGCTGCAGACGGCAGCACAGGAGCAGAACAGTGTCTCTCCTGACTGAACTGTTAGAATGACCTCCATGTGTATCTGTGGTATACGCGGATGCCATTTTATTATTTTTATCCTCTGCTTCTGGCGTCCCTGCAGATGGAGGAACTTACATACCTGACAGCAGAATTCATTTTCTCAAATAAGGTGCCACAAGCTTTAAATTAGGCTGATGTAGCCTCACACTTCTAAGTATTAAAGTTAAGAATCACACAGGAAAAAAAAAACATGTCACTCACTGAAGGGAGCTTTGCTGACATGATACCATCACTTATCTGTGACGGTGGTGGTTGAAAGGCCTTCAGTTTTTTTCCATACTTCAAAGTCCTAAATGTCACTGAGCTCAGGCCAAGAGCTCATCTAC
Organism: Holacanthus passer; assembly: GCA_025331565.1. NCBI lineage: Eukaryota > Metazoa > Chordata > Actinopteri > Pomacanthidae > Holacanthus > Holacanthus passer. Next base: position 8,628,003 of record JAFREQ010000011.1, read on the forward strand.
ACTAAGTGGATTTTTGGCATGTTGACATTTTGCTGCAATGCCAGAGATAACTGAACTATCAGAATTAACATTAAAGAAATAGTTAAACCTTTGGAAAATGCACTTATTGATGATCTTGCCAAGAGTTAGATGAGAAAATCGATTCCACTCTCGTGTGTGTGTTCGTTAAATATGAACTTACAGTCAGCAGCTGGAGCACAAAGACTGGAAAAATCTCACTAATTTACAGGTCATATCCATCCTGGCTGCAGCTTCTGTATATTTTCCAAAATGTATATTTCTTCAAAGTGATTGGTTTGTTCTTAAAAAGACTAGTTTGTGCTGTAGATTGTGAACAGAGCTTCCCTCCAGTTCCTCATCCTCCACCTGCTTTGATTCGTCTCCATTATCCAGAGAGGTTTTCTACTGTGAATGTCATTTTGTTCTTAGCGTGTTATGATTGTTATGTTGTGTAAAACCATCGGGAAGCTCTATGTCTGCTTTAGTCTGATCTGTATGCAGCTGTGGGGGGTCAGTGTTTGTTGTCCCAGCTGAATATTTTGCACACTTGGGCAGCTGAAATCCATGAATGATGTTTGCTGCATTTCACTGATTAACATTAAATGACAGTGATGCTAAATGTCTTCAAAGTGTTTGTGTCCTTCTCTTCAATCATTGAGTCTTTTGCAGCGACAAATGTCAGCACTGCAGGGCTTCAGACACCATGTTGATTATAGATTGCAGGTGAGAAAGAGAGGACACGGAGATGGCAAAGTACATGAAACGTCCATCCAGGTGACTTTTACATTTGAAGTCGTGTCTTTTTTTATCTGTATAGTTTCACAAGTCTTTCACAAGTGAAGACTAGAGGAAAATAAGGAAGCACTACTTCAGTTTTTATTCTGTGTCTCTGGAGTTCTACATTTCTCCATATGTAGTTCGGAGCACATGAACAGTCAAAAAAAAAGAACTGAAATGTTGTCTGCTGTGGGCTCCTGCAGTGTTACCGCTGTAAATCTGACATTTGTTTGACACGTCACTGCCTCAAAGAACAGTCTGACCATTCATGCAGAAACACAGAGCCGTGACAGACTGCTCCTCTCTGAGGAACGGAGCCAAGACTGACTCAAAGGCCTCCGCGTGTCTCTGTTTTCAGCTCGCTCCTGTGTCTCAGTCTGACATTTTCATCGACCCATCTCAGCCACCGACTGGACGAAATGTAGAATAACCTCTGAGGATACAAGGAGGGAGGTTTGTATTGACGTGACCAAGCGTATGCTGTTAACAAGATTGTTTTCACTTTGTCAGCTTGTCATGTTTTCACTATGCACTATTTAATAACAATGCTGATTTTATAAATGCTGCAAAGTTTATAATGTAACATGCTCTGGCAGCTTTTTTAAATCACATTTTGGGTTTGGTGGGTCCAAGAATACAAAGAAATACTAATCTGACAGTTTAATCTGTTTCCCTCATAGATCCTGTCATTACTAAACTGTGTGCTGTTTGTTGAATAAATGGGCAAATGTTAAATTACAACACAAGTGGTAAAATGTGTATCTGTCGTGTTTGGTTAAATGCACTTTGTGAGGCACTGTTTACAAAAAATATTAAGCAATGAGCAAAGCTGCCTTGTACCAGCTGAGCAAATAAAAATACATTCAATACAAAATCTTATGAATCATATTTTAAAATTCCATTCACATGCACATAAAATAAATGCCCATATATAGTGATATAAGGGCAACTATAGGGGGGGTACATATTTCTATATTTATAAGTTTCAGTCACTTGGAAAGCAGCTGGAAAAAGGAGAAGAGAGATCTCTGAGATATAATGGCTGAATGCACGCAGCTGAACCAAACTGAATTATATCCACTCAGGTTGTCTACTGACCTAAGATCACTATCAGCTGGCTCAGGATGACTTAATCATTTCAAAATAAATCTCTCTGGAGCGCTTAATGCATAAAGTATAACGAAATATAAGGTATTTATTTTATCTTTTTAATTTATTTGTGTAGTGAAACAAAGCAGCAAAAACCTGCTGACAAAAAAAAAGAAACTGTGTGGGTGAGATTTAGAAAAACTCGTAAGGGTCGTAGATGGAATACAAGAGTCATGTGATCCAAACAAAATAAGCAACCATGAGATTAAAAAGCAAGCACAAAGTAGGCAGCATGAAACAGCAAAAACATAAAGTAATGTAATGAGGGTGTGTACTTTAGCGTAAGTCTGAGTGTATATGTGTCTGTAAGTAAGTGTAAATGATGCAGCACACCTTGAAATTGCACAAAGATGAGGATGAAAAAGAGATGGTTGTTTGGATGAAGAGAGAGCTTTGATGATACACTCAAGTAGAGCTCATTCATCTTATCGGATGTTTTGAATATTTCGCTGAAACAGCCTCTAATTGCATTCTTGCTCCACAGACTTGAGGCTTGCATGAACTCTCCCTGCAAACTTGACTCATCAGTGGAAGAGTTGCAGTCTGTCAGAAAATTGTTTTAAAAAGAGTTAACTGTTCATGACTCCAAATTTCAAAAGACAGATGATCTTCTAAAAGACAGGTATTTTGCAATTACAATTTTCTTTCATGGTGGCAAAGCTAATGAAATGGCTTTACGTACAGAATGGATATGTCTGTTTGGCTTGAAATTATTAAAATTAAATGTATTATCTTCAAATCATCATTCAGCTCACAGTAGTTTTTAAAGCATCCAGCTTTTGGCAGGATGCTGGAGAAAGAGCGCAGTAAATCACTTCCATCACTTATTGTGTGCCTGAAATCCTTTATACTTTCCCGGAGCTCATCCAGCTCGTTTAATGGGTTAGTCTATTAATGTTATTGATTTTCAGGGTGATTCTTTCATCAGGATAAATAACAACAGAGGAGCCCCAGGGACTCGAGTGGGGCACCCCTAATCCTGATGTATTCATCCGAGCCTGTCCTCTCTAAACCCTGTCGCCTCACTGGGGTCAAAGCAGCGGGTTGTTAGCGAGTATCCTCTATTATGAAGCTCCATCTCTAATGAGGCCCAGTAAACTCAGTGTCCACTGAACCAAGACTCCCTCATTTGCTTTCTCTTTCTTTCTCTTGCCCCCTTTTCTCCCCCTCTTATACTGTAGCCACACTAAAAGCAGACAGTATTACAGCAACTGCATTTCAGTGACTTTACTGTGATTCAGTAGCTTCAGAAAAACATTGAAGGAAAAATCACCTTATGTATAAAGTTATTATAATTATTTTGACAGTTTGACAAGTTGCACACAATCTATGTGTTGTGAAGTGACTTTCCCAGAAATTGCTTCTCATGACTGAAACTGACTGAAACCTCCCTAAATTAAACAATGTTGCTCAAGCCAAATTCAACATTGCTGGAAAAAGTGACACACACACATAATTGCTTGATAAATGATATCCAGTATCCAAGTAAAATTTTTTGGTTTAAGGGATATTCCTGGTGAACCTAAACCAGACCAGGCTGAGATATGGGAATATTTAGATAGAGGGGCGTTACTGCAGACCAACACTGGCTTTTGTGTGCAATTCATATGTTATATGTCAGCTGCCCATCCCTCCCTCGCATCCCTCATGTTATTCTCCATTTAAAACTGTCCAGTGAAGCAGAAAGGCCATAAAAAGACCTTGTAAAAACATGTCATTCAGCGTATGAAGACATAACCAACAAGTGGTAGACAACAACAAAAGGCAAAGAGCCATGGGTAAATGAAAACATTATGGGGGAAAAGTTCTGCCACTCTTGTTTCTTTCCATTTCATTTCATTGATTTGTGAGGACATCACACATTAAGCAACATTTCTGTCAATGTGTCAGCCAGCTGGCTCATTTTCAATTTAACTGCAGTCATTTGGTGAGATGTCAAAGCCTTCTTCTTGTTGCTGTTATTACAACTGTCAAACTTTCCAACAGTATCTGATTTACATTTTGAAATTCACAGTAATTTTCTTGAAACATGGCTCTTTACAGACATTGCAGTGCTACAATAAATACACTCAACATCGACTAGACAGTGCAACATCATGAAATAAAGAGAGAGAATGGAGTCATTGTGCTCCGCGAACCTTAGAGCAGTAATACTGGAGTTTACATCGTCAGTGACTTCGGCACCAATCACAGTGGTGCAAACACAAGTTGGTCTATCTGCAAACAGCAGCTCCAGGACACGCTGCATGATTCACCCTCGGGACAGTGAGGTTTAGGCACCAAAACTATTTGGTTAGGTTCAGGAAAAGACCTCAGGGGGTGTGACTGCAGATAGATCATTCACCAGAAACATAGTAGAAAGCATCAAACCACCCTCGAAGGCAACAGTAGGGGGAAACACTGGTGTTTTTCCCCTGCACACAGCTCCAACATGTGGAGAAACCAGGCCTGCTGTGCCGAGTTAAGGTTGCTAATCTACAACTGGACGAATGTTATTTGGTGATGAGGTTTTGCAAACAGTCAACTGCAGTCAATTTCCACTTTTTCAGATACAACAAGCAAGCCTCTTATGTGTTTGATCTGTTTAGTGAAGCTGCAGGTGGTGGCCAACATGTGTGCCAGCTAATGCTTGTTTTTATCTCCCGCTGTTGATTCTCTATCCCTCGCAGCATCATAAAACTTTGAAGCTGGGTGATGTATTTCGCCACTTATAGGCGATCACTACCAGTAGGTGGAGGAACACACAACATTTCCCTGTTTGCCTGGATGGCGGGATCAGAAATATGACTGCGCATGTAATCCTGAAGACTTATGGCCACAGACGGCGCATATGCATTTAGGCCGACATCGACAATAAAAGGCCAGCGTGAAATATGACAGCAGGGCCAAGAGGTGGGCGACTGCATGAGAGAGTGAGAGCGGAGGAGGAAGTGATGGATGGGGAGAGAGGAGAGGAGGGGGGAAAGAACGGAGAGAGGTGAGGAGAGGAGATGGTGAATTAAAAGGAATATTATTATGTAAGGACAGAGGTGAAGCAGAGCAGAGGAAGCAGGATGAGGCCCAGGTTTGAAATCAGCCTTAGTTTTATTAACTGTTCACTGAAGAATTTGTGTTAATATTCATCTTACAGTATTACCTGTAACATCAGTGTTCCTGATCTGGCTCACCTGACTGAACAACAGATATTTGACTGTGCAGAGGAACAATACATGCAGGATCATATTAACTCAATGTGGGATGAAGGTGAAGAAAACACCTTGTTCTGTTTTGCTATGTTCTTTTCTCATTCTCTCTCCTGCGCAACAATAAAGCTCCAAATACCTCTTAACTCCTTTTTTTCCCACACATATTCTCAACTTTCTATTCTTCTCTTTCACTTCTATGTGTTTCACCCCTGTGAGCCTTTGAACAACTCAATTTCTAGTAGCCTTTTATATCCGAGCATTTCCCTCCAGCTCTCTCCTGAAGCTGGCAGTAAGAGGGAGAAATAAAAGTGAAAGGGGAACAGTACTGTTGATGGTATTTGTGACTGAGGTCTTTAATCCTATTATGGACAAATTAATTCCCTGCACTGCTTATTATGGATTTTCCGAGATTATATGTAGTAATTAGTCCACATGGCAAATCATATTAGTGTGAAGCCTCAACTCTTTATAGCATGAGAGACTTTGCACTCAGTGACTTGTGTTTTGAGCTCTAATACACAACCTGTCCAGCACCAAATGGCAGACATAAAATAAGCTACTAGATGGTGAACAACTAAACAACAACTAAAGAGTCAGTCAACTAAATATGTCATCACTGAAACAAGAGCTAAGAGGAGACTGAATATTGGACCTGTAGATCAGATGAAAAGAAACATGGCTCAACATGACACGTAGACATACCACCAACACAATACTAACACTAACACACAAATACAGAACTAACACATATTCCAAGATTACATTTATTGTTATAAAGCTCAGGAGCCCTCCTATAACCACTGACTCAAGTGAAACAATAAATGAAAGGTTTGTCATAAATGATGCATCTCAGGACAAGACCAGTAAAAAAAATGAAACCTAAACATTACATGATACATATATTCAATATCACAGATATTTTATAGTTTTTTACTGCTTTTTATGCAATTAAATAAGGATGCACCATTTCAGTTTCCAACTCAAGATATCTGAATATTGATCCAATACCATGTTTTCCCAAATATAAACTTTGTGTCTGTGAAATTATAGCATAACATATACAGAATATCTTCTTCATTCTGTTAAATTCAATTCCAGTCAGTTCTATTTATATGGCGCCAAATCACGACAGAAGTTATCCCAGGACAGTTTTCTTTTAGAGCTGGTCAAGATTTATACGTTATTATAGTTTCTGTTGTGTATTGTTCTGTCTGTATTTCTCTGTTGAGTTCTGATTTTTGTGTTTTTTAATGCATGTATTTATTGTAGCATCGTTTCATGCTACGTATTTGTCCTTATACAAATAAACATTAAACAATTAATCGATTTGTTAAATAATCTATAATGCTGCAGTAACAGTCACTTCAATGACTTTGTCAGTTGGAACAACTTGTTTCAGGGCATCATATTAGTTACTGAGTGCACCGTCAACACATTATTGACCGACTTCACATTATTAGTTACTGAGGAAGGATTACTCATGCAGCAACTTTCTTTCTGGCCGGCCCTCAAATCACTTCAGCTCCTGCCAACATACAATATATGCTTTCATTTCCACAGTTCTCCAGAGGCAGCGTTGCATCCTGAGATATAAACGATCATACAGATACGGGCCTTATCCTGCCGTCTCCTCTCTTTGAAGAACAGATCAATGTGTCATGGAGTGGTCAGGCACAAGCTGCAGGTTATGTGAGGCATTAGACACCAATGACGTATCATTATTTTTTTCAGCTGACGTGTGTGTGTGTGCGTGCGAGTGTTTGGGGCTACAACAAGAGATAGGAGGAAAATGAAAACATCCCCAGAGATATCATGTTTGCTACTAGTACTATTGGATCGATTAGAGGAAATAATTCATCACCAGCACAGATGACAAGTTATTTATTTGTACCAAGAGCCGTAATCTGTAAAACTGTGGTTTCCTCTCAGACATTTCTCAGTATGTGGTGTTGATGGTGCAACGTAGAGACCCACAAAATTCATGAATATCTATAGAAGAGCCTTCACATGATCGCTCTATCATGGAGTTACAGACACAATTGTGAAATTCTTTTCACGGTTGCTTAATGATAACACATACACAATGTTCTGGCAGCATCGAGTCCCTCGTCACCTATTCAGTCAAACAGTTTTCGTGGCTGCTCTGAATCATCTTTTCAGTAACTGTCAGGAGAAAACTGAAAAGCTTTAATCAGCCAACTGTTAGTTTGGGCCAAACTGATAAGCAGCAGCCTGCTGTCTGACATTTCTGAGAGACCGCTTTCTAGAAAACTTCCTCTTGACATAAGATAAGATATTCCTTTATTGGTCCCACAACAGGGAAATTTGCATAAAAGAACATAATGGTAACAAAATGGTGTATTTTCCGCATTCACTTATTACGAGTGAGTGAGCATCAATATACACCACAAGAATGCTGTTTTGTTGGCATTTACTAATCATAAATCCACAACTGCTGAATAAAGTAAACATGAATGATAAGAAAAATCAACTTTGCAAATGTTTTATGAGGAAGGAAATGCATTAATCACAGTTTTCACACCTCAAGGATATACGCAATAAGTTTTGGTGAGAAATGCTGACTGTAAAAACTGGACAAGGGGTTATGTGCCACACTGTTTCATGGCCATGCAGTGACTTCCTGGAGTCTGGAGTGACGAAACAGTAAGAAAACAAATAAGCATATTCTCCAAAATGTCAAAGTATACCTTTAAGGCTGTTTGACATTTACATGATGAAACATGTTCATGATGAATGTGTTAAATGATGAAAATCGAACTAAAAACTGCTGATGTGCAGGAAAGACTGTGTTCCTGTTTTTAAGTAATTCATTGGAATTGAAGCAGGACATAAATCGACCATAAAGCTGATCATAAAGTTGAATTAAGTCTTGAATTAAAATGAATAATTTTTTGATTCTCATAATAAACCATAAAGCTTTTACATAGACAGTGTTCTGCAGTAAATAAGAGACTGGGCTAATAGAAACAGACCTGCAGTTGTTGCCTGCAGGGCCACAGGAAGATAATGCACCAGCTCCCTGCAGGTTCCTTCAAGAGATAAATGCTACTTCCCTGGAGCCACAGCAAAGTCAATAGATGTCCAGAAAAGTGACTTTTAAAAACAGGGAGGACAGGGACAGAGCACCACACTTGTGCACAAGTAATGCAGCAAGTGCACTCACAGCATACACACTGCACACGCATCAGGTACACAGGTACACTATGTGCTATATAAAGTCCATGTTTCTGAGACTGACATATTTTCATCTACAATCAGAGATCTGTTTACAAATGTGACGTAGACACGTCTTGCTCAGCGACATTACACATTTTATATACCCCTTGACTAATATTCATCTCCAGTGCTCTCCTCTCGTGCCTGATATGCAGTTACTGACCACAAACTTTATTTGTGAACCTTCATATTTAAGCCAGCCTCATGGTTATGAACTGCCATCTTCGCTGAATGCTTAAACTGGAGATCAGTCAACATTTCATTAAGATCCCTGGAGAGCACTCACATCCCACCGCTCACTCCATCAGTCAGCTGTCAGACATTGAAACGTCCATTGCTCATAAAATAATGATAATCTGTGCTATTTTTAGTTATTAAGGACATGGTGATTGATCAAAATGTTCCCTTCATGGGAAGTGAGGAAATCACTGTGTGTTCCGAGAATTATTTTGGCTAAAACTGCAAGAGACGTGAGCTATGGTATAAACATATCAGCTCAGTATCTGCGTGACAAATTCATTTTTATTTCTGTTGGTATTGTTGCTGTGCTGTTCTTCACTTAATGCCTGGTTTTCTGCCAAGATTTCTTTAAAGATTACTTTTTCCTCATAAAGTCAGGTCAAAGCATGAGGTTGCCGTTGAATTTATAAATGCACTTTTTTTTTATACAAACCACAGATTTCCATTCCAATTATTTTTTGGAGGCATTGAGGCAGAAATCTCAGAGATGTGATGTATATCCCAAAACCTGGGCAAATAAGAAACATCTGCTTGACTATATATTTTTCATAATCTGAACATGTAGCACATATTTTAGGTATCAACAACAAGACAGTTTATAATTAACCTCTGAAGAGCCTCCAGGTAAAGCTCATTGAGAATTATTTTTTTTGTCATAAGATACAGTAATTAAAATCATTGAGTGGTAGATTACGTTAAAAGCTGTTTCAAGGATTCATGTTCACCTGTGTGACAACTGTTTCAAAAGATGAGAGATGCTGTATGTGTTGAGTGTGATGCATATTTCTGCAGTATTTATTTCGAGATGGAAGCCAACACTGGCCCTGATCCTCTTTAGACTTCAGTTGATTTTGATAGCTGATTGCACTGCGGGGTCCTGATTTGATTGCTTGTGATTGGGTAATGTAATCATACGATAACATGATAAGCTTGTTACAGTGGATTGCTGTTTAGTAATGAGACTGATCTGCCTGAAACAGCAGGATGGGACAAGACGGGACAAGACGGGAACAGACAGTCAGGACTGCAGAGGAAATCACTGGTGGCAACCTGCCCTCCATTCAGGACTCACACACCTCCAGAGTCAGGAAACATCACTGCAGATCCATCACAACCTGCTCACACTACCTGTTCCTACTTCTCCCCTTTGGTAGGCGCTACAGAACACTTCACGCCAAAACAACGAGACACAGAAACAGTTGACTCTGATGAAGACTATAACACCATAACATCCATTTACTTCCATTATAGGTCATATTTTTACAGATTAAATTTCTTACAGTTTGAAATGCAGTTTTCAAATATGTACATATCATCATATATTGTCGCTGACAATAGAAAGTTGTATATAATGTATGTTGACATGTATATGTACATATACTGCACATAATCACCCTTTCACACTTTCATTAATGGTGTTGTCATTGGTGATTTATATATATATATATTTCTTTGTCATGTACTCTGATCATTCTTTATTCCCTACCATTCATTACCTTTTTAGGTGTCCTTGTTCCTAGCTGTTACGTCAATTCCTGTGTTAGTACATTGAGAGCAGTGAAAAGCCAGAGCTAAATTCCCTGTTTGCGTACTCATACTTGGCCAATAAAGCCCGTTCTGATTCTGATTCTGATAAAAGGAAAGTTTACCTTGTTGGCAGCTACTTGATATGAGCAAATGTAGTTTATCAAATGCATCTCCCTTCAGTTCCCTGGCTTTTCAGTATTGGACCTCCAGGCTCTTCCTGCTGCTGGCGTCCACCATTTCCTGCTGCCTGCACCCTGAGGAGATGTAGCGTCTCACTGCGAGTCACAGGGCTGAGTCCAGGCTGTGTCTGCTCTCCTTGGTTTTGTTATTAGTCTCAATATGCACATTCCTTCATTGTTGACACAGAAACAGTATACATTGTTATGACTGATCGAGATCACAGGAGTAATCCTTCAAATTTCAAGAGGCATGAAGATATAATTGGAAACATATTATAGTGGTTCTACTCTAATATTTAACTGGTGCATACACCATGTTAGGGCTTTCAGTGTCTCTCTCTTCAAAAATATTAAGCTCATAGGCTACCATGAGTAAATACATGGTCCAGCACAAGGTTGCATAAAACTACTATAAATTCATTCAAATTATCGGTTGTAAATTAGATCAGCTGATGGAGAGCCACTTAACATCAGCATTTAACCAGTCACTCAGATAAGAGAAAGATAAATCTTGACAATTTGTCCTGAAATGTGGCAGTCATAAACATAACGTCAAGTAGACTTATGAAGATCATTGAAATGGAAAGTACCCCACCAGGTGTTGCAAATCTGTTACTACAAAATAAAACATACTAGACCATTTACTGTGAACCAATACTTTCTTGATGGGTTTGAGGATTTTAATGTGTTTTGAATATTAATTAGATTTTTTTACATATCAGTGGGATTTACAGCTAACAGTTTAAGTTTTTTAATAGTTCTTTAATTCAACTGTAAGTAATAGTAAGTCATGACAGTGAGCCACAAAGTACAATATTATTACTTTTATCTTTTACACCTGTGCTTTTCCCACTGTGACATGTCAAGATGTCTTATGTGAAAAAGCCTATTTCCCTAACATATTTACCAGGTCATAAATATTAAGTTCTGTTGATAAAACTCTTAACTAACTCTTAACTCTCATGTTATTACTAATGCCTGTGTGTTTCCTAAACTACAGACAAAAGAGAGAAAGGTCTAGTCTCAGTTTAGTTATTCCTGATTTTAACTGTTTAAGTTCATTCTGAATAGGGCTGATATTTATTGTCCACTTACAAGTGCATTTTATTATATATTTAGGAACGTGTCTAATGAACTTTGGAGTTAACCAAAGAAAAGTCTGTAAACAGAGACCTGCCCAAAATGTGACTGGAGGTTAGCCTCTGTACGATCTATAACAGTAGAGGAGTATCAGCACAATTTCATGTAGCTTCTTAAAGTTAGACTTGTTCAGATAATACAAGACAATTACAATGGATACTCAATTACTACTTTATTAAAAAATAACATTTAATACGCAATGATACAACACTGTACAGTAGAGTGTGTGTGTCTGTGTGTGTGCAGGGGGAACAAAGGTGTCCCAGAGAAGACTGTGAGTGAAGGGCTGCTTGGTCAGCTGTGAGGACGTGCTGTAGTTGTCTCATGCTGCATTCATCACACATGAAGGTTTCACTGGTGTCAATCCCAGAGCAAATAACTGAGCTCTGGCACACTCTGAAGGATTCACATTTTATCTCGTTCGTCTTTTTTTTGCAGGACATTCAGATGCAAATTTTTATTTTTAATGATCATACTTATTCCTGCAACAAGCAGGGTCTAATCCCACGGGAAAACTCACAAACCCTGAGTTTCTGACTTTTGTAATAGCTGTTTCAAGTCAGACATTAGTATTACTGGTATGCCCTCATGTTATGAATGCAGCATTAAGTCCTGAGAGGAGAAAGATAACTGTGGGGTCTACTGTTCTGGGGTCAGTCCAAGATGGGCAGAGGAAGTACCTGATTCTATGATAAACCAGAAGTGATTTCTGAAAATCAACCACAACTCGGGTCACTTCAAAAATACCTCAAATGTGAATGACAATTGTGGTGGTGAACATAAATCTTTGCAAACTGAGACCCCTTAAAAAAAAAAAAAAAAAAAAAAAAAAAAAAAAAAATCACAGAAAGGTTCAGCTAATACTGTATGGCCCTATTATAGAGTGAATTTCTGCATCATCTTAGATGCCATAGTGCATGTCATCAAAAAAAGACACCACAAAGTTCTTAAATGCATGGTAAACCGAGACTAGTGGTATTTTACAGAATATCACATTATTTCACAAAAGTGGAGCAGTCTCACAATAGATTTGTCCAACAACATGGACAACACGAAGCACTGACAATGTGAGATGGCAGTATTTAGCTCTGCAACAATGTTACAGCACTCAGAAGAAAAAGGAGGTTAAAATAAAAGACTAAAAATGGAGATAAGTGCCAGGTCAGACTTCTCTTTGTAAGTCAGTCAAGTCCACAGTTTACAGGGGCATTTTAATAGCTTTTTGTTTGCCTAAACATTCAGTCATTTTTCAAAATTGCTACATAAAAAAGTACTGGCAGTGTTACACAGGCTTCATCTGACTGGCCATCAATTCTGTAATTAATTGAGAAAATAGACATCCTTTCATGCATACACTGACTCTTCATTTAAGGTCCAAACATTAGGATTAAAATAGATGTCAAGTCTGCAGATGTTAAACTCAAATGTAAACTTGTGGATATGAAGTGACTGGTTGATAACAAGCCGTGACCGTGCTGAACACTGTTGCATTTCTTAATGCATCTCAGCTTCAAGGCATGTGTGGAAGACTTCATCATGCTAATTAAGTAAGACTAAGGAAAGGCTCGATAATTCAGAAAGGCTAGCTAATAACTCAAATTGTGTCTTAGAGATTTAATACTCAGTGACAAGTACAAAATTAAGTAAATGACATACTAAACTGGCTAATACAAATTCTATTGAGGGACTACGGCGTGGAGAAGCATTAGGTTAGATAAGAAACTTTCTTTAAGAGTTGCAGAATCCCTAGTTCATGGAAAGTAGAAAAAAGCCTTGTCCTAATGGCAGCAATTTTAGCTTCTTGTAGGAAAGTTTCCCACATCAACTGATTCACAAACTGGGTTGTTGAACAACACACTTGCATCATTGCCCTGAGAAATACGTTCCCTCGCGGCTATGGGTCTGGAGATGCCTTTTGATTTTGTCAGAGCGGCTGAAGCATTTGCCACACACAGGACAACTGTATGGCTTCTCCCCAGTATGGATCCTCATATGTACCTTCAGGTGAGCCATTTGTGTGAAGCCCTTTCCACAAATCTGGCAGCGGAATGGTTTTTCTCCCGTGTGGCTTCGCTGGTGCTCTTGGAGTCTGCCAGAGGAGCTGCAGCATTTCCCACATACTCCACAGCGGTAAGGTTTTTCTCGTGTGTGCACTTGTACATGCACATGCAGGTGGCCTATGTGACTAAATGCCTCACCACAAACTTTGCAGCAAAAGGACGACATGTGGCCTTGTAGGGGGGATTTTTGATGGGGGCAGTCCACGGCATTGGCTCCTTGGTTGCGCATGTGAGAGGCCTGTCCTCTGTTAGCTCCAGTTCCGGTTCCCTTAGCACCAACCATCTGTCCTCCATTCTCCACCCCAATAATGTCAATGTTGTTCTCATTTGAGCAATTTGGGTTGACAGGCGCGAGGGGCTGGGCACCGCTGTTGGAGGAAGTAGAGCCCCTGTGACCTCCTCCACTCTCCACCTTCACGTGCCTTGAGGGGCCTCGAGACCCAGGATCCCTCTCCCTGTTCTCCACACCTTGACTCTGTGGGAGGTTGGATGTGTGGGGGCCGTCCTGGGGATATTCATTTCCAACACGTGGGGGAGTGAACATGTTCTCTGGTGTGCCGCAAGAGCCATGGCCACGGAGCTGGTCATCTCCTTGGTTGGGCCGGAGATCTCTTTTATCCTTAATCTGAATGGGGATACGCTCTTCGTGCCCCATGCTAGGACTCCACTCACGTCGTGGATGCTCACCATCCTCCTCGTCCAACAGCGCCATGGATGGACGGTCTGAGAACACAACAGGAGAAAGGGACTCAGATGAAAATATTAACTACACTGCTGCAAACACAACTGTGTCCATGGCACAGTGTAACACCAGTAGAAATGTATATGCACCTGCAGTTCACAGAATTTCAGAGTTGGCTGAGTTTTTATTGTTGTATTAAAATATCAAAATGGACTGGGTTGTCAACTTAGATCTAGTTGAACACAAGACAAAGAGACTTCAAAGATTTGGCAGAGCCATCAGAGCACATGGAAAGTAAAAATGTTAAGTGTTCTTCAAGAAAAACACCTTTTTTCCATCCAAAGTTCAAAGAGATGAACTCACTATCTTGTTGACTGAAACTGTTCAAACATATAAATACCTAAACTGTGGTGATACACAACATGTGTGCATTCAAACCAAGTTGTCCAACATAGAGAACAGTACCAGTGCTTTTCGTGGGAAGCTGTATAGCAGAGGTGGTAATTCAGCCAAATACTGACAGATGATCAATCTACTTACAGGATACTGGCTGAAAGAACAGACACTCTGATTTAATATATGCTACTCCGCTATAAAACAGTCCAGGAAACCCTGAATACGTCTGTGACAGTCAATAATAGCTAATGTGATGCATTAGCTATAAAGTATTCCCTTGGACTTGTAAGTGTTGTATAACATTAATTAGATGAATGTAACAGGGATATGTGACATTGCTAACAGTGACTGATGTCAAGGGAAAGTGTGCGTAAAGAAATCTCCACAAATGGATTGAAAAAGCGAGTGCATGACATATTTACACTGATCATAAACAGTGGCAGCTTTAGCAACACTTTAGCAGCAGTTTCATGGCTCTATGTTGAAGGGGGAGTTTTAAAATTAAACCAACATAAACACTGTGACAAAAAAGGTGAATATCGTGTTTTGATTTTTTTCAGTGTTTACTTTTGTCTCTGCCTCTCAAATAAATCATAAATTAGTACAACGGCAGCTAGCTGTATGCTAACCCGGCTGTAGGCTAGTCGGCAAAACTAGCTGCTTGGCTAACGAACAAAGGTTGCTAACGCGCTAGCCGCTCTACAACAACAGTGGCTAACGTCAACTACCTCGCTAATAGCTAAAGTTAACTTGCCTGGAAGTGGGCTAACAGTATCCTGAGACTAATTATTCTGTTGTTCTACTGGTTTTGTACGCAGTCGTTTCCATTTCACTACCTACTGTCAGCCCACAGACTCGACTGAGAGGACATAAAGGGGCGCAGCTGCACCGTTAGCCTTCAGCGGAGCTAACCTGGCCATATTTCAATTCCAGCGTCTCGCAGCCTGCGTCTCAGATGGTCGTTCTCCCGCTCCCGGATCGCAATCTCCTCCTGGTACTCCAAGATCGTATCCTCGACAGATTTGTAGATTTCCTGCGCAGCAAGCATAAGACGCTCAGTCAAGAAGACGTTTAAAAACTGCAGTTTGGTCATTTTCTTGGGCGGCACAGAGCTCCTGCGATCATCCAAAATGGACCAAAAAAAGATGCTCGACCCAATCACGTGACCCGGAGTTGTTTCTTCTTCTTCTTCTTCTTCTTCTTCTTCTTCTTCTTCTTCTTCTTCTTCTTCTTCTTCTTCTTCTTCTTCTTCTGTTTCTTCTTCTTCTGTCCCCCATGATTTTCTGTTCTTGACCTGATTCTGGCTCATGAGTCACAGTTTGTCCTGAGAAAAACCCTTTCGTGGTTAGTTTAAATTTTAGTTTGGGTTTAGGTTAGTTGAGGTTAAAATTAGGTCACAAAATCTGGTGTAACACCTGCTACAATGAATATGACAGTCTGACAGGGCAACAAACCCTAAATTACAATATAATGCATCAGACAGTGGTAATATGTTTGATACTAATCTGTGGCTATGTCTGTCATATGGCTGCAAATTGTAGTTCAACATCAGTTTAATTGACCTGTGGCTTCATGGTTATAATCTTGAACAAGAAATCAGTGATGCTCACCACGTACGTATTTATAAGCTCACTGTGTCCTCCTCCAACTGAGGCCTCATACATATCACACAATATAAATCACATTTTAACATACACACTAAAACTCACCACTATCTGTATCATCAGCATCGGAACACCAGCCCGCAAATCTGAAGTATAGCATGCAGTTTTGGTATGACATGAATTAAGTTATGCTGTTATTTACCTACAGTCATTGTTTATCAGTTAGAGAATTCAAAATTAATTTGACAAGTAAAAAGTTATGAAAGACATTAAATTAGCTCAATAGTTAAACGAAAAGTTAAAAATGTAGTTATGAGCCTCAAATATTATTAACAGGTGGATCTTTTTGAAGCAAACATAGAGGAAGTGACTTTTCTAACTAATACCGTGAGACACCAACAGTGCGTTGTACAGCTCAAAAGAGTTTTATTCTCATTGTCCTCAATAACAAAATTACATTGTATCATTTTACAATCATTTACTATATTACAATTTAACATGTGCTTGCTTTTACCAACAATTTTTTTGTGTAAAACGTTCAATGTTAAGTTGGTTAAGAAAATGATTTTTTGTTTTAAGAATATCTATGTAAGAGTATACATAAAATAGTGTAATCACCATAGACTGTATAAAACATCACGACTCTCACAGGATAAGCGTCATGTACCATGTCCTCCAGTTCAGCAGGTGGCGCTACGTACACTGACAAAAGCGGAAGTGACAATATCAAACTTGTTCACTCCTCCACGTGTGAGAGCAGCGCAGTCACATTGGCAGGTCCGCAGCTCTACGATGAAGCGACCAAGTAAGTTAACAGCACTGTAGCGATGTTACAGTAATTTAGGAGCTTTTTGATAACAACTCTTTAACACTTTAGTGTTCAGTTAATCCTGCGAGCTAATACAATAACTGTTTGAATCGCTAACAACAAACAAATCAGTTTGCATTAGCTTCGTTTTTAGCTAACAGGTCAACCAACGCTAAACTGTTTTGTTTTCATCCTTTGCCTTCAGAGTTAAAGAAAGCAAGTAAGAGGGTCTCGTGTTCAAAACGTTATAAAATACAGAAAAAGGTAAGAATCTGACTTATCACCCACTATTTTAGATATAACAGTTTTCAGCACTATGGTCGATGAGGCCTGTGTGAACGAGGTTGCTACTTACTTGACTGGTTTTAATGTCCACAGGACATTGAGTTACATTCTGGTGTTTTGTCTTTAGGTCCGGGAGCACAACAGAAAGCTCAGAAAAGAGGCTAAGAAGAAAGGAGTGGGCAAAAGAGTGAAGAAGGACCTCGGTGTGCCCAGCAGTGCTCCCTTCAAAGAGGAGGTCCTCAGGGAGGCAGAGCAGAGGAGGCTACAGGTTGGCTGCCATTTGCTCTTCTAATGCAGTTTATCTCAACAACTACCTTGTGTAAAAGCAGTGATTTCAGATCGATGCATTGATCTTATCTGGTCACTGTCTCCTAAAGGTTTTTAGGCTAAAATGATTTTAGCCTTAAGATGCTTTTTGGAAACAGTGTTGTACAGTTTTAAGTGTCCTTGTGCTACTACAGTCTTTTTCTACCACTAGATCATTGGTAGTCTTTTTTTCCAATTGATGTTTTTTTTGTCTCACAGATTGAAGAAGAAAAACAAAGAAAAAGACAAGCTAAAAAAGAGGAGCGAGCCCAGAAGAGGAAAAAGGAGAGAGAGGATGCAAGTAAAGAAACAGAACCCAAGGCCAAGAGAGCTTGGCAGGTAAAAGGCAAAACCTAAAATCATTTGTCAGTTCAGAGTTTTGCCACTCTGCGGTTGACTTATTTTTTGTGGTCTTGTTTCCATAGGATGAGGTTAAAAAACATTCAGAGAAACAGACTGCCCCAGACAAGAACTCAAAACAGTACCTTTGCTCTGAATTAAACAAGGTAAAACTACCCAATCCCACTCTGTGTTTTACTTTAGAAAGGAATGGCTTATCTGACAATGCCCAATCTGACCTCCCTCTCTACTTTTTCAGGTCATTGATGCATCTGATGTAGTGATAGAAGTCCTTGATGCTCGTGATCCACTGGGGTGCAGGTGTCCACAGCTTGAAGAGGCGGTG
Source organism: Holacanthus passer (assembly GCA_025331565.1). Classification (NCBI taxonomy): domain Eukaryota; kingdom Metazoa; phylum Chordata; class Actinopteri; family Pomacanthidae; genus Holacanthus; species Holacanthus passer. Next base: position 8,646,263 of record JAFREQ010000011.1, read on the forward strand.
CTGCAGAGGGAAGGCAACAAGAAACTGCTTTTGGTTCTAAACAAAATTGGTAAATGGACATTACACGCTGCCATGTTCATTTATGGTTCAGTACACACACAGATGAGCAGGTGTGTGGTCTGTTGCAAGTTTTGCAACATTTGTTGTGTGGACTTTTAAGTGTTTGATTTTCTGTCTTGTAGATCTGGTGCCAAAGGAAAATGTGGAGAAGTGGATACAGTGTTTACAACAGGAATTTCCAGTGGTGGCATTCAAGGCATCAACACAGATCAAGGACAAAACAGTGGTAGGAGGTGCATTTTACACATCAGTGATCAAAAGCAAGTGTTTAGACCTGCAGTATATGATGCTCCCACAGTTTGTTTTATAACAGATACACTGCCACTGATTTTGTGTTATTCCTCATTGTTATATGGAGGACTGAGAAGGTTGAGCAGCTTTTGTTGTGCTGTTATAACTGGTTATAACCTCCAAGAGTAACAAACAAACCACACAAATTAAGAGGCTCTGTCACAAGCAGAGCTCACGTGTGTGTTTGTGAACAAAATATTTTCCAGATAACACATGCGTTATTTTTCAGACAGTGGGAGGGAGCTTCAGCCCATTTGAAATGAGAACCAAAAAAACCCCAAATGTTTATTTGTGGATGCTGCTTGTAAATAAAACTTTACATGTCTGGTTCTGTCTACATCAGCAAGCCAAGAAGAGCAGAATAGTGGCCTCCAATGAAGTCCTGGACAAATCCAGAGGAGCAGTGTGCTTTGGAAACAGTTGTCTCACTGAGCTCCTTACAAGTTTTGCTGCTAACACAGAGAATAAAGCATCACTCAGAGTGGGCATAGTTGGTAAGCACAGTTTCCTCCCTTTATAAAGTAACTTCGTTTACATCCTAGTTTGTCAGTTGTGGATTTAGACAAAGTATTAAGGACTTAAAATCCTTAATAGTCGTATGCAGCTCTGTTGATTGTTATTGTGTTCATTTCTTCATATTTGTTCAAAGAACGTAGTCTGAATGTTCATTTTTAATGTGATCTCCTGTTTCCTCCAGGTTTTCCTAATGTGGGGAAGAGCAGTCTCATCAACAGTATGAAGGGGATCCTTGCATGCAATGCAGGTGTGAAGAGAGGCATCACAAAGTGAGTGACAGATGAGCATAAAAACTCTCTAATCACAATTCTATCTGTAGCCTATCCCCATAGTCAAATGTTACCTGTTACCACCCCCTCAGATCCATGCAGGACGTGCACATCTTGAAGAACGTGAAGCTAATAGACAGCCCAGGAGTCGTGGCCTCACCATCCAACCCACAAGCCTCTATGGCTCTGAGGAGCCTGCAGGTGGAGGAGGGCAAGGAGAGCGTGCTGGAGGCTGTCAGGACTCTGCTCAAACAGTGTGACAAGACTCAGGTAGGAGGAGTTCCCACCACAGGAGAATGTGTGAACTAGTTTGATGGGTTTAAATGTTGTTTTGTAAATTAATATGATTTTAATAATTTCACATCACATCTTGTTGTTTCAGATCATGCTTCAGTATAATGTCCCAGACTTCAGGAACTCTCTGGAATTTTTAACCTTTTTTGCCAAAAAGCGTGGATATCTGCAGAAGGGTGGAGTCCCTAACACAGAGCAGGCAGCCACAGCTTTCCTTGATGATTGGACAGGGTGAGTGTTTGTATTTTTAGGAAGGGTGGGCAGCTGGAGAGCATCAGTATGGAAATGAGGACAAAAACGCAATTCTGGATTTCTTTATGAAGACTTCTAATCCAACTCTGATCCAAACACTGTGCCAGGAAAACTGCAAATGTGTGAATTCTTAAAGCAGAGCGGAGGGAGTGCTATATCTTAATCTCACAGGAGTCTGTATCTCTGTCTCTGTGTCTCCTCAGAGCCAAGCTGAGCTACCATTGTAAGGCACAGGAGAAACACAGCCTCCCCCCCTACATGTCAGAAGCTGTGGTCACTGAGATGCAGAATGGCTGGGATCTAAACCAACTGAAAACAGGCAATGAGGAAACTCTGAGAGGTACTGGGGTTAAATTTGATTGTTTTAACAGCAGATTGATATCCAGTTTATCAGTGGAGTGCTGGTGATGGTCTACCTGTTAACACTACTTTTTGTTTTATTCCTGCTTTATTTTATCCTATTCCACTTGTTTTTGCCTTTATTAGTTATTATGCTACTATGCAAATGCACTGTGTAACCCTGCTTTTTTTTATTGTTTTCACTTTATAATGTGTATAAGATTATATTAAATTATTAGTTAATTCAATGTTTTGTTTGACTAAAAATTAAAGTTTGCAGTACCATTTTCTGACTTCCTTCCAATAGGGTGTAAAGAGCAACATGACCTCTTGGGGCCACCAGTGAGCTTTTAGACTCTGGACTTGTCGGTGTACGGTTGCTACTGAAATTTACTTCTGTTGCTAAAAACAACTTTTGCTTTTTGTTTAGGTGTTAAATTCCCAAACCAGGCCAGCAGTATAAGCTTCATCTCCAAAGGCCCGACTGCAGGCCTGCTGAGTGTCAGCGACATCTCTGGAGAAAAACCTGGTGCTGCCGTCACAGAGGGAGAGGGAGAGCAGAATGATGAGAATAACGAGGTAACTTATGGTTCTAACTTTTTTAAATTTCCAGACAGTACAGCTGCTTTGAATATTACAGTCTGGTCTCCTGGAAATGAGGACAAAAATTCAAGTCTTGATTTGTTTATGAAGACTTCTAATCCAACTCTGATCCAGCTGGCTGAACCTTTTTTTTATGCTGAAATCAGTCTTGTGTATCTTGAGATTTGTTGGACTTTAAACATCTGCTCTTCCTGCAGCCCGAAGAAACTGCTGAGGAGGCAAATGAAACAGAAGAACTTGTGAAACCACAGAAGGCATCACTTAAAAGTAAATTCCGTTTAAAAATTCTTAATTATAACTAAAATCTACACCTATTATGTCTTATCTTTACATCTTGCCTGTCATCTTGTCTTCCAGAAAAAACAGCCATTGTGCAGTTCCAGTCTGTCCCCATTGACATCAGCTTCTCTGCAGATGACGCCTATGATTTCAACACTGATTTTAAATGAGCTTTGCCTTCACACTGTTTCTGGTCTTGTGCCTGTGTTCACGTGATCATGCAGACCTGGATTTGTCAAAGTGCATGAACATGCTCACTTAAAGAATCACTGTTAGACAAAGTTGATTCAGAATCACAGTTTGAAGGGCTTCACCTTAAGTGGTTAAGGGCTGCTCAGTGGCGTTTGTGTCTTTCCTTCAAAATCTGGAAGACAGTGACACAAGGACAAACCCTTTATCTTAGACACATTTTTCAGTTGATAACTCCACTCTTGATTTTTGAATGTCTAGGATTCATCCCTGCCCAGGAAATAGACTCTATTAAGTGGTTATGTGTGTATATATCCACTGGCTTCTTCTTCCAGATGTCAGTGAAAGATCACCCATTTTAAATGTCCAGAGGTCATTTGTAATATGTGTTGCAGAATACTGTATATAGACGACGTACTATAAATGTAATAAACCCTCTACAAAGTCTAAACCTGTCATTTTTATGTGCCTCTATTGGCCGCCAGTCAGGAACTATTACAGAAAACTGGACACAATCTTGTAAAATACCAGGCCCATTACAGATTATTAAAGTCACAAGATTTCAATGATACAAATGTAAGCTTTATTTCATGTACTTTACAAAAGCTGACAAATATTTACACCGGCAAGGTGAATGCTTTTTCAATGTGTACAAAAGTCCTGACGGGGATAAAACATGAGAATTTTGTGCAAACATGTTCTTCAGTTTCTGCAGAGCTGCAATTTGCTTAGTGGTCTGAATATAAAGTCATTAAAAACCACAGTAACAGTTAAATGAGAGACAGTACAGTATTGAATTAGTGTTCATTTATGCCACAGTTCATTTATAGATGGGACAAATCCAAATAGTTTATCAACTCGACTGCAATTACCTGTAGTTGCATTGGATTAACAATTCATATTTGTGAAATAATGGAATTAGAGGGTAAGAGGTTAAAACAGTGTTTTCTGTCTGATTGAAATGCTGAACTAAACACAGATTACTGTTAAAAGATGGATCTGATTAATGTGCAAATAAGTATAAAAAAATTCATTACTTTTCCACACTTTTACACACACAAGTACTGAATTGAGGTAACAACATCAGGCATCTGCAAGGCTAAAATGGTTACAGTTCAGACCGAACTAACTCAGGAGGGGTAACGTGTTTGAACAAGTTTTAAACTGTAGGATGGACTGTGCAATGCTGTTAAAGCTGAGGTAACTATAAACTGCTTTAGTACGCAAAAAGAGCCAATTAGTATTAAGCTGCAAGTAAACATATCTACTTAAGCCATCATTACTTTGATGATGGCTTAAGTTGTTCGTGGTTCTCTTGGCAAGTCATAATATGTGATTACTGCTAACTGGGATTGATGCATATGTGTCCATAAAAGGTGATGCACCAAGTCTCTAATCATGCTCAGGATGAAATTCTGCTCTTACTACAGAGGAAAATATAGTGAGAAGCATGTGTCAAAGCAACCTCAAGGGCACAGAGATCCTGAACTAAAGAAATGTGGAATATTTGTGTGCTCCAAGCGATAATAAAATGCAGTGGGTATAAAAATAAAACGGTCAATTCTGTGTGTCATGAGAATGTGAGAGTACACAGGTCTACATATTCAGAGGATGACAGAACACAAGTATAGGGCTGGCAAGTGAAAAGGCCTTACTTAGTTCCTGAGAAATCACGAGGTGCGGTCCTGCTGGGACTTGCTGCTGGTCCAAAATTCCTGAAACAAACTTTTCAATCTAGCTGTCCCCTGTATGTCTTCGCACTGGATGAAATTTTCCTGTGGGGTCTGGAATGAACCATTTGTCCCACACATCAGAAAAGGAGGATGTTCTCCCCCATGGCTTATAGTGTCCATTCCAGTGGAGGAGTTTGGCGGCTTTCACAAACTGTGGAGAGTAACGGTTCCCAGCTCCGGTAGTGCCTGAAAAACAAGGACTTGCCTTCATATGATAATGTAGATTTATGTCATTGTATTTGGTGGCAAAAACATACACAAGAGGATCAATACAATTCTCATATCTGTCTGGTAAATACTAAGCTACAGCCAGGAGATACTAAGCTACAGCCAGAGCGAAGAGTTAGCTTTCCTATAACTATTCCTATAAAAACTCTATGAAAGCTTGACAAAATAGTCACGCAGTACATATATACCCGATATATGCTGGTATTGTGGGCATGTATTTGAGACACAATAATTGTTCAAGGCCATATGTAAAATCAGGTTCAACAAGAAAAACTCACGTATTCTAGTATCCTATCAGAAACAAACCAGAACTTACCAAGGTGCCTGACGTGCCACATGGGGTCGATGGTGGAGTGACGCTTGTAGAAAACAATGAGGAGTGGGGGGGTGGTGATACTCTCTGCTAGTGTCTTACTGTACAGATCCTCCCTGAGGAAACCAATAAATTCAGCTTAATATGAACAGAAAGAGTCCACTGGATTAAAATTGTGTTAAATTAATGTAAGATGGAAAAAAAATTCTGCATTCAGTTTGTGTGTATTTAGCAGGAACAACTTTCAAAATTCAACCATCTTTTCACCAGTGGGAGTAACATACTGTGTGTTCAGTTCCATCCAGTGCTCCAGCTGCCGGGTGATGTTCTGGTTCCTCCACTCAGTCAGGTTGGCGATGATGACCCCTGGATTGAAGGAGCATGTGTTGGCCCTCATCCCCAACTTCTTAACAGCCTCCTTCTTGAAGTCCAGGAAACCTATATATTTATTCTATTGACAAAGATTCCTTATTTACTCATTGTTATGATACACGTTTTATAAAATAGTCGGCTCTCGCAAGAGATGCCTACCTGATTTCCAGCCCCTCGAACAATGCCCCTGGCAGATGCTGAATCACAGTCATCTGAGAAGGCAGCTGCGTGGCCTGGTTTGAGGCTGGTCTCATACAGTTCTTGAACGTCCCCTGAGACGTAACAGAAGAGCCAAAGTCCATTCATTAATTCCCTTCCAGAAAACTTTTACTCTTATAATATGTATACAGTTAATGAGTGAAATGGTGCATGGAAAACACATTTTCTCAATGACAAGTTGCTATAAAATTTCTTCATGAATGTGTCTGACCTTGTACAATGATATCGTCATCCAAATAGACAGCTTTCTCTACCTCGGGTATGTATACAGGCAGATAAAACCTGGCAAAAGTCAACTGGAAAAACAGAGCATTAAAACAATGTTTGCAAGAGACAAATATAAGTAAACAGTAGCATGAATGTTTATTCTGGCACAGTGATTAAACATTTCATTGCCTCACCGGTTTTACAGCCTCCAACATTTGTGGATCTTTTGATATCTTCCCAGTGAGGAGCTCAGGCTTGAAAATAACTATCTTATATTTGACATTTTGTAGCTTTGTCTTACTGAGCCATGCTCTGTTGGTAAAGCAAAAAGAAAAGGTTATGTCAGACAATGAACATTTCACAAATTCCTCTAAGCTTGGGTAGCCATAAAGACATAAAGACCCACATTAATATGCCCAAGGCAATATATGGTATGCATTATGTAGCAAGACACACTTGCTTCATTGTCTTACTTTAGGTGATCCACGGTGTCGTTCAGAGTCACTATGGTGAAAGCGACATTGGCTTTACTGTTCTGGTAGACACTGTTCATGACAGCAACCACAGCACCGAGTCTTTCCTCAGCAGCAGTGATGACGACTGGGATCTCATCTCCTTTCCTCAACGCCTCTAGTCTGATGTCTGGAGACAGCTCGGATTCAAAGGGAAGAATCATCCCCGCATCTGGATAAAGGCAAATTTGGTGATTGACAAAATGCTTCCATGGTGCCATTATAATGAACTAGATTTGCCTAATAAGATGTTCACAACTACAACACATTAGATATTCTGAGGAGGAAAGTGACCTTTTATGTAGGAACAGAGCCACTGACACACAGTACAGCACAGAGATAGACATACCTGGGTTTTCCTTGTGTAAAAAGTCACTGAGGTTGAGGAGATTTCGTTGAACTATGATCAGGAAGGCCACAGCCAGCAGCACAAGGATGACCACGTTTACTGAAAGACACAAGGGAGAGCTGATATCAATCATAGCTATGATACAGTTCAATGTGTGAAAGACACACGTTGTGTTGTTGGTGAGTACAGTGAGAAATAATTGGCAGCCACAGTATTAGTCTACTATTAATTTCTATATGACGGTTCCATTCACACTTTACTATCTGGACATAATTAGACATGTTTCAGAGATACACTTCATTCAACCTGACTCACCTCTCCTCAGTGTCATGATAACGGCTTCATCCGTCCCTCCAGCTCGCCTGATGAAAAATCCCAAAAATAAAAACAGGTTTTAAAAAAATCCCTAAGTTGACCTGAGTGCAGCTCAGATATGTGTTTGCTGGTTAGCTAACGAGGACTAACGGGGACCTGACTTGCTGCTGCACCGCTTAAACACACAACGGGACCGCCAGCAAACTACTGGCTTTAAACTGTGTGCTCATATGCTGAAATGTAAAATATATGCAGCGCAGGTAAAGTCAGCTCTAAAAAGAAAACCTGATAAAACAGCAAAAGTAATGTACGCTAGAGCCAAACTGCCAACTCAACATCAACAAGTTTATCCCGTATCAAAATTGCACGTAGTAGTAGGTGCCCATGCGTTTGCCTGATTGTAAAATTACACTAGCTTGCTGTTTCCAGCATTTGAAAATACATGATTTTAATTTGGTATCTATACATTATGTTTTGACTGGAGAAACAAGGTAAACATGTATTTTTAAATTGTAATAGCTAAAAGTAGCTAGACATATTGACGGGCAGTCATTTAGGCACCCATAGCCTTTCACTAACACCAAACCAAATTTAGCAGCCACAGCTAGCACTTTACCCCATCCTTGTCATTTATAGATATGTGAACCTGTGCAGCTAACACACGCTATAACACGCTGGAGTAGCCGGATGGGTCCTTTACAACACGACGTATATTTTTGAAACCGGAAGTCTTCGCTTTGCATCCATTTGAGCCAAATTTTGTACGTTTGTGCTCGTTCGTTTAAAGAGGAAAGATGTTGGCTATATTCAAGACCATTCCCACGCACATGGTAAGCGATGATTAGCTTATTCAATGTGAAAGCGGCGGAGCAATGCTAACAACTCATTCATGCTTTTATACCAAGCTAACGGCCATTCTAGCTGGCAGGTAGTGGTTAGATTGGTAACAGCTGCTAGCTAACGTTATGATGTCTTTCAAATCAATAACCAAAAACCAACCAATTTTCTGATTCACCTTAGCTTTTTACATCGAATACAACACCACCAATCGCTCGCTCATATTTTGGCACGTCTTCGATTTGACCACATCGGAAGCTGTTTAGCAACGTTAACGTTATGTTTTTATTGTAACTTCAGTATCTGCAGTAACATATTTTTTCTATTACTCTATTATTATTTGAGCTGCTCCAAGATTAGTGTAACAAAATAAGCCTATTGGGCTAGACATTAATTTGACAGACTATTTGTTTTGCACAGATGGACTCTCTAACATCCTCACCTCACCTGTGAACTGATTTTGTTATTCATGTTGTCCTTCCCTTGTGTTACAGGACTATAAAGGCCAGAAGCTGGCGGAACAGATTTTCCAAGGAATAATACTCATCTCAGCGGTAACTAACCACGATACATGCAAAGTAGCAAAACAAAACATTCCCCTGAAAAGCCATTGTGTTTTTCTGTGGTCACTGAAATCATCTGTTTGGTCTTTCCAGGTGATTGGATTCGTGTATGGTCTGATCATTGAACAGTTCGGGTGGACAGTCTACATAGTGTTGGCTGGTTTTGCTGTGTCCTGTGTGGTAAGTTGTTTTTTTGTGCATTGCTCTTTTCTTTACTTATGGGGGACTTGTTATGGGAGGTGATAAACAGCCAACATATCTTGTTTCTGTCCTTGATTTTAGTTGACCCTGCCTCCATGGCCGATGTACAGACGGAATCCTCTGTCCTGGCAGCCAATTGTACCAGAGACCAGCGGGGAGTCCAGCCAAAAACCACAGGAAAGCCTCAAGAAGAAGAAGCACAAATAACTCTGAGCTATCTCTGCCCGCTTGTTAATACATCCTTTTTATATCAGAAATGATTTTGAAGTCCACATTTGAAGCATTTAGGAAGAAAATGTTGTTACAGTATTCACCAGTCAGCAATGAAATACTTACGTGTCCAAATATTAATAAACATCTGATACTGTCTATGTTTTCTAAGTGGGATGTTTCATTTGTATTTAGATTTTTTTTGTCACTGTCAGGAAATGTTTGTTTTATTGTGGTTCTCAATATGGAAAATAGGTGTGAACAACAAAACACATTTAGGATTTATTAGAAATAATACAAATGTTAATATCTACAATGCATCTACATTACATTATTTTGTGTTTAAGAAAATACAACACAGCAGCAGAAGTGAGAGCTAGATACAGCATAGGTAAAACAATGATTGAAATTCTGTCCTGCATTATCAATAAACAAGAGTATTCACTACAGAAGGTAGAAAGAGGAGTGCATGACTCCTACATGACTCAAAATCTTTGCATAGGCATCATGAAAATTACAGAAATAATTACAAATTCTATGTTTGAAGAATGAGGTACAAAAAAACTTTACACAGTAAATTTACATAAAGTTGATCACAAGGGCAGCTGCATTGTGGCAATTCCATGACAAAACCTGGTAGCACAGATGATCATTTGGAGGAAAAAGTGGCAACACCACACAAGCAGGATGGTCTTTAGGCAGGAAACCGTTTCCCAAAGACAAAGTTTCTTGTTTCCTGTTACACAAGCTCTGTCAAGATGCTTACCTCTCGTGAAGATGTTCTCACAAGTGGTGTCATGGAAATGCAAATGTGTTTTCTCCTTTATATACAGCACTTCCTCTAAACCTTGAGGGCAATATCCTCAAAGAATTTCAGCTGCCTCACCATCACAGCATAAGCTTGGTACTTCTCATCCCCCATCTGGTCACGAAGGCGCAGCTGCAGTGAGAAAAAGGAAGGCCAACTGTTATCATTTTGGACACAAAGGACAGGTGGATTAACATGCTCCTGATCTGCACAAACTGGGTTTTGAACTTTGCAGACAAATTGATTACACTGCACATGGACAAGTTAATCTATTTCACAGGTGTGATATGAAAGGAATATCATACAAGTTGATTTAAAGTTTACTTATTATCGTGAACTAAGAAGTCAGTGTTACTTATTTTACTTGAAGTCTCAATAGGACCTGTTTATTTGTAAACACTTTATGTGTGTTTACATATGTCAGAACTATATATTCTAATGCAAAGTCACAGCCATTTCTGTATGTGACTTGTACATCTGGCTTACATTTTTGTGACTTCTATTATACTTCCTGGTATAAAAGAGCATACTGTATTTCATTCAAGGAACCCTAATATCACTGAGCATTTGCAAAGCTTTGTACACGAACTAACCAACAAACACATTACCGCAGCTCCTATTAAGTTGCTCTTCCTGAACACTTAATAATGTCACTAAGCATTTCTTGCAGTTATACCTTGGGTACAGTATATATGATTTTTATATATATGTGTTTTACTGCTTTGAAATCATACTTCTCGTTTGATGTCATCCTCCTCCTCCATGATTTCCAAGACTCTGTCCAGCAGCTTGACCCCCAGGCCCTTCACAACATCTGTCCTCAGGTGTTCTATGGCTCTCCTTATCTTGGCTGGACCGGACATGGAGCCTTTTGGAGATACAAGCTGGTTAAACAAAAGTAAGCTCCAGAATGGCAGACTAATGACAATAGAGTTTGATCAAAGTATCGAACCTATTGGTATTTCACCGAGTGACAGGTTCTCCGCTTCCTCTCGAGCCTTCCCATGAAGCACCAGGGTGTCCCTGTATTTCCTGTTCAGTTTAAATTCTGGCAGTGCAGTAGAGCCAAATCTGCCCTTGTCCATCTCACTCACACCGTCTCCAATATCCATTCTCAAAGTTTGGGTCATCATATGGACTAAATCCTGCATGTCGTTGGATTCAGTCTTCCTGCAGATGAGCCATAAATCTTGGATTATACAGCAAATTAAATATATAATAATATAAATATATAAAAATAAGTAAATATGTTAACACAGACTTTCCAGAGCTAATAATATGAATAATAAAGTATGGTGACTATATTTGCGTTGAGGTGAGTTGTTCTTTGTTATTTTCTCCTGGCTTGTATGCTCTCACCTTTCCCTTTCCCTGCAGTCTCCCTCTGAGCGGTCTGTGGAACTTGTGGATGAGTTACACTCATCTTCATCTGACCTTCGTTCCGGCAGCTTATCCTGCTGTAAAGAAACACATCCCATCACTGTGACACAAGGTTTGATAAACTCTCTGTTTTAAATTCATTGTATTCACTGTATCAGATTAACCCTACAAGGCACATCTAGCCTTTTTTTTCACACCAATAGACATTCAGAAAGTGCATCTGCCTTTTAACAACTGTATGAAGTGTAACTGAATGTCACACTGATGAGGGTGTCAGTACCTTATTGTTGGTCTCAGTGATAGTGTCTGAAACAGATCTGGTAACTGGGACATTGTAGTTGTCATCCTTAGTGGAAGTGACATCATAAGATGCCCTTCTTACACTAACACCTGTGGAAAGAGCAGAAAAGTAACCAAGAAAAAGTTACATAACTGTTTTTGTTTTTATAGAGCTGTACTATGTAAAAATATTTCACCTTTAATGTACATGTACAAGTTAGTTTCCTGGTGCCAATAAGTATATACATATGTAAGTAAGCATTTTCCAGGATTATGTTTTTCTACTCCTATTCCTTTAGTTTGACTTTTTTCATTATAGGTCCAACTATAATGCTTGTGGTTTCAGTTAGGAAAGATACCTGGTTGGCTGGCACTCTCCTGGGATTGCCTCAGTCTTCTTCTCTCTCTGGCAGACAGAGGACGATCCTGAAAATAAAATTGACTCATATTATCTATGACTGATAAACTGCATCTGGTGATTTCAGCAAGAATATAGCAATATACTAAAACCATTAGCCATGAGCACAAAAAAATAGGACAGAAATAGTGTTTTTAATATCAATTTGTACTCAGTACATTTTATTGAAAATGATAAAATTATACTTTGGATAACATTATAAAATACTCTACAGTATAAAATTATACATATACATATATAATTATGGCCTCAAATTATTAACTTTGTGTTTTTAAGATTTCAGAAATGTTAATACAGCATATTGCTTTACCAACACAAAAAAATTAGCCTTTGCAGTAATGTGGTTGCATACAGTGTGTGAGCGGAGGAGCATCGTCACCTGTGGCAGTGGTAAGAATCCGTCCTTACAAGAACTAACTGATGTGGAGGCTGCAGCTCCACTAGCTTTCTTGCTCTCTGTGTTCCTCTTGCTCCTCTTTCTCACCTCCACGGCAATGCTCTCTACTGGAGGTGGAGGTAAAGGTCTAGGAGCAGCCATCTTGGACTAATAGAAGGCAAAAAAAGGATAAAATACTGTAAACATAAAATAAGATAAATACAGATTAAAGAAAAAAAAGACTAATTCAATCAACCTCACTGAGTGTGTCTTTACCTTGTCCTGATCCTCATGTGTCTGTCTCATGTCCCTCACTCTGTGCTGCTCTGATACAGAAGTCTCTGATGAAAAATAACGGGGAGTTGGGCATGGAGTGATCAGGCGCGGTTTACTGGCTGGTAAGGGAGAGTCCTCCTGAACAGGCTCCTAAACAGACACAATTACACTTTTTCCACTGTGGCAAAAAAAAACTTTCCACATTACAAGAAAACTTCCTGGATTTTGTGCCATTGGATATTAGCAGTATTACTTTATACTGGCTTTATTCTGGTAAGAGTTCACAGAATCAGTACAAGAACTGTAATGCTCACCACTGTTGGAGGAAATGGCTCTAACAGCTTTTCAGTAGATTCTAGGTTTTCCTGTAAAGACATAAATTATCACACGTAATCAAATAGACAAGAATACTTCATAAGAAATAGAGTACTTACAGCAAATCACTTACTTGGATGTCTGAGGTATGGTGTTGTGTTGGAGCTCCCTTGAGAAGGGTAACAGTGTCATTTTTATTATCTAAATTCACTATATTCACAGGCACTCCAACATCTTCTATATTGGATTTGTGTGCAGATTTCCTCTCAGCCTCTTTCTCCACCTCTGTACTTGGATTCTGCATGTCAGCCTCTTTAAGTAACTCCATGGTGTCATCCTTATCATCCACGTCTGACGTCTGTTTCTCCCCACAGACAGAAAATGTATCCCCAGGGTTTGGCGTGGCCTCTGGCTGAATGTCTAACAATCCATTGGATGCCCTCCTCTCGTGTCCTCCCCTACTGCCAACACCTGATCCAGACTTCAGAGGGGGCTTAACAGGGGAAGGAGGGGGAGAGGGATCTGGTTTCCCTCTTCCCTTTCGGTCTTTGTACACACTGTGAGTCACAGGTTCATTACCTGCCCCACGGTGTGACACAATTGACTGGGGCCCCTGCACCTGTCTCTTTATCGGGTCCTCATCCTCCTGCAGTTGGATATCAATATTAATGTTGCTGACAGTTGCCAGGGATGCAATGCTGGCGTTGAGAGCATCAGGTGAGGAGGGTTTGGGTGGCGGAGGCACTTGGACTGGAGTACAGTTGGTGACACCATTCCGAACTTTTTGATGTTGTGATTTCTCTTCTTTCTGGCAATTAAGAAAAAAACACAAACACGGCTTTTAATTTTAAAGAATTAGCACAACTGCATGGGCAAAATAAAACATGGTAACAGACCTGATGACAGGCTACTATTCAAATCTAAAGTTTCTCCTCATACTGAAATTTCTTTATTGAGTATAACCAAAAATATCTGTATGTTACTACTGGTCTATTATAAGATATAAGAAAATCATAGGACACATTATAATAAGTGACAACAGAGTAATTTAATACTGTGGGACTGAAAACATCAGGAGTTACTATGGGAATACTGTAAAAGATTATAGTTGATCTGTCTGTGTTAATGCAGCCTTTCTCCAGTTACTCACCCGTCTCACCCTGGCTAGAGGTTCAGGCTGAGGACTTCTCCCAGATTTTGGTTGCGATGACACCACAGATGATGCACTGTTGGTCCTACAATCACCACTACCACCCATAGCTTTCTGTTTTGACTTAGCGGTTTTTCTAGTAAGAACCAAAAGAAACAAATACAAATTGGGAAAGTATTACAGTTGAATTATACAGAGAACGAAATGACAGGAAAAGACAAACAGAAAAGCATTGAGTAAGGTTTTTGCAAAATAAATAAATTGCTTTAAAGAAATTAGAAATAACAGCAAGGCAGTCTGCTGTCAGTGTCACCTACTCTTTAGTGGCTTCAAGAAACAGGGCAATTTGCCGTTTGATGTAGGGCTGCCGGAGGATATGTTTGACATCAGGCCTGTCTTCAGGTCTCTTACACAGCATGCTCTTGATCAGCTCTCCCAGCTGGGGATCATACCTGCTGGGCATCTGTGGCAGCTGATGAAAAAGAACAACAGAGAAAAATGTTAGAAATAATCATGACTAATTTTTATATAAATAAATAAATTATATTTATATATTTCCTGTTTAATCATCTCTAAAATGTCTGTAAATAGTCTCTAAAATGCTCATCACAATTTCTCAGAGCCCAAAGTGAAATCTTCAAATTGCTTCTTTTGTCCAACAGTCCAAAACTTTACATTCATTCATTTACTATCATTAATGACAAAGAAAAGCAGCAAATCCTTATTTTTAAGAAGCTGGAACAAGCAAATGTTTGACATTTTTGCTTGAAAAAAGACTAAAACGATTAATTGATTATCAAAGTAGTTGGCAATTAAGTTGGTTTTGATTGACTATCTGTTGCAGCTCTAAAAAGATGAAGCTCACCTTTCCTTCTACAATACGATAGACCAGTGAGTTCATGTCCTTGGCATTGAAGGCATGTTTCAGTGTCGACATTTCATACACACAGCAACCCAGGGCCCATACATCTGACTGAAAAGAAAACAACATTCATTTGTAAAGCAGTTCCATTCATAAATAAACTACACAGAGTAACAGCAGCCAACCAAATTACCTTGTGGTTATAGGGTTTATTAGAGAAGAGCTCTGGACTCATGTAGTAAGGGGTCCCTATAAGTGTGCTGGCCATATCATTCTGGTTCTCCAATACTCGTGCGATGCCAAGGTCCCCAACTTTGATGATATTGGTCTTCGTCAGGAAGATGTTCTGTGTTTTAAGGTCCCGGTGAAGAATGTTCTTCTCATGCAGGTACTGCAAAGTAAAATCACAATGGTGACTTCAGATGTCCCTCTACTCGTATAAAAAAAATAAATTATGTCTGACCCTCACATGGGATTCACTTTCAATCTCACAACATACCTGGAGTGCCATGGCTATCTGGACAAACCACTCCACCACCTGCCTCTCAGGTAACAGTTCGCCCTTTTGCTGTTTGAGTCTGTGATAAAGGTCACCGCCTTCACAGAAACCCATCACAATGTACAGCTGGCAGTCATCTCCTTCCCAAGACTCCCTGTATGTCACAATGTTAGGATGTCGCAGCTGAGACAGAAGCTGTGCCTCCTGTTCTGCAGCACGCCGTTCCCGCTTTGAGGAGGTGAATAAATTCAGCTTCTTAATAACATACTGGAAAAACAGAAATACGCACCATCACTCTCTCTGATTTGGAAATTAAGGAAAACATGTCATATTTGTGACATGAACAAATTTAAAAAACCAAGGTGCTAGGAACCGATATGTAAAATCACCAAAAGCTGAAGAAAATAAAGTATAAGTTGAAGAAACTAAAGCATTTCCAACCAAACTGCAATGAACTGATTTCAGTTTAGTTCACATTTACATAAATACAGTGTTGTAGCAAAATTTAAGGGACTGATGTAGAGCAGGGATTCACAGATCTTGTCAATGTTAGTGATCCATATATGAATGAGTACTTTTCAAGATATGAAACATACTAGGAGCTCTGCACCTGAAATCATTTTTTGCTGGTTTATGGCTTAGGTTCAACCTACAAAACTTCCTCTCCAGGATATAACAGGAATACCATGGATAACAGTCATCACGATGCTCATTAGTATTAATCATGCAGCTACTTTAAGGGCCTGTTAAACTGAGTGTTATTGCCCTGTAAATAACAACACACGTTATCTTTACTAACGTTAGACTTTGTTTCGTGGTGTCTTCCAGCGCACTGGTTGTGTTAACAATATTAGGTTAGCTTCATAAATCTCAACATGATGTGAAAGTGCGTAAACAAATCTGTCAGCGTTTAGCCGAGATTAGCTAACTTTAAGCTAGTTGAACCTTAGCGGAGTCTTTGTAGCAGCAAGTTACCAATTTCACTCGACTACAATTGTAAACGTTGTATGTTGCTTGTTTTAACTATCTTGGGCTGTATTGAATTCCACACATATTCTCCGCCTCTCACCTGTTTTCGGTCTGTTTTGTGTTTCACCAAGTTCACCTCTCCATAGCTCCCTTTCCCAACGACCCTGATGAAAATGTAATTATTCATCATCCTTCAAACAGCTTCATAACGCGGCCTGAAAAGCGGAAAGGTTACACGACTTTCCCGACTAGAACTGCGGTTTTATTTCGTCCCATATTCCCGCTGTAAAGACGAGATAAACATATGAAATCTGTTTGGGAAACTTAGCTCCAGTTAGCTCAGAGTCAGCGATGAGATTTTGAAAACGCAGGAAATCAGGAGCAGTCATAGTTTTTCGTCACTAGGCAACTGGCAGCTCCAGCCGACGATAGACGAAGAGGGCCCAACTGGAGCGAAACACGTCTGCGTCAACAGCACAGCGACACCCAGCGGCTGCTTGTACACATAGCTGTTTTTATAGGGTTGAAGCAGCTACATCAGGAGGCCATTCGTTATAAATGCTCTGCTTTTACTTGAGATATATGTATTATTTACAAATATAGAAGCTTAAAAATGAAATCTCCTTTTTTTCTGCGTTTTTTGATAGGTTGTCCCCTTTTTGTGTACCTTTAAAGAGGTCTAGGAGTAACAATAACACAGGTGTAATTAGACATTTTAATCTTACTATGTTTGCTTCAACTAAGAGTTGAATGGACAGCAACTGGACTAGATTGTAGATACTTGAAGACGTTTCACTTCTTATCCAAGAGACTTCTTCAGTTCAGAACTGATCTCCATTATTCAAAGTCATGAGTTACACCTTTAAGATAAGATAAGATAAACCTTTATTCGTCCCACAGTGGGGAAATTCGCAATTCTTCCTGCCATGAGAAAGGTACATGGAAAACTAAGAAAAAAGTAGCTAATGGTCACTAAATACTAACAACATGGGCATAATTGTGTATAAATCCCTTTAGCAAAATATGTTAAAATAATGAAATAAATTTTCATCCATACTATTTGAAAATGAATGTGGACACTACTTAGTATCAATTCCGTCCACCTGAATTGATGCATAACACCTATGGCAATGTCTTTATCCAGGGCCATCCAATTGGGGGAGACAAAGTATACAGGACCCTCATGTGAGGAGGCCCCACAAAGGTAAAATGAATGGCTGTGGCTTTGGAGAGGGCCCATAGAGAATGCCCATGTACAGGGCCCAGAATTATGTGATCCACCCTTGTCTTTAGCCCACTACTACACCAAGTTTAATCGTAAGCACATTGTTTCTGTAACTGTTCCATGAGCTTCACTTTGCATGTTTGAAGCCATACAATTCACTAGATGGAGCACTTGACCACCTTAAGCGGACACTGCACAAATTCATTGTATCCATGTGGTGCTCAACTGGAAGGATGAATGGACATGAGGGAGCCAGTTGTTTGTGCTTTATCTTAGGCTTTATTTTGAAGCATCATCACAAATAAATAGGTCAAGCTGGTTTGGTTTTTGTTAAGTTCTGATGCAGATTCAATGCATGGATATGGACACTCGAAAAGAAACAATACAAGATTTTATGCATGAAATAGAAACCGCAAGTTAATCAACAAGATAAGAAAATTGGCATCTATGTCATACTGTACAATCTATTGGGTTTGCTGCCACTACTAGTAATCTTTTACTGTAACAGGCTGATATTAGTCATGACAACTAGTTCTAAGTTTTTGCACCTTATCACTGGATCAAATCTAGCCCTTCAATAAATGACTATGTGGTCCATAGTTTGAGAGGTAATACAACTGCAAGTCCATTGCCATTGTCACTCTGACTACTAATCCCCTTAATACATCCATTATATCATATATTCATTCAGAAGCCTGTTTATTCTTTTGCACTATGTGTATTTGCTTCAATTCACAGCAACACTTGACTTGTATACAGACATTGTTGGTCATTGTTCCTTTATAAACACTTTTGTATATACACCTATTATGTCACCTACTTTTATGTGTATAATAGGTCTGGGTCTATTTTTACCTGTCTTTGTTTAACTTTGCAGTCCTTGTGTTTAGCCGTATCTCTATTTCTATCTTCTTGTAAATAGTTCTGTGTGTAAAGGTAAACCTGGTCAATAAATTCTGTTTAACAGCAGCTTGAGCAGGGATCATTTATTATAACCACTGCCAAGCCGTACACCAACACCAACTCACCTACGAGCCTTGTCATCCAGACCACAGCATGAGAGTCACGGGTGGACGGAGGCGGCCAATAGCGTCGCAGAACTGTTTACCTGTGCGCCTCGGTTCGGGCTCTGATTGGTCCCTCTGCGGTCCTGCCCTCGGGTGACGTCAGGAGGAGCGTTGCTGGTGGGGCTGATCCGGATTCAGTGAGAGAAGCTGCGAGTGACAGAGACGTACACGGGCACTGGACTCTGCTGCTGCTGCTGGACACTGACATTTCAGGTAGGAACGACTTGTCAGGACACAAAGTTTAAACTGTGACTCCTTCATGAAGCCTTAGATTGATGCTGGTTTCTTGCTGGCTGGGTTTTTGCAGCTCTTTCCCAAGCAGCCTGCATCAGTCAGTAAATGTTGACCTTAACTGGAGCTTTTTACATTCACTCTGTCTCTACATTCATTCAGAGGAGATTTAATGATTTAAAAACTATATTTAGCTTTAGTGCAGGAGAGACTGCTGAAGTTAACAGCTGCTGTCAATTATGCAGATGTGCTCTCGTTCACATCTAGAATGTAACTGAAGCAGTTTGGATGATCAGATACTGACATGAATATGTGAAGGGATGAAGTGACAGCATCTCCTTCCATTCAAGCCAGTATAACCAGACTGCTCTCTGAATTCATGTAATGTCATAAAGTTGGTACAGTGTGATATGATCATCTTTCACTAACTCACTTGATCTCTCAAATATTCATATTTACAGCAACATGATATGATATGTGATTTCCCACCTCTTGAGTGTTTTCACCCATTCAGTCATTTCTCATTTCTACTTCCCTCTTTCTGTCTCTCAGCTCTCTCTCCCTCTCTCTCACACACACACACACCTCCTCATCTCCTCTGTCTATGAGGAGAAGTCTGCTTATCAATTAATAAGCTCACTTTGAGAGGAGATTTGCTGTGCGTCATTGACACCGGCTGACCAATCAGACTGCTGTTTGTAAATCTCTCAGTCAGCCGATGGGCGCATGGGGTTGATGGATAGGGGGACCATGCAGTTTTTAAATAGGCACCATGGCAAGCAGTTGATATCTGTTGAGGGAAGGATGGGGCAGATTAGTTGGATGTTTTCCGATTCCTATTATAGTTAATGTTGACGGACAGGTTAATAAACAGGGAACTATAAACTGCCTCATCACTGTTTTCTCTGTGCTCATTCTTTTAAACATGTTGCTCTTGGCACACAGGAGAAAACACTCGCCCACCACTGCATCAGCTCACCCGTTTGACCCAGTGAATCATTTTTATTTGTTGTACTGAATATGTGAATGAAGCTTTGTTGTGCTGGCTCCAGCTTCTGTGAGCTGCATTTCACCCCTGGTCGATGTGCGTCTCTCCACTTGTCTGCGATTTCCTGAGATTTCAAATAAAACCATTAAGGTAAACTATAACAAACATTGGCAACCAAGCAACAAGAATGCATTATACTGTATGAAATGTGATCCAAAGTTGGCAGCAGAGTTCCTCACAGTTTGGAGCTGTGCCACAGATTGTCTGCTCAGATATGAAATAATGTTAGTAGAGGCGAGCTAAAATCAACATCTGTCCATGTTTGAAAGAGAATCAGCTTTTAATGTGTTGGTTTGTTATCAACACTTTTGTAGACATCCAATTTAGAAAACAAGTGGATTTGTTCAGAGATGTTAGTTTCAGTTCAACTTCAGATGTCTGGTTTTAATGTAAGTTTGTCTGCTTGTTTCTGTGTGTGTGTGTGTGTGTGTGCAAGTGTTGCCAAAACATTTTAACGCTGTTGCAAATTAAATTTTCACGCTCACACAACACACCCTAACTACGTCATCTCGTGCCGTTTAACCGTGGTCGTGTGTATGTGTGTGTGTTTCTTCTGTCCACTGCACATCACAGGAATGGGAAACCAGTGAGTACAGCGACTCTCTTCTGTCTAAGCCCTTGAACGAGGGTGAATGCTGCATGTGACAAACTACTCAGGGAATGTGGTTTTGGTATTGTGCATCTCCCTATCTCAAGCCTCTTCAATCCTGTTGCTTCTTGGGTTTTTGAGCAGCTTATCTTCACCCGCTGGCCAAAAGTCATGTCATCCGTGGACATGGAGGGGCTGTTTTTGGCCCTCTACATGCTCATACAATACCTGCATGTGTTTCTCCCCCTTCTACTCTCCCACGTTTTTTAAAACTCGCCCCCATCTGCCCCTGCGTGTCTTAAACTTGAACCTTATTCTGCTGTTTATAGCATTTGCCTGTTTGAAAAACAGACACCTCCTTGCTCAGTTTTATCCTTAACGCTCCAATTGCTTGAAATGTGCTATTTCATTTTTAGATGTAAAACACATCCAGATGTTTGTGCCACTGCAGCGAAAGTGTCACAGAGGAGATTTAGGTGCATGTTGGCATTTCCTGGGTGCGCAGTTGCTACCTGTGGATTTCAAAAACGAACACAACCGGCGACAAAGCAAAGGTTGATGCATTCATAGATTTTAAATGACTTTGATGTTTACATGACTTTGATGTTCAGTTTCACCCATTCTCAGTGCATGAATTAACATGAATCTCCATGAATCTCCATATGAGCAAGGTGAGATGCTACAAACAAGCAGTATGTGAGAGGTGTTTTCACGCTTTCTTCACTGCCCTCAAAACAGTCTTGTGCTGTCGCAGTTATTTTTAGCCTAAAGGTTACTACTCTTTAAACGGGACAACTGTGACACCCCGCCTAAATAATGCTGGTCAGGTGACAGAGCTGCAGCTATTGTTTTTTTTTACCATCTTTCTTTTCAATGTTTCAGTTAATCATGTAATCTGTAAGATGCTGAAATACTGACAGATCTCTATCACAGTTTACCTGAGCTTAAAATAATGTCTAACAATTGCTTGTTTTGAGGAGTAGTCTTCTGGGTTACAATCAATTTGAAATAGAGGGAAGCAAGCAATTCTTCACATTTAAGAGGCTGTAATCACATACACGTATCACATTTGTACTTAATTATCACAAAATGTCTCTGGATTAACCAGCTAATCAGATAGATCAGTTTCTGTACTATAAAATATGGCTGAACGATGCGCAAAACCAAACATATTGTGATTATTTTGACTGCAGTATGAGTCACAGTTTTAGTGCGAATGGTAAGGTTTGCATTTCACTTTCACTGAAATAATATAAAAATGATGGTGATGTGATTTTTGCTGGGGTCTGTACCAACTGTTCCAGTACATCTGGAGAACAGGATCTGTAGGCCAGGGCATCTGTGTAGCACCACACTGCTTCATTTATCATGGTATGTTGTGACACATTTTACCTTTATTAAAACAAATTGCATCCCCTGCAGTTTGGATATTGCAGTTGGACATATTGCAATTTCGATAATATTAGATTAACTGTTCAGCCCTTCTCAATGTCTTATCCTTGCAATCAGACATTAGAAAGAGACTCTCAACATGAGAAAATACAAAAATCACTATATCTTTGCACAAAAACTGTCCTGGTTCTTTTGTATTTTTTAGATTGGTACACATTGCCCTGCTCTAGGTTGTTTTTCAATGAAAACATTGAGGGGAAAAAATCATGTAACGGATCTTCAATTCCCACAGAAAGAGACTGGTGTCAAGTTGAAGATGTGCTCAGGAATAGAGTTACAGTCTGCTATGTATTGTTTGTTTGTCCCCTACAGTCATTATTAGACAACAGGAACAAAAGCCCCAACATTAAAACTTCTACACACATTTGGCTGGACTTCCTCTTACTACTTCCCCGAAGCTCATTACTTTGCATGCTGCTTTTTCATGCCTAATTTAGAGATACTTCCTTTTACTTCAGTTGCTTAAATGGCATGCAAATGCCGTGGAGGAAACGATGAATGACTCAGATATCAGTTTAAATGTTTAACTGTAAGCCTTGTTCCTTGTACTTTTGGTTTCATTGTTCAGTAAGCTTATATCAGATGCACACAAAGTTGTACCTCTGATCGTGAACTGAAAACAAGCTAAGCACATGTGATTTAATATGACATTTAAAATGATGTGGTCATGTGGAAGCATAGCTCATGAACTGTACTGTATGTAGAGTATACCTGATCAGATGGTGTCATTTGTCACGGTTTCCTTTGTGTGATCTGTGCTTCTAAGACATGTCCAATAACCACACACTAGATGCTTTTGTGTGTGTGTTCTTTTTTATTTTTAACTAAACACAACACACTGCAGCCTTCAAAGTGACAGAAATGATTTCCACCTTAGCTGCCACCTACCATTAGACACTAAAGCAATTTAGACTCTCATATATACCATAGCAGCTCCTTTGGGTTTCCATGACAGCAGGTATGAAGTCGACTTCTGACATTAGTGAAGGCAGCAAGAGGGCCACCGTGTATGTGTGTGTGTGTGTGTGTGTGTGTGTGTGTGTGTGTGCATGAGACAGACACGTATGAGAATCTTTGAACCTATGTTTGCCCTTGCATCCATCAGTGACTGCACCTCAATGCAGCTAGAAGAGGCCACATCCTATTAACATTTATTCTGAGATAACAGCAGTGGTAAGCCCCCCCGTCTGTCGCTTAATGCCACTCACACACCCAATCCGGCATTTAAACGAGCTGACTCTGAGCTGATAGGGAAATGATTAACCGTGCTATTATATTGTCTTTAACAAAATGGATCTTGTACGATCCAGAACAATACGTTACATCATCTCATATAGACAGACTGTGAAGTTGCCAGGCAGGCAGCAGGAGCAGAGAGGGAGTGAGGTGCACTGATATGAACACGGCTATTTTAGTCTTCCTGGTCTTGAGGTACTCTCTGGGTTTAGATGATGATAGCTGTGACAGCAGGGTCCTCTGTGATCACTCACTCTCTTGAGAGTATGGTGAGGGCAAACATCTGAGTGTTAAATTCCCATGAGAAATATGAATAAGTGAGACAAAGAATTAACATTGTCTTTTTTTTTCTAACTCTTAAAGATAAGACTATTTTTAGCTTTTTATACTCTAGATCTTAATATGATATTTGTTTTGGTCGCATCTATAAAGCAGCTGACATTTTATAGACTTACAAGCTTCTGAGTTACTTCTTCAGACTGCTCTTGAAGTTTCAGTCATATCATTGTGAGTCTGACCATTGTTACACTAAAGGAAGTACCAGGGAAAAATGTTTGCTCTTCTGAGGAATTAGTCAACTTGAGTTATGTGACCTGAGTCCACAGCCCGGTTTACAGCCAGGGTTTTATGGCGCTCTGACACTAAGATGAACCACGGTATAGTTAAGTCATATACAGCAAAAATCGGGGTCACTAGAGTGAAACTATAGTTTACTCATTAACCTAGTAGATATAGGCCATGACTTTCAGCCCTCTCAACCATAAATTCCACTCTTATACTTGAATATGACTGCAGGACATAGGTCTTCATAACATGAATAAAACGACATGCAGCCTCAGCCTGTGTTCAGCAGACCGTGTCCGCGTCATACGATATGTTTTGTGTGTGAAAAGTGTTTAAGTGAGGAAGCAGGATTTACCACAGTCTTAAGTCACCCGAGACACATGCAACTGTCTATGTAACAGACCTGACCAGATTTTTTTGCAAGTCTGTTTGTCAAGCTGGTTGTAACATCGTAAGTAACTGGTAAGTTTAGGACTTGTCTGAATATGTGAAATAGAAATCATCCCTTTGGCATCATGAAATTTGATTGTGCTAAACAATTCTAGTCAGTTACTTAACATCATTATATGACTTTTACCTGCAGGATGTGCTCTTCTCCAATACACACCAACAGGGCTATTGCAAACCCCAGCCAAAAAGTCAAATACTTACTATACAACATTATTAGGCTCACACAGCAATGGGAGCTGCCTCTAACTAGTTTGACACATGGTTAATGTAAAGTACTTGAATTGCCTCAAAGATACTTTACAAATGAACCTGCTTTGCCTTCCAGAGGACATGCCAGATGTTTTTTCATGTATTGCATGAAAAAGCTATTAGTGTGTCATCACAAATGGACAGACTGTAAGAAATCCACTGATTCAAAAAAAAAATCTAAATGATTTTAGATTCACAATAATACAATCAAACATCTAACTGCACAAGTGCAGCATTGTATTTACTGCAGGTTAAACTGTTGGTGTTAATGAGCATTTCGTCCTTATCCCCTTTTTCTTCACTAGTATTGTTTCTGAGCGTAACAACAAGAAGATGCCGCTGGGTGACGATTGCCATGCCTGGAAAAAGAAGACCACAGATGTGAAGGATCACTATGACTTCAAAGAGATCCTGGGAACGTAAGTGTGTCAGCGCCAGCGGCAGAAACTCGTGTGTTTCACCTTTATATAATGGCTTTTTCACACTCTGGGAAACATTGCCATTATTTGAATAAATGGTGTGTTTTTTCTCTTTTTTCACATTTTTAATACATGCTTGTCAACCGTTCTCTCAGATGGACAAAAAACAGAAAATTTGCAATTGTTTTGTTTTTGATCCTGACACTTTTGTATGGAGCATTTGGGCAGATAATTATTGCTGCTGAATGACTAAGTGGACCGTATTTGGTAAGAAGTGATTGAATTTATTATTGTGCAACTAACCTCCTCCAAGGCTTTGGTGAATTCTCTAAATGTGTGATTGCTCCAAGTGTATTCATGCTGGGCTGCTCCTGTTAGTTTCCCTAGATAAACAGCTGGATGTTTAATGAGAACATAACAGGCTCTGATGCGAACATGTACTGTGTGTGACGAGGTATTTGGTAACTGTCTCAGTGTAAAGTCAGCGGTAGCGGCAATGCTGTTTTTCTCAGGCCACTTTTTTGCACCTTTATCAGTTTGGTAATTTTATGGCTCCACAATTCTGCGTATGTTAAGGTAGGTGGAGAAGCACAGATGAGTTTGCATTATTGCAGATCAGGCAGTACAGGACAATTTGGTTTGATGTGAAATTGCATCTGCATTTCTGGCTAAGATCACCTTTTATTTCAATGTTAATGAAAACAGCTATTTTTGGGCTTTAGTTAAAACATGAAAACTTCTACAAAATCATAGAGAACTCTCTGACATTTAAAAGCACATTATTTAAAGCATCTGTCAATGCGTGTGAACTGTATTTCCTTCAGTGCAAAAGGAGCACTGTTTCAGATCTGGTGATATTTGCCTTTGGGCAAAACTCCAAAACACCATTTATCAGAGTAATCAAAAGGATATTTTCCATCAAGCAAACAGGATTATTTGGGAGCGGTCAGTGTGTGTGGTCTAATTCAGTTGAATACACTAACCCTGCAGTAAACTTTCAGTAATAAAATAGCACAGCAGTATTTCTTTGTGAAGCTTATAATGTTCACTTTTGTTGACACAGTGTCATCAGAACTTTGTTGAGTTCCCTCTCGGACACAGTGGCAACAAAGCATGACAGGCGAGAGGCTGATATTCTGCTCCCTGCATGCAAATGATTGTAGACACAACACTAGAAAACACCTCTTAAAGAAAATGCAGTTCACAACGAAACAGCACCACAAAATATACAACCTCATAAATTAGCGCAGAGATGAGTCACCTCTGACACAAACACTTTGCAAAGATGAGAGTTATTGCTGGGCTGCTTTTATACTTTAACAAAAGTTACAGTAAGCTGAACTACGTGTGAAAAGATATTTCCAGTAATGAGTTTTACTTGACATGAGCTCCAACCTTGGATTGCAGCTTCACTGTGTTTATGTCTGCATAGCTGGTGAGCGTGAGACATTTGGGGAGTGGGTGGGGCCGCTTTTTACTGTGAGACATGAGTTTTATTTTTATTTGGAGGAAAACAATTTTGGTTGGCGGAGCAATCTCGGTGTACATCTGTGTCTATGTAAAAGAATCATATTCGTCTGGTGGCTGTGCTGATTTCCCACCCAGGTGACAATGCCTAAACAAAGACAGCAAGCTGGGAGGTTGCTTCATACAGGGATACAGTGAGATGGGATGGACTGTTAAGGCTGGGATCAGTTTTATTCTACAGTGGAGCCACAATCAAGGTCTTTGTATGTCAGTTTGTTTTTCTTTATGTTTTTTTTTTACCTCTATTTTAGTCTTTTTGAATGACCTGACAATGAAAAATGGTCTATATGCTTCAGTATGTGACAGTCAATGCTCACCTTGTTGCAAGACATTGGCAGGTTAAAGCCCATATCAGAGACAATCATTGTACTCTTGAATACTGTTGGGATATTTTGCCCTGAGTTCTGTTTGATGGGTTTGTGCCGTGTCTCCTTATTTGTTGTTCTGCTTTTCTTGGTGCCTTGCAATCTCTCTTAAACCTCTTATCTTTTGAGGACATTGTGTGCGTGCGTGTGTTTGTCCATTTGTCTCAAAATGGTCATGCTTGGTTTTCAGAGTGCATGATTGCATGCCTACCGCTCGTCATTTGCAGAACCGTAACTCGCCCTCATACCTGACTTATATGGCAGTCTATTCTATATTTATGCACGTGAGCAGGAGCACCATTCTGGTAGCTATACAGTCCACTTGTCCAAACCCAAATGCCGTTTTGCACTTGCAACAACAGAGTATCACCAACACAGGACCATTTCTGTCCTCTTGAGCTTCTCCTGGAGTTGACTCAGTCCTCCTGTCTGAGTCGTCCTGTTGTCCATCCCACAGTGAAGCCATTGCCCAGCTTTCCCAAATTGGCAGAAGAATTGGGAGCTTAGTTTGTTCCCTAGTTTGTTGTCAAAGAACAAGTTTCTCTGAGTGCACACTAGTACTACTCTTTGTTCTATGATCCTGGATGCTGAGAGTCATAAGACTGGCTGTTTATCCAAGGTGTCTTACTTAAAGCTCATTTTACATACACCCACATCCTTGTTAGTCCAGGATCACGTTGTGTGAACACTTACTGAATCCAAGATGAAACTTAAGCTTGTTTTGAGAGTTGATGAAACCCTCTTCAGTCTCTTCAGAAAATGTTTGTCCCCTCCTTTCAGCACCTTTCATTGTCATCCCTCCAGTTCTCCAGCTGCCCTCAGTTCTGGTGCTGAGCTTGTTTATGGAGAGATCAGCAGCTCACCGCATCACTCAGCTGTGCGCCACCTTCATTCGCCATAGCTGGATTGTTGTCTTGGTAACAACAGGAAACACTTTCCATAATGGATTCAAACAGTCACTATGGAAACAAAGTTTTTGATTTGCTATTAATAATCCTCCACCGGGTGCATATGTGCGCATCGTGCAAGAGGTAAACTCGCTCTCTCACACAGAGGAAAGACATTTCTCTAAAAATGTGCTCATGTTTCTGGAGCCTCCCTCCCTCATATTTACTGTAGGCGCCTCATCACTGAATCAGATGTTTATCATGTCTCAAACATAAAAGGCCATCAATTTACTTGTTCTGAACTAAAATAGGAAGTCCACTTGTTAAATAATGTACAATATATTATAAAAAACAGTAGTATGTATACTTTTAATGTGACTCTTTGTGGCAAATCAGTAAACATTATAAAAAAAAGGAGTGATCACATCCAAAAAAATTTCTATGAATGAAAGTATGAAATTGGTTATCTTGTGTCTATGTGTACATATAATAAATACATTTTCTGTTTACGTTAACATATACGTATATAAATAAATACACTATCCCAAACAAATAGTTCTTACATTTGTTGCCTTTAGTGGCACAAATGTTAATGATAGGACGACTGCACTGTGAATCCCCAGCTGCTGCCACATGTTTTTGTAATCAAAACAGATGGGAATTAATAAGGCACAAACAGGCAACAGCACTTTCACTGCAATCAACTCAAATCCTCTTTAGCCTTCCTTCTTTTCTGATTTCTGTTACTTATGTTAATCTATTCCCTCTCTCTCCCTCTGTGTCTCTCTCTCTGTCTTTCTGTTTGCGTCCAGCCACAAAAACCACATCCCCGCTGTCAGAAATCCAGCTCCGTTTTGGCTCCTCGTCCCTGTCACCTGCTCTCTAACTGCTTCCTGGTTTCACGCTGTGTTTGCTGTGGAGCAGGGATCCCCGTGTGTCCTGCCGCCCCTTTGATTTTCAGCTGAAATTAAAGCTTTCATTATGCAGGAATCAGGACGATTAAGCAGAAGCCAAAACCATTATTACCCTCAATAAGATATAGACAAAAAACAACCTACTCTCACAGTTAAATTCATGGTAACATTAAAAACTTAAATTGTCTGCCAAACCA
Organism: Holacanthus passer; assembly: GCA_025331565.1. Lineage (NCBI taxonomy): Eukaryota > Metazoa > Chordata > Actinopteri > Pomacanthidae > Holacanthus > Holacanthus passer. The sequence goes on from JAFREQ010000011.1 coordinate 8,675,166, forward strand.
AAACTAGCTTTTTCCTCACAAAATTAAAAAAAAAGGGATCTAAATAAAGCTCTTCCATACCCTCCATACACACACACACGCACACACACACACACACACCCATCCATCCTCCTTTTCTTGGAAAGTTTGGATCCCCTTGGCTTCCCCGGCGCTTCCCTTGGCTTTATTTCAAATATCGATGTCCCCGGCAGTCTGCAGCATATGTTGTTCAGTATGTCATCATTCAACCCTGGCTTGTTATAGATTCACAGGTCGTGGATTTGGAAAATTGATATTGATATTTTCTGCATAAATGCTGTATAAGTGCTGCAACTCTATTATGTTAGAGCAGAAACTATTTTTAGCATTGCACCAATTCTGCTTTCATTTCCATCTCGAGCAGCTCAACCAGCTCCAGGTCTGTGACAGATGTAGTCATTAGGAATAAATATTATTCTGAATCTGTACGCCCTGTAATATTGATTGCAAACAGCAGCTCTGTTTTTTCTTTTTTCCTTTTCATCGTTCCCACACTCAGCTGCCAGCTTTGAGGTTTCTCTGCTGATGACAATCTGTATAAAGGGGCCTTTTCTGACATTTCAATGGCTGCACATGTTCTCATGCCCAGAGCAGCGAGGGGAAATTCTCAGCATTTTCATCCCAGAATACACTGCAAAACACAGGGACGGGGGCATGGGAGGGAGGAAGTGGAGTGTAGGGGAGCATGGTGTAATCATCTAAAATCGTTAGGCCTGATGGATTGGCCCCCGCCTGTTTCTGTCGCTACTCGGTGACCCAGTAGCCCCTGCCCTCGCCGGTCGTATGATCAGCTATTGGCCGATTGATTTTGGAAGAGGAGTGTGTGTGAGAGAGACAATGGGTTCATACCAACAACACTTGTTTTGGTTATAGTTTTTCTGCACTGTTGGGTGTGTTTGTAATTGAAAGTTGTTCCGCGTGTCTTTATGTGTTTTCCTCCTGAAGACCTTTGCTTCCAGTGTTTCCATCTGTCTGTCTCAATCTCTCTGAATGAACACATCGCGCCCATTCATCACACATCTTGTTCTTTTTACAAAGCAAGGAGCCCTCTCGCCCACAGCCTGTTATTCATGATTTGATAGACTGAAGATCTCTCGTTAAAACCATTCTCAGGCATTTTTGTGGATCACGACTTAGAGTGAGCATATCTTTTCATATTCAGAGAATAAAAGACCCCAAAATGAAATAACAGTGGTTTTAGTGCTTAATATTTTCATTCGGCAAGTACGCTCAAGCTATATTTGAATTTTGTTGATGCTTTAAAAATGTGAATTGCTGATGTTTCAATTCTTATTTTTCTAGTTTTGTGACAAATTGTCATCTGGGCTGGAACACAATCAGGTCGACAATAGAGGAACTGTTTGCCTCTCTTGTTCCCTCACACTGGTGCCTTTCTGCTACATTACACCGGTTTTAACACTGATTTACCACTTTGTCTGAGGGCTCTCTGCTTCTGAGTGGAAAGGTTCAATAACCCGACACTCATGGGTGTGTGTGCGTGCATGTTTGTGTGTGCACTTGTTGTGCTCGCAGATGCATTTTTAACAGACCATAAGTTGTGTGACGAGAGCTGAGGCTTTGACTCTGCCTCAGTGTCAAATGCACTTGATTTAAATTATGACATGAGCTGTTATTTCTAGAGACCATGGGAAAAATATGTCCTAAATGACTGTCTTACAATCTCCCAGTGTTGTAAAACTGAGGTGTGGGACACAGCCCTGGTTGTATATTTTACTTTGCCACAGGAGGACACGATAGTTAAACCTGGTTCCAGACCTATTAAACTCAGTACTTAACTGCCAATGTTTTGTCCTCGTCTCAGATCAGTATGTTGGAACTATTCAACAAACAAAATGGTTCCTTAATACAGAAAGTATTTATGTCTATGAAGTGTATGGGATTAATGGAAATTAACAAAGAAAATACAGACAAGTACGTTATTGTGAATCAATCTTAATCCCAATGACATTAAACAGTTGCTGTATTGCTACTATTGCCTGATACCAACAAGATATACCAGACATTTACTTTAGATAATGACTTTAAATCCGGATTGTTCAACTTAATTTGCTTCATTGCTGTGATATCTATATTTGTGATTCCCAGATAGTGGTAGTAGGCAAGGCAGCCAATAAAAACTCATCCCTCAGACACTTTATTTCACTGTTGGCATCTAATTCTGAAATGTAATTGAGGTGTAGACGCAGCGAGGAACCCAGAAATGCAGGGTTTAAAGGAATTTTATCCCAGGACAACTATAAAGGTACTATTTTTGCCGCCTCTTCATTATTCAGTGTTTGTATGCCGAGTCAGAATCAAACGAATTCAAAATGATGATTAACAAAGTAGTTCAGACAAAAGGAAACAGCCACCTTTATGGAGCAGATGAGTCTCCCAGCGTGAGAGCTGTCCCACCTCATCTATTTTTCATCCCTGTCTCTCTCTGTGCTTCTCTTCTTCTGTCTCCGTCCCCCTCTCTCCCCATCATTTACCACTAATCATATATATCCCATTGTATTCCTGTGATGTTACAATTATACCTGTCTACATCTTCCCCTAGAATAGAATGAATTACTTTCATTTTTTTTTTCATTTTTCCTGGCTTTGCTTTTCTCAGCTTCTCTTTTGTCATCAGGTTTTACTGTGTCTAAGCTGTAGGATGAGATAGAGCTTACGCGGTGCCCTCCTCCTGTACAGGACCTCAAAGCACGGGACGACATGTTACTGTGTCTGCCCTTTTAATTCTGTCTCAGCCACTGATAAGATCATACAGGAGTTATGAGTAAAGCTTGTGGCACACTACTGTCTCTCTCCCCCTCTCTCTTCATCTGTCTTCATCTCTTCTCTCTGCATCATTTTGTGATTCACTGCTCCGGACATTATGTGTGCTTATGAAGTCTGCAGATACCCCCGGGGTCACCTTTCAGCTATCATGACACATCACAGAAATAGAGAAATCAAGTGCTGATTCACTCAGACTAAATCACCTTTCATTCTGACACTCCAGCGTTTGCAGCAACCAGAGTTTAACCGTTGAAAAATGACAACATGAAACTGTTTCCAACTCTCCAATCCTGAAAATCCATCCCTGCTTATGGCGCCCTCAGCCCTTCAGCCCTGCCCTGACCTAATTCGAACAGAAGCCTGCGTCTCAGCACAGCTCAGCTCAGCATGGCATAGCCTGCTGTTCCTGGAATACATACACTCACGCAAACACACACACACACACACACATACAGTATATGCCCACTGTCTGGCCCATTTATGCATCTCCATCTGCTCGCAGCAACATATCCCCCAAACAACTTTAAGCACACTTGCAGGCTTGTCATGTACATCTTCCCACAGTCTTTTTCCATTGTTATAATCCCTTATTGCCCATATTCCTCCTCGTGACAGGCTGTCAGCATATCAGCAAACTGGCTTGAGAAGACTTTCCTTGGGCTTTTTTATCTCTGGCCCTGGAAATCCTGAGGGAAGCACGTTCTTTGCTTTGCAGCTTAATTACAATCCGCTGTACGATTTGGGTAGGGATACTGTTTTTTTACTGTGTGTTTCAAAGCAATTCCTCTCAGTAAGTGGACTTGAAACTGTGGGAAATTGGATCTGTTTTTCTCTGACGTGGAGAATAAAGCACTCAAAGTTGTATTAATTGAGTTTAGGCCCACTAAATGTGTGAGCACACGATCGCCGACGTCCACTACAGAGCAACAGCATCCTGCCATTGGAGTCTTGTTTCTGGCCATCTGGCTCATTTGAAGTCCAACATTCACTCTGCTTTTTGTCTCCACCAACTCCTGAGCAAAATATTTGTGTGTAGCCCGCTACCTGCTCCACATTCTCTAGCAGCTACTTGCTAAGTAGGTCTGTCGTTGGTGTTCAGATCTGTATTATTGAGAACTATGAGACTGAACTAGAAAAGGCACAGACAATATAAACCAAAACAATGAGCTACATGTGGATAAGGATCTGTGTAGAGGTGGATTATAATTCTGTGTTTTAGAGCTTCTCTCTGTTTAAAAAATAGTTCCTACTTAAGCTGTTCACCACATGTTCTGTGAGCTACCCTGAGAGATCTGGACACTTCAAATGTAATTTTGCAGTGTAGGCCCTGTCACCCACTGGCCATTAACAAAGTCTATGTTCAACATTTACATACATCAAGATTTACAGTTGTTTGTATTTTACATATTTACAAATGTTGAGCTTTGTGTTTTTTGCTAATGGTTCATGATACCTGATGTTCGGTACACAGCAGATGTTCAAATGTAAATTGTTAGTCATTCCCACATTCAGATTTACAGATGGACAGAAATGTTTGTGAAGTAGGTTGAGGAGGACGACTGGGAGGAACGGTGGAAATTCACTGTCACCGTCTGTCTCGCCATCCTCCTCTCTGCAACTGATAACAGCACACAAGCACACACACAGGGCGATATCTGTCTTTAGGTATTTGATTGATCGCTCTCCTCCTGTCAGTGCATCTCCATGTTGCTCATATTTCTTAATATGGTCGTGACATTTCCTCTCTGTGAGCCGTAGCGTGGAGCGCTCCGAGGTCTTCAGCCGAAGGACTGAGTCGCTGGCAGCGAGTCAAACAAACCCGCACCATGGCAACATTCATATTAAGAGATTATTAAGATGAGAGTGAGCAAAACATGTTGATACCAGCAGATTACATTTGTCAGCAGTCAAATCTAAACAAAATGAATCCCTTTTTTATTGCAGTTGTGATATTTGGGGTGTAAATAGTACATGGATTCATCCTGAAATGTTTGATGCACAACCTAAGCGGTAATCAGCAGCATGGAAATGTTTATCATCACAAGTATGAGATTTTACTCAGAGGAAAACAGAGGATTCAAGCATACGCTCAAAGTTGAGCAGCACTATAATATTTCTTCAGCAGCACATACTGTAGTTTATAGATAAATTAAACGCTTACATGTTGTCTTTTTTTATTTCTTATAAATATGACCCACAAGTCACTGTTATGTGTTACATTTTTTAAGTTGTTTGCAAGTTTCTATGCATTGTGTTAGTTCTCAGACCAGGGGAGCGGTTGTGGCTTGGTTTTGCGGATCTTTGTGTTTGGAGGGCCCACAGAGCAAATATGGTCTTTGTGTTTCAGGGCCAGAATCACAGTCGGGTGTCTCTCAGCTCTGATTGGACCAGATGGTCCTTCCCTATGTATCGCTGACCTTTCCACAGTTACCATTTTGTCATCTGCTTACATACCTCCTTGACCAACTTCTCAGCAGGACAGATGGCACAGTTGGTTGGAGTTTGAGAAATGTGGGAAGTATGAGAAAAAAATACATGGCAGATAGTCAAGGAAGATTTGTATTCTCAAAACACCCCAGCATATGAGGGAAGCTTCCTTGTTTATTATCAAGATGGAAATTTGAAAAAATGTATAATGCGTTTGAGCTTACTGCAGATGGTAACATAGGACTAAGAGTTTTATAAAAAGAAGGGAAACTAAACTCCTGTTAAATCCAAGAACAAGCTGCAGCTGTTACAGGAAAATGTCAGTATGAGCGTGTCGAGACGGGGCCTTGCTTGCTTCTGCAAAGAGGCAATGCAGACCACATTTGTCTTGTCTTGTGATGTCTGCATGTATAAGTGTAATAGTAATAGATATCAATGTGTTTATGGTTCTTGTTGTCGTCATTGGAAATCATTCAAACTCGGCCAGGTTTATCTGTGTATGTGACCGCAGCCTCTTATAATGGTCTGCTCGTACATGTTTGCTTTGACGCCTGCGTATTTGTTGTAAGGGAGTGAGCACACATGCATGCATGATGGCATTTGAGATCCTTATTCCTTGGTTTTAAATTCCTTTGATGCACCAAGTGAGGCATCGTGGGATACACACATGAAAAGGTTGCTTGTAGCGACGGAAACCAAGCAACACCAGGTTTGTATTTTAAGCAGGCAGCTTACTCAGAGACAGAAAAGAGTGATGTAATAAAGAGATTAACTGAGTGGAAGAACTATGCTAATATTTGAACTTTTTGAGCAGTGAAAGGAGGACGGCTGCCTCTAAGCCACTGTTTGAGAAGGATGCAAAGTGTTTGGATACAGGATTTGTGCACAAAAGTACAATGTTGTTGCAGTGGACTGGAATATATGTTGCTTCATTGACATGTAAATATTTACTCTGTTCGACACAGCACATATTTAAATTGTGTTGCTGCCTGTCTATATTTAAACTCTGTGTCAAGTGTTTGCACAGTGAATTTCTGAGAACACACCCCACTGTTTGGATAGTGGCAGTAAGCGTGTCTTTATTAAGGTATTAGTGACTAATAGCTGTGCAGTGGTACTGTGTGTGTGTGTGTGCGTGTGTGTGGGTGTGTGTGTGTATCCTCTTCCTGGACGCAGGTCCCATGGTGGTGATAAGAATGTCCTGTTAGGAACAGGAACAGCTCAGTAAACACAGTTGTTTACCTTATAATCCAGCTGAAACCCTTGCAAGGCTTAAGCTCCCAGCAAACTCGCCACACAACTCAGCACGCATCAAATATTCCTCGCGATTATGCTCTTCATATTTTCCGTGCAGGGTAAAAATCAACCTTTTTTTTGTGTATTTTTTGTCCTGTCTGTCTTTCTTTCTCTTTCTTTTTGCAGAAATTTTGTAGATATGTCACCTAATCTTCAGAGCCCCTTCAGAAGACCCGATCCATCCTTATAGTTGAAATATAGTGGCTTTTCACACTATATTCTGTAGGAAGGCACCGAGTGAGCCTGTGCTGCCAGTGAGAGTCGGGACTGTGCTTAAGTGTGGTAACAACTCCCTCATCTTCATCGGTGTTCGTGAAAATCTTTCTGATCTCAGATTTTATCACTTGGATAACACAACAATGAGTTGTTATTGTAAGCAAATGCCTTTGGCAGTAGATGCTGACCATCGCCAACCAATAGTGATATGATTATTCATATCACCCCCAGAATAAAAATCATTGGCAGAAAGGCCTTGTTTTATGGAATGTGTTGCATATAGTCCACAATATGCAGAACTCACCTGTTTGAAATGGTGCTGTGTTAAATTCTGTTGCCCAACACACAAAAAAATGTTGCCCAACAGGTCACTGCCAGTCAGAAAGAAGGAAGTATCTTCCTTGTAAACATTGTCTAGTACCACTTGGTGACAGGAAGTTAGGCTTCTGCTTCTGACGAACGATTCTGCACAGCCTGTATCTGCAGTTCAGCTGAACCCAGCTGGTTGTTTCACTTCATTTGCAAGTGCAAGCAATGATGTGTTATAGGTTCAACCAACGCATTCACTTATAATATCGCTATACTGTAAATGTTTGAAATAAAATTGTCTCAAACATTTGCTGTATGTCATTATGTCACAAAACAAATATGTGCCAATGTAAGCAGGTCCTTGCAAAATAACAAACACTCAATGAGACTATCCACAGTCAGAGACACATTAGCGTTCTAACATTTTCCCAGTGTTTGTGCGAACCACTGTGTGACACTTCCCCAGAGCCCCTCGGCTTGTCCGTGGGTGCATGGAGAATGTCAAGTAAATCCTCCAGATGCTGCGGAGGAATTTGCAGCGCTGACAACCTCCTCCACACAGCTGGATTTCTGCCAAAGCTAATGGCCTTTCTGTGGCAGTTTTACTTTCTTGTTGAGATGTGACCACGACAGCTCACTCCCAGGATAATTGTTACTTTGATCAGGGAAAGGATTCAGTGTTCTGTTAACTTTGAGGTTAATAACACCAGAGGAGCTTAAATATACTTTTTGAATACTCTGAGTTAGATAGTAGTAGTGTCAGCTTTTATACTTGGCTGGAGTTTTTTAATCTTGCAGTTGGGAGCCCTTCTGGGATCTCGTGATATGCACCTGGGTTCATGGAATATATAAGACTCATATATTGTTTTTTTATTAGATATTGTTTACATTAAAAAGGCCGCTCTTCCAAATGAAATACAAAATAATGCAGTACCAGAAAACCCAATTTGATAAAGTAGAAATGTAAAAATTCAAGTGTAGATGTATACACACTGAAGATGGATTCACCGAATCACCTTAGCTGTTTGGATAGGAAGTCAGTGTAAATACAGCAGCAGTGTCACGCACACACATCACAACTTTATTCTGTATAAGACAAACATTTGCAAGTCAGAAAGCACATACTGTGTTTCACTTTCAGAAAATACACACTTATTTTCCTGTTAAAGCACCCAGGGGGTCTGCCTGAAGAGCAGAAAACATTTTCCACTTCAGAGTTAGCAACACAGTTGTAGAATAAATATCATCTGCATATACAGTAAGCAGTCAAACATGCAGTGGATGAAACCATCAGTCATCTTCCAGTACTCAGGTTCACATATTGCAGTTGTAGAGAAAAATAAAACATTTGAGTTCATCCAAATGAGTGGTTTCCACATCCATCATGAAGTATTGTTCATAGAGAAGTTGTGGTCTGTCGGTCTCACTCTTTCTTTTCTGGCCACGCTGAGGTGGAACCAGTTTTCCTTCCTTGTTTGTAAAGCTGATAGAATATCAACAATTATAGTTGGTTGGGACAGTTGTGCTTCCTCTCTGCCCGCACATGCGGCTATATGTGGCTGAAGAGTGTGTGGCAAGAACTGACAGCTGGCATTCACCTTCACCCCCCCACACGCACACACACAAAACACACACACACACATGTGCAGATGCACACATACATATGCAGATGCCATATACAGTGCATATAGTATACACATACATAAAGTTCCAGCTGGTACTTTTTTTCGTCCAGTTGTCTCGTCTTTGTGTCTTCGTATGATTCCCAACAGTGATACAAGCTTTCCGCATGACTTGATTAAGGGTCATGTTACAACTTTAACCATAGTCCCACATGTTTTTGGGAGACAAAGACGTGCTTGGACATGTTGATACTGCCAACATTTATTGCCAGCACTTTTAGTATACTGATTAGATAAAAGCCTCTTCCAAAACAAACACGCATTTGTTCACCACGGGTTGATGCAGAGCGAGTGAGTGAGATCTGAGTAAGATACGCAAAACTTCCCTGTGAAAGTGGAACCATACTTGTCCAGAAATGTTCTCTTCAGATAAGGTGAACCATGAAAATATGTTTGGTTTTTTTTAACTGTTTATGTGACACATCTCTTGAGCAGTTGAATAGAAGCAAATGTGTGAGACTTAACTGTTATAATTAATGATGTCAGAAAGATTTTATTGGCCTTGTAGTTGATCAGTCAGAGGCTGTAAATTCAAGCATCAAACAAGAAGAGGCAGCAAGTCTTGCTAAAAGAGGCTTCTGTCATTTAACACAGAAATATAAAATTGGCTATTGATCATATTGATTTTGTGGTGAAATCATTTGACAGTTTATTGTAGTAGCGTTAGTTTTTCATGGAGTGCTTGTTTATTGCACTGTGCAGTTTTTTGTAACATTAAAAAATGCTTTCCTGGCTGGGACTTTGCATCCCGTCCACATTTGTAAGCCTTGTCACATCACATCCTCGTTAGAATAATTGCCAAAGTCCAACTTGTAAATAGCGATCTGTCTGGAAGCTCCAACATATCCAGCTTGGCACTTAGTAATACAGAAAACCAAAATATGTACAATACCTCACATCAGCCAAATCACAGTAGTTTAACCTTCCTTTTTTTTTGCTTTCTTTATTAAATGACACAACTACATAGGGACATACATAAAAAATTAAAAACAGGCAAATGAATATAAACAAATATAAAGTCAGTCAGAGGTTTCAAGAGAAAAACTCATCTAAATCACCTTGTTGCAAAAGGTGATTTAGAAATTTTCTGTTTGTGAATCACATATTCAAGAGCACCATCATCTGGATAATTATAATAACAAATAATATGTTTAAAATTAGAATAGACAAGAGTAAGCAGCTTCAAAAAACTGTCCGAACTTTTATGTCCTGTGTTTTGTCAACTGTCCTGCTGTCTCTATAATCCATCCCATATACTGTGAACGCAGCAGAAGGTCCTGTTTGTAGGATACACAGATGTTTTGCATTGAGGCTAATTACTGGAATACTTTGCCCTGTATGCCTCAAGGAATGACCAAAAGTGTGTGTATTAAAATAGGGGGAGCAGATCCCAGTGTGTGAAAGCTCCTCTTCTTGTCCTTATTTACCATTAAATGATGTGTATGGAGGAACATGTATGATGCTGCCTGAGAGTAACAGAGCCTCCTATATACAGCAGCATTTCTTTCACACTTTGATCACACTTGTCTAAATCAGTATTCATGTTAGTTCCTTCCTTTACCCCGTCTCATTGCAGTTGTACTATTACTATACTAGTATTAATATTCAGTTGAGATCTGCAGTTGTGGGTCAGGCTTTCATATAGTTATTGTGCAGCTTTGGATCTCAGTCAAAAATCTCTGGAGCTTGTCCAAAACGCCAGAGGTCATTAGAAATGTCTGCCTCTACTGTTAAATGGGTCATGGGAAAATGCTAAACATTTTTTTTGCTAGTTCTGTTGCTTTGCTTGTTTTTCATTATTGATTTTAGTTGGTTGGGAGACACAGAGAAAAAGAGAAAGAAATGTGGCTGTTTGTAGGAGGCATCCGGGCCGAGCTAGTAGCTGTGCATATTTTTAGTCACAGCCCAGGGTAAATCTGTTCACTGTGCCGTGTTATCTACACACATATGACAACATACTGTACTTGATGGTTAAACATATGTTAAAATGTGACTGCGAGTCCACAAATATGCAAAAATGAAATAATGCACAGATTTGGCTGGTCTGTTATGTTAATGGAAATTACATGTCTGAAATTGAACTGCGCTGTTTGATTCAAACATTGGTTCAAACACACACTCATGCAGATCCAGATATTTAAACAAATGTGTATCAATTCATCAATTAATTTGATGACTTTGCAGCATTATTATTGACTCAGTGAAGCATGTTGAAATAAAGAAAGAGTTACTATTCAATATGTTCCACAAAATGATCATTCACACTGTGGCCATCCCATTGACTGATAATAAAACTTTACATTTAAAGCAGTTTTGGGCCAGTATCAAAATTAGTCACTAAGATAAACCTCAGTGTTTTGTGTTTTATATCTGTGCTTCCAAATCATCCCACCAAGTTGTTCCCTCTCCAAAGCTTGACTCAGCAGCAACCCAGAGACTTCAGGAGGAGGCTGATGTTAAAAATAAACACAACCTGGCATCAGCAGGCTACAGTTTCTAGCAGCATTTACATGTAGGCTGCCAAGTTATCACAAAAGTTAGGCCAATTTAACATCAAAGCAGGAGTTTTTCCTCCACTGTGTCACAGTTGGATGTGAAAAGCTCTGCCTAAACAGCCCAAGATGAATGGACTGAGGTCTGACAGGCTGACCTGTGTGTTTGTGTTTCAGGGGGGCTTTCTCTGAGGTGGTCCTGGCTGAGGAGAAGAGGACTCAGAAGCTGGTGGCCATCAAGTGTATCCCCAAGAAGGCATTGGAGGGCAAGGAAAACAGCATCGAGAATGAGATAGCAGTCCTGCACAAGTAAGTGGACGTCTGTGGTTTGAGAAATGTGCAATAATAGATCTCTGTATCGATTAATATAACATCATGTGTAGTGATATGTGAAATAAAATTGCTTGTTTTAAGCCAGTCTGTACTGTAAACACACACGTTTAAATGTTTGTGCCACATTAGCCTGCATCTGAAATACTAGCCTCAAGGTTCAAGATGGTAAATTTTTCATCACTTCATCTCCATTACTGCATCATGTAAGTTGTATCACATTACTGGATATCGTATATATGTCATATATGATCTATACTCTAGTAATATGATAAACTGTGACGCATGTAATATGCATCATACTGAGACTTGGATCCATATATTGAGTAAAGAAACAACACTTTTCATATTGGGGGAATTAAAGGGCCATTTCACCTAAAACCCTTAGAAAAAAAACGAACCACTTTCTCACAAAGCTCTCATCCAGATAGTTTTTGTTTTACTTACCCTGGTGCAGTGCAGATGTGGTGTTAAGATGACATGATTTTGAAGATTCAACAACTGCATGCATTTCCTGGTTAATCTGGAAAACCTGCACATCTATCTGTGAAGGGTTTTCCCTGGAACTACTTCCTACTTAAGAAACAATCCCTGTGAAACCTGTTTATGCCATTTCATGTGGACTAACCCGAACAGCAGCTTTTTGCAGAAAGACACTGCATTTGTGTTTTTTTTTTACATGTAATTTTTCAATGCTACTTGTGCATCATTATGTTAAACACAATAGTATTAACTGACTCTTTAACTTAAGCACACACAACAATATAAACAATACATACATCAGTCAACTTACGTAGTATAAATAAACTTAAATTAGCTGTTGAAGATCACAGTGCCGTGATCTGCCCTAGTCACTTGAAAACACAATTCATGTTCCCTAACCCTTGTTTCTACACTCATCATGTTGCAAATATAAGTGGTTCTGCTTGTAATATGGAGTCATATGCCCAAGACATGTAATGATTATTATATAAAGACAAAGGCAAGAGACAATAAGACTCAGTGTAATTGTGCAGTGGTTTAAACATACTTCTCTTTAGATGTGGGGAATTACAGGCCACGGTGAAAATGGCTGATCTACATTGGGTCCCAAGTTATTTTTAGAGCTCTTGTTGCCTGGGTTACAGGAGACACAACTCGAGCCAATATACAGCGATGATCCCTCCTGAGGTGAGGACGGTGGAATGAGAGAGGTGGGGGTTAGCTAGCAGTCCAGTTACAAATTTGACAAACGGAGTAAACTGAGGTAAACTTGGCCTGAAAATCACGGTTCGCTTGCTCTGCCTGAAGTTTGTATAGACTCACATGAAGGTTTCATTACTCATTTTAACACGTCACCCTCAACTCAGAGCGTGGGGACGGCGGCTGACGGAAAGGTAAAATACACCTTTGTGTTATAAGTTGTGATGTTTGTATATTAACAATGGATCAAAAGACTACATGTAATGTGAAAGGAGTGAGTCATAGTGATGAACCCACAGAGAATCATCACAGGACTCTGCAGCTCCCCTCAGCTCTGCAGTCTGTCAGATGGTTTTACGGTGATGATGCTGTTTAGATTCAGTCTCTCTGCTCTCATCAGTCCCATTTCCAGCAGCATTGAGGAGCTAAGATATTTTCTGCTGTGTTGATCAGCTGTCACTTGAAGCAAAAACAGTGCAATGTATTAACATTGCATCGTTGGTTCGTAAAGTAAAGTTGTCAGATTGAAACTATATTTCAACTCTTTCTCCTCTAATTGCAGTCGGTTGTTTGAATACAAGTGAAACCCAACTAACAATCAGTCCAAAGTATTGACCGATCACGTAGCTGTGTAAATACGAAAAATCAAATCCCACTTTTGTGTCAACGACGCACTTCTCCCTTCTCACTGTCTATTTTTCTTTATTCTCTTCCCATATGAATAATTTAACGTCACAGTGAAGTGAACCTGCTGTCTTGCTTTTGACCTCAGGAGACACTTGGCACACAAAAATCTGTAATATTCTGGAACAGAAAAGTTGGCAGAACATTATATGACCCACTTCATCTCTGCTTCTCCTTCCTGTGATGAGCCAAACCCATAATCTTGGCTTTTGTTGAATGACTCTTGCTGTAAATGTATCGGTGTTTATTTAATGTGTCCGACCTGAGTAAAGCACTTGTAACAGTGTTCTGATTTGAATTATATAAAGAAGTTAATTTATTATAAATTCAGTGTCTAATGGCCCACTTTGTGTTGGTGTTGGTGTTGGAGTCGGATGATCGCTCAGTCAGCTCATCTCTGTTTCCTGATGGTGGTTTGATATAACACCAATACAGCCATATTATATCATCACATTGGTCAGCTGGCTGTTCATCCTCCTCACATTTTTATCCAGACCAAATATTTACTCAAACACAGACATGTTCAAATACAGTGACTAATCACACTCTGCTAAGTCAGTTGTAGCTGTGCCAGTCAGAGGAGCTGGTGCGAAGTTGCTGCAGAGGCTCTGTTGAAAATCTGAAATAAATAATCGTATTACACTTTCCTGCAGTAACCTGAATTTTAAAACTTCATGCAAACCACAAACACTGTTATTGATATGAATAACAGAGGTGGAATCCTACTGAAGAAAGCGGATTCTTCATTCACTTGAATGAATGAATCCCTCTTGCCCTGAGAAAGAAACTATCTCTGTGATCACTGAAAGAAAGACAGATTTCTGTGAAGAAACGCTCCAAAGAAACAGAAGCCATTTTAGAAAACACTCCTCCCACCACAAGAAATTCAAGATCCCACAGATATTGCAAGAAGCATCCATTCATTCATGGCCAGCCCACTCAGTGCTCTGGAGAAAAGAAATAAATAATTTGTGTTAAAGCTGTGAGAAAAACAAATATGACACAAGAGCACATGTGCAAAAGACTGAAAGAAGAATAAGAGGGAGGAGGAGGAGCTGAGGCTGTGTTTCGACTCACAGCATTTAGAAATTCAGAGATCCAAAAGTTTCCTTAAATAAATCAATAGACATTGTAATTATTTGTTGAGGAACCGAACAGAATGTGGATTTAAGCATCAGCAAATCTGCGAGTTTCACCCAGATGTCAGATGGAGTCGTTACCGGCTGCAGAGGTCTGTTCTCTAATTTGCTGACTTCTGTGTTGTGATGCCCTGTGAGACCTACAGGCGCTGGCAGAGGTCAGCAGATGACTCACCGGCCCTCAATAGACATTTCAGCTCTGACTATCATCGTGACCAGTGTCCACCATAAGGTCATCACACGCAAACACCAAACTCACCTGCACAGAAATTTGAATGCAGCAACTTCACTGCATGTATCTGACCTTCTGTAGCTGCGTGTGAAAAGTACACATGCAAGCTCTCGTGCACACGTGTCTGCTTACTCTGCAGGTTTAATCCACCATTCATCCTTCGCAGGGTCCGTCTCTCCTTCCTCACTGTCCTAAGCAGATGAATGAAGGTGTCCGTGCATTGTTACAATCTGGATAAGAGTCATCGCTGTAATCCAGCATGAGCTCAGGCTGACGCATACACAGTCAACTCCAGTACAGCTCATGGCTTTGTGTTGTCTTTGTCTTCCTTCCTTGAAGTCAACTCAATAACTCTCGAACAGACATTCATAAGTACTGAAGTCAATTACGTGACAAGGACACAAACGCAGTGCATGATGAGGGTGAAAGACAAAATCAGAAAAGTATGAGTGTTGGAGTTAAAGGCACACAGAGTTTTTCAGGGGTGTCCTACAATTCTGGGGCGGCACATTTAGAGAGGGGGGGCATGGGGGTCCTTCCTCAGTAAAAATAAATGAACATAATAACAAAATAACAGTACTTTTTACCATACTGTACCTCACTCTCAGTAATATAGACATTTTATTTATTTTGCTGTAAAAGTCTTTTTTTTTGGTTTTATTTCTTACACAATAAGCCACTCATCTAAACACACATATTGGCAAAGTGTTGTCTTAAATCAGGATCTACCTAATGGAAGAAATCTTATTTTAAAAAGTAGTGAGATTTGATAATAATGACATTAATAATAATGTTTCCACCAAAACATTTTCAGTATAGTACCGTTAAAGCCGTATCTAACATACCTACTTGCACCTAAACTGTAGATCTGTTTTGCATTTCCATCGCAGACAGCACTCTTAAATAGGCGAGGTTGTTAACAGGGCTGTCAAAGTGCTTCCAGCAGAAACACGAATAAGCTGTTCATCGTGCTCCACAATGCATCTAAGTAAGTAAATAACACTAAATGGTAAATAGACAGAAAACATCTGCAATGTCATTTAATAGTGAACGTTAACATTACGTGACTCTTGACCCAGTTTGAAACCATATTGAAACACACAATGTGTCTTAATGCATGTGTATGAGACATTTTGCCATACACGGCTGCCGTTTTATTAGGTGTGCTGTTGTAATTAGTTGCGTTAGATTGTACAGGTGTACATACTGGCAGAGAGGTACAATATCATCTAGATGTAGTGAGTCATCTTCTCACCCCTGTCACTGCACCCACGGGTCTCAGGGGGCAGCAGAGCACAGAGTACAGCCAATTAGGGAGCTGCGTGCCGCCACACACTGCAGCCTCCTCTACAGTCTGTAAGAAGTACATGTGACTGCTGGATGAAGCTCTGTGCTGGGTTCATACACTCACTGTCCCAAGGCTGCCTATTTGGAAAGATTTTCAAACCATAAACAAGGAATTCTCATGACACCCAGAGAGGTTATTTTTGCCTCGTGCCTCATATTGTGAAATGAATAAAAATGACTAGTATTAACTTCTTGCCTTGTTTTCTTCTCTGCTTCTTTACAGGATTAAACACGCCAACATTGTGTCTCTGGAAGAGATATTTGAAAGTAAATCACACCTCTACCTTGTCATGCAACTGTGAGTATTCACGTGTGGGTTAGTGTGATTCGTTTTTGTGTGTTTCAAACTCCCTACTTGTGCTATCTCCCACACACTGAATGTCACATGCCATTAACTGCTCTGGGTAACACACTTGCACGTGCACAACACACACACACACACACACACACACAAGCAAACACTGTACTCTGCCTACTCACGAGCACCAGTGGGAAGTTCGCCCTCACACCTGCAGCCTGTCAGCCTCCCACCTACCTCAACTACCAAAATGTCAAAGAGAGGGAGAGAGAAAGGATCAGGAGAGAGAGGCTCCAGAAGATATACATCATTTATGCATTAATCACAGTCAACGGCAAATCAGACAGATCAAACAGAGGCGGAGAGGGAGGGAGCACATTTATCAAGGGAAGGATTTGTGGGAAATTCTTTTCTTCTTCTTTGTGTTCGCTCATAAATAGTTTTTGTGTGTCCTTGCAATATATTTTGTGCTCCCTCTGATTCATGACCCATGATTCAAAAACGAGTCTACTTGTTGAACTCTATCGTTAACTTGACCTCATAACATCAAAACAATGTTGCAAGGAGATATAAAAATAGTAACGTGTGATGAGGGAATTGAAAGTACAAAGTGGGTGAGGTGACACAGGAGTTGTGCAACTGAATTGGTGCAGACAGAGGTCAAGTCAGTTTTTCTTTCCTGAACATCTGGACACTCAAGGCCAGACTCCCGTAGCTCTGACCTTTTTTCATATATATATATAATTTTGCTCCCATCCTTCTTTTCTTGTTTTTCATCCCCATCTTTCCATCATGTCTTCCCAAGTTGTAACCATCTATTGCTCATGTTGTGGCCACATGAATCTGTTAACACATTGTGGGGACTCACCTTCCTTATGGGGACAAAACTCAAGTCCCCATAATAATTACATTTTAGGGTTAAGGTTAGGGAACGTCTCCAGAAAATTAATGTAAAGCCCGAATAAGCTGCTACGGATTTGTAGACAGAGTGAAGTCTCCATCTAGTGGTTTTTATGTATAATATCACGGAGACATGGTTGTATGTGGTTTTACTCACACCACTGTTTGACTCTCACAATAAAATGCTTTTGTCTTTCTATCTTCAGTCATGTGTTTGTTGAAGATACATAACATGTAGAGTATTAGAGCAATTATTTATAGCAACCAAAAAAAAATTCCTTATTCAAATTATTAGCAGTTAATATTTTATATTTCCCTCATGCCGTTTCTATCTCAAACTCATGTCTTTTTTTTTATGCAATTCCTCTGTTTCAACCATCAACAAGTAAAGTCTTTCATTGTCCTGGACAGCCATTGGCTCCTTCCATTATTCCCACAAATGTTAGTCCAGTCTGATTTAGTGTCTCCATTCTGTACTTCATATTTCTCAAGCTTGACTTCACTCGAATGAATGAATGTCTTTTTCCAGGGTCTCTGGCGGGGAACTCTTCGATCGTATCATAGAGAAGGGCTTCTACACAGAGAAAGATGCCAGTAAGCTCATTCAGCAGATTCTGGATGCCGTCAAATACCTCCATGACATGGGCATTGTGCACCGTGACCTCAAGGTCAGTCCTGGGTCAGATGTGATGGAAAAGTTGGCCTTTATGTTAGTGTCACTGAGAACTTTTGACTTCTCATGAATTATGAACTGTTTCACACCATGTTCATGTACTGTGCGCAAAACTCCTCCAAACTGAAAACATGTCTTCTGTAATCTGTAATTTTCCATTATAGTATGGGATGGGATGTTGGAGGTGAATTGTACAATAATAGTTTATTAACATGTCTGGTTTTGTCCCTCCTCTTCACAGCCGGAGAACCTGCTGTACTACAGTATGGCTGAAGACTCCAAGATCATGATCAGTGACTTTGGTCTGTCTAAAATTGAGGGCTCTGGCAGTGTGATGTCGACGGCGTGTGGAACACCTGGATATGTTGGTAAAGACGCCAGACACTGTCTTGAATTACCTGAATGTGCTTCTAATCCATCACTGTACATGCCAGGGAAATGTAATCAGAGGCTATATACATTTTCAAATTCATGAGTCATTTTAAGTTTGTAGGAACCATTTCACAGTTTTTTAAATGCAGTTTTTTATCTATAAACTACTTTTACAACAGTCCCACTCTGATTTCACTCAATAACATATGCTCAACTACTATGAACAACTTTGATTTTTACAGCAAACATACAAAGAGTGCTGAATGTGTGTCATTAAACATCAGTCTTGCCTACATACCTGTACTGCCTTGCTTTGTTCTTTCAGCCCCTGAAGTGCTGGCTCAGAAACCCTACAGTAAAGCAGTGGACTGCTGGTCTATTGGCGTCATAGCCTATATCCTGTGAGTGCATTTTTTAAGACATGAACCTCCACTAACACAGAATGAATGCATTTATTATAAAGAGTTTTTGCTTTGAAACTGTAAAAGACATGTCATGTCTACCTTGGCGTCAACATCATCTTGTCTTCAGTGAGAGTCATTTTAACCTCCTGGACGTCTGCGACGAAACATGACGTGTGTGTTCACCTGTGTGTCTCAGGTTGTGCGGTTACCCTCCGTTCTACGATGAGAACGACGCCAAACTGTTTGAGCAGATCCTGAAGGCAGAGTATGAGTTTGACTCTCCTTACTGGGATGATATCTCTGATTCAGGTACGGTTCATATCAAGCTATTTTTCTTCAGTTCTCTCATAACAGCACAGCAAATGTGTATATATTGCTTTAGATGTGTATGTGCTCCACAGAAATGTCATCTTCAAGGTGCATAATCTATTAAAGGTCACAATGATTAAAGCAGGCCAAATATTTTTTTGGTCAACAGCCAACACAACCCTATTGAATTCCTCTAGATCTAGCGAGGTCAGACATTTCTGTTGCTTATATTGATGATGTCATGTATTCAGTCACCATCCACAGCTTGTGATCATATGTGAGGGCTGGAACAAAGACTCCAGAGCCGAAACGTTTCCTGGAAAAAGTCAAAAACTTGGATTCTGTAATGCAGCATCCAGTTATGAGAACATCCCTGAAGCTGACATTGAATTTGGACAAATATCAGCAAAAACAATGGAAAACTTTTTTTTTTTTTATGCGACAAAATTGCAGTTAGCTGAAATTCGATCTTTGTTCAGGGGCAACGTTAAGATGGATGGTTTTCTCACCAGGATGTGCTGATATGAACTTTTTTAGTACAATTCTCTCTTCAGACACTAAAAGCCATCAAAGCATTGGAACACTTCACCTAAATCATTTTTAAACAAATACTAGACACACTGGCTTGAAAACAGCCATCAAGTTTTTCCTCTATGCAACACACAGATCTTCTCATCCAGCAGGAAAACTCCCAATGCTGAAGTAGGCAGCCAGCGCTTGTTAGCATCCACTCACCCACCAGACGCTTTTCACCTTGAGCAAGTCCTGAGTGCAAGAGACCACCTTTTATCCAGGAGTCTGTTTCCAGAGCCAGTCCAGCTTCTTATTCATACAGACAAAGTGATGTCTCAAGTTTTCTCCGCCAGTAAATATTTTATCCAATCCCCACCGTTCACCTTGCAGATGTTGGGCCCACAAGCCAAGGCAATGATCCCATGTTGATGTTTTTCCCAGTCCTGACTCTTGGACTGGGTCCCTGTTTCCCTGCTCTAGGCGAGGATCTCTCCAACTTTTAGAACAAATGATACAACTGATGCAGGGGCCAATTTTCTGTCATATGGGAATTACCTCAAGATTTGTTTTCTCTTGTTTAGATACTGATATAATATAATCACACAGTATAGACTGCATCAATTTTGTGCATCAGGTGACCTTTGTAATTTTGACTTTTAATCTTTCTTTTTTTTTATTATAGCTAAAGACTTTATAGTCCACCTGATGGAGAAGGACCCCAACATGCGTTACACCTGTGACCAGGCTCTGCAGCATCCCTGGTACTGCTCCTATACTCCATGTACTCTACAATGATGTACTCAAATTGCAAATAAGATTTCAGTTCAAAGTTGATCCTCCAACTTCAGTCACTTACTTGTTTTTAACTAATCCGGGTTGACAATGTTATGCAACCCTTGCTGCTTATGAAATTCTTATTATGACCGTGGCTCTACATGTTACTTCTATCATGCTCTCATGTTTCTTTACCCCTCTGTTTGTCAGGATCGCAGGGGATACTGCTCTGGATAAGAACATCCACGAGTCCGTCAGTGCTCAGATCAAGAAGAATTTTGCAAAGAGCAAGTGGAAGGTAAGTCATATTTCCAGTTTGTCTTGGATGCGCTTTGATTTTCTTATAAGCAAGATTTATGCCATATGGCGTATTTCTCCTTTAGCTACATTAAAAAGTCTGGTCTTGGTCTGAAACTACAGGAATTATTCCAGTACAGCCTTTTTTAATTTTAACTTTTGGGAATGGATCTTGTTTAAATTGTCAGAACATTAAAGACTTTGGACTGCCACAAATCTTAAGGCCAGTGTTTTCCATCCTGGATGTCAGGACCCTCTCAAGGGTTGAAAGATAAATCCATGGGTCATAAGTCGATTACAAATTTGTGCTACACTAAATTGTTTATTTTAAAACCCTTTCTTTAATCTTTGCTCTTCTCTAGCCAAATATTGCACAGTTTAAATTTTCAGACCTCTAAAACTACTAAAGAAACAGTCCGAGAAGGTAAAAATCACTCTTTAAATGAACTGCTCACAACTCAAAGATGTGAAGCCTGTGGTGAGGAGCAGCAAATAGAGATTTCTTCGTATTGAGCAAAAAATGTCTGGAACTGCTGCTTTAGGCTGCTGCCCGAGTCCCTGTCAACTTTTCCTTTTCAGATGAATCACAATCTACAGTTTTCTGGCTTATAATGCATTTGTGTCTTTTCCTCTGCAGCAAGCGTTCAACGCCACAGCAGTGGTTCGTCACATGAGGCGTCTCCAGCTGGGCACCAGCCATGAGGGACCCAACCCCACCCTGCCCAGCCCGTGCCGAACTCACCTGCTAATGCCAGAGGAAGATGCAGGTACACACAGTTACGAATACTCTAAATGCAACAGCAAATAAAATGTGTTGTGTGATGTCTAGTGTAACATAGTTAGCGCCTTTAATGACAAGCAGTATTGATAATATGTCTTCTTCGTCTGGCAGAAGCATGTTGCGAGGGGGGGTGCTCCCAGAACGTCGACGGAGGAGCCGACCCTCTGTCCAACTGCACCTACCGCTGCCACCCGACCAGCAGGGTGTGAGCCGGGCGCCTGCTCCACTTACCTGTCTAATCAATCCCAGCGACTTTCCAATTTTGACCCCCCTTGGTGGAACCAGAGGCACTATCTCCCCCCTTATCTGGTTAGGAATACAGCATCATTCCAACCTCTCGCCTGCAGGGGGAGCAAGCCTGTCCAGCCTGAGAAGGAAGCCATAAAATGGGATGAAAGGAGGAGGAGAAAGGAGACTTGAAGATAATGATGATAATGATGATGATGCAGCAGAGAGGATCACTTTTACAGACTGGGCTGGTAGTTTGGGATGAGTTGAAAAGGGGAGAGGATACAGAGGAAGGAGGGGAAGATGACCTCCACCAGCATGTCAGGGCGATTGTTTTTGCCGAAGCAGGACAGAGCTTGTTGGACACTGTTTTTACTCATGATTCAACCTGTCTCTTCGTTTTATTGTTTTATATATTTTTGTGTTGTCTTTTTAACCTCCTACTTTTAGACTTTGGAGCGTAAAAATCCAGAAACAATATCTGCATGATCGGGAGAGAGTCCCCCCCCCCATGCATGTTTTGTTATCTTAGAAATATACCCTGTTGCAGAAATGCAGTATGATGCAAATGATGGAGTATTGCTTGCAAAGTTTGTTAAGGTGGAAAAGCATATAGCATTTTGATATGTATTTGAAATGAAACTGAGTCAAATCTTGTAATTTTACAGATCTGCATTCACTGTCTTTAAGGCTTTTAGACAATCAGTAACAGGATAGTTTATGCAATGAAAACTCCATCTATGTAGCCTTTCTTGTGGCGGTGTAGTGTTTCCATGCAGCGGTTAGGCTTCTTGAGAGGAAAAAGGCTTCTCCCTTCTCTCTTTTTTTTTTAACCCCAACCCCCTTTAACCACTCGAGAACAGGGATATATCTTTGTCTAAGGTGCCTTTAGGATATACAGTGTGATGGGGATTTTTTTCGGGTAGCTTCTTAAATGTTTCGTCTCTTTCTGCAGCACAGACTCTCGCTGTAACTTCATATTTTGTATGTAACACATTTTCAGCTTTAAAATGCAGTTTTTATGCTTTCTGTGTCAAAGTTGAGTACTGTAATCTCAGAAGGCAGGCCTGCGCACATACTGTACACAACACATTTTGTTATTCACTGAATCTGCTCTAAATCAATATTACAATATGAAATGAGTAAGCCAACAATAATATTGTTAAAACCATTCTGAAGGGCTTCAACAGGAGCCTTGTTTATTTTAAGAAAATCTTCAGATAAATGTTTTTCGGAAATATTTTTTAGTGTTTTGCCAGCTCCTTCATATAAAGAACTGTGTTCATATATGTATTTCAATACAAATCCTACAGTACATTTTGTGCAAAAATGTGTTTTTGCTAACCTGAAAAATCATTCATCAGTTGTCAGACTAGGTTGACTTAGTAGGATTAAATAGGTTGTGTGAATGCAAAAAAAAAAAAACTGCAACCAAATTTTGATATGCATCTGTCTACATGTACTGTAATCATACTGTCATTACAGTCCTTTTTTACAGGCTCATTTCCTCCACAGGCAGCCTGTTGAGAAAGAATCTGGATTAAAGAATGTGAATATGCATCAGATCGACTCACTTCATCTTTACTTTACATTACATCCATCAGTGCTTTTTATGTTTGCGTGTGTACATACTCTGTATTCATTTTTCATTCATCCGACTTTTTTTTTTACAAAAATGCATTGACAAACACATAGCAGTGTTGCAGCTGCAAATTGTGCAGAGAAGAATGGTTTCGAGTATCAGATGTAGATGAGCTTAACTCACATTTGGTTGAATCCTCCGTACTTCATTTTGGGGCCTGTTACAGTCAGGAACTGAGGGACTGTCCTGGATGACTCACCGACACAAGCTTCATCCATCCTCTGATCACTCCATCCACAGTTTCTTGTCACATGTTTCGTTCTCTCTCTGATACAACAATATGGACACTTGGTACTGATGTGATTTGGTACTGGTTATGTTTGCATGATGTGGCTTGAAATTTGTGAATCTCACGACCAACAATGAATAGCGTGTACACTATTTGCGATATTGTAACAGTTGCCATGAGATGAGAGCTGGTAAAAGGAGAGATTTTGTCAGACATTTTGCTCTTTAACACGTTCAAAAAGACAAAAGGTTTGTCTTGCAGATGAGTGAAGAGCAACAAAAGCTGTTTCATCAGATTAAAGCGAGTTCAATGTGCTGCTTCAAAAAGTCGTTTTGAGCTTTATTCTGCATTTATATCAGGTAGGCGTTGTAATGTATTTGGACAGTAATGTAACTGGTGACTCCAAACTGTAAAGCACAGTAAAAAGAGTGATTATCTGTGTGAGTTGTTTGTAACTTATGAATTATTGTGACAGGAAGACCCAAACAAGCACATGAAAACTGATGCTTATTAATGTTGGCAGACTGACAATATCACAATTTATCTCCTGATAATGAAAACAACTCTTCTAACTTGATGTATTGCCACAGACGCTGTCATGAAACCCCTGCAGTCTCATTTCACTCCTGTAATTTGTCTACTGATTATGACTAAATTTGTAGTATTAATATACAAAGTATTTTACACACCCCAGCTCCTTCTTTTGCTTCAGCACACCCAATCCCAAATGTACTCAAATGAAAATGCTTCCCACAGACCCTAAAAGAAAAACCTAGAGATATAAAGTCAGAAAATAGTTTGTCATAACTGTGAGTGAGGATTGAACAAACTAAACTAAACAAGTCTGAATGTTTGTTCTTGTTTTGTGGAAACAGAAAACTAAGGGTTTCTACATTCCAGTGCGATGAAACAACTGATGAAATACATAACTAAGTCTTATCCCATTACCTCACCACTCAACCACCTTGGTAGGAAAATAGCAGGAGTGATAGGAGAAGCACGGTTAGGGAAAAGAAGCGATACTTTGCTCATAAAGGTAGGGTGTTTAGATCAAATTTAAAAATAGCATTTTTACAGCACATACATGTCATTCATGGACTTTACAGCGCATCAGCCCTAAAGGAAAGAGACGATACGTGTAAAGATTTCTCCTTTGATCCCTCATTAACTGCTTTTAGGACTAATGTGTGAAAAGACTTGTTGTACAAATGAGTATTTGTACCTTAAATATGTTGCCTTTTCAGAAATGCTGTTTTGGGCTTCGGTACCTACTGTATACACAGATGCAATGCATCATGGGTTGTTGAAAAGTGACTACTGCTCAGTGTGAAAGCCAGTGACTTGTGCTTGTGAAACATACATTAAAATCCCTGTCTATGCATTATGAATCTGTCTGAGTCCATTTGTGAAAGAAAAAAATTCAAAAGACATTTTGTATGCTTATATTTCATTATCAGACAAAATGTGTCCTTTCAGCTTTCCATCCATTATTTATTACCTTTACACAAATCTAATAAATTAACTTTAATAATACACATGATTTAAAAGTATCTTAACCACACCAGATTTGACTATTATGACAGATTTTTTTAAGTTTTTTTTTTAAAGTTACTCTCATTTTTTTCAGGCAAAGAGAAAGCTGAAAAAAAAAGTCACAATCGGCGTCACAGGCTACTTATCTCAATGATGAAATCCTGCAACTGTTGCTCTCATGAAATAGTTTTGTGGCCTTAGAGGTTTGTCGTGAATGTTAATTTCATAGTCTGCTACATGAGGCCTCTCGTCCTCTCCAAAGAATGCTGGGTAATTGAGGCTTGTGGTTTGGCTGATGGAGCGTCGCGCTGGAGGAGAGCGGAGAGCAGAGTGAGAGCGGGAGACTGGTGGTCGACCTCACTCAGGAGACAGTAGACAGAGTAAAAATTATGCGGTCGAACCAGGAACAAGGGACTGATTCAAAATAATGGGAGAGAAATTGCATGGATCATAAGGTAAAGAGTGCTGAAAGATGCAGGCGGTGTTTGGATGTGGAAGAGTGGAAAAAGCAAAGTGAAACATGGCCAAGGGTGAAACTTGGCACCATGCGGAGGAGCACAGCTAAATCAAGGATGGGACCCGAAGACAGGGGCCTATGTGTTTAAAGCTAACACACTCATCTTTATGCCTGGGTTTAATTTCTTCTCCTACAGTATGTGAGTGGAAGCACATTGATGAAGCTTAGTCCACACCCTCCTCCCAGCATGACTTTGGAGTGCTGTTGCCCATCTTTGCACGGTATGTGAACCACACTGGAATGACTGACTCGACTTCATCGTTTGCATGTTGATTTATTTGAGCAATGTCAGGAATTTGAACTTTTCAAAAGCACTTGAAACAGAATGTTGATTTGGAAGTCTGCAAAGATTTATGAATCACTAGCACACCTGCTGTGAATGCTGGATGCAAACATTGCTATTAGTGCATTCAGAGATTTACAGAAATGTGAGTGGAATGAAGAACTGCTTAAATCTTCTGGTTGGAGGAAGATTTACGTATCTGCTTACACATTCCACATCTCTACTATTGGCAGAGATGGTACTGACTTTCATGTGGATATATAGTCAGCCAGATTTGTTAACCATGAACTTTTAGTCCCACAAACTACTTTTTAAGGAACTTAAAGGTTCCTTCAGCCCGCTGTTGTCTGCAGAGATCAGTCTATCTGTCGTATGCTTTCCTCTGTAACCACATGCTGATGTGATGAAGCACAATGAACAAAAAGCAAACTGGTTTGTGCCTGCAAATTATTAAAAATTGTAGTTGGAAAAAAATAATGCTGCAATTCCTCAACCAATCAGAAATGTTGAGCATTGCAAGCCCCACCCCCAAAGTTCCTGTGCCTCAGCTGAGGCTGGTGGGAATGTCATTAGTCTTGCAGCAATTCATTCATCCACGATGAATGTCTGTACCACATCAAATTCATCCAATAGTTGTTGACATTTCCTATAATATCACAAACATCAACCTCAAGGTGGCGCTAGAGGAAAAGTCAGGGGATCACCATTTAACCATCACTACTATCACACAGGTCGTTAAGTCTTTGTCACTCCCATCCAAGGTGACCTGCTGTACCCGGCATAAAGTTATACTCTAATAACTATGAATAAAATTGTTAAGCTACTGCAGGTCATTGCGAACAACTTTAATGAGTTTGTAATGGCATCTTTTGGGAGAAAATATTCCCAAATCAAAATTCTCTTTATAAGTCTTCATTATTCAAGGTTACCTGTTTCGCCTTATGTCAAAGTGTTGAGTTAAGGTTTGAAATGAAATGCGTTGTGTGCACAGTGAAAGAGCGAGCGCTCACTCTGCCCTCCTGTCTGTCAGCGCCAGTCTATTGTGCTTCTGTCTGTCAGTGCTCTCACGAGGTTTATGTGCCCATTGGGTTCATGTTGTCCTTCATCATGTGGGCTGTTGCATGTATGGAGAGTTTTCACTAGTTATTTGAGCTGTTCGCTCTTTTTCTAGTCAAAAATGATTAATTATTTAAGTAAATATCTGGTAAATCTGTACTAGACCAATCTTCCTCTATGAGGCAAAACTACCATTAAAAAATATTTAGGAGATTAATTACATTCAGGGAAAATGATGGTTTGTACAATAATTAATTGAGTAGCATTCAAAGAGAGTCAGACTCATGACCAGTGAGCTGTATAAATTCATAATGGTTATTTAGTGCCAACTAGTATAAGTGAAATTTTGTGGCATGTGTGATCTGTCAAACCTGTCTCTTAAAATTGGGTTTATATAGTACAAATTTGTTTTGCTAGTTATGATTTGGAAGGAAATGTAACTGCTACCTGTGTTATGTTCACTGACAAAGTTTTTTTCTAGTGTGGCCATTGCTGCACTTACGTACCACAGACAAGTCGCAGGCTACGAGCACGGCCGCACATATGGTTGCAATTTGCACAATGTGTTGAATAATTGTGGCATTTTATGTTAAATGGTGCGTAGAAGAATAGCAGATATAGAATGTCAAATAACAAATGAATAATGTTTTTGTTATGTGCAATATAAAAAAGTGCTTTATCGTGTAAAAGCCTAAGTGGTTTACTTGACCACATATTCATGAAACATCTGCAACAAAATTAAATCTGCTCTTCCTCGACTCAACTTAACAGCAGGTTTCAGTCAAATCTGAGTAAAAACAGACAAATGGAAATATCACCTCTTTAGTGGAGGTAACAACAAATTAAATGACTTGTCCATTCAGATATCTGTTCGGACATCCGATTTAATCTCATCATGTAGTCACTTCACAAACAGAGTATAATGCCATTTGACATGTAGACTACAACTGAGGAATAAGACATGTGCGTTTTGATTGTAACAAGACTAAACTGTCTCTCTCTCTCACAGACACACACATCTTACAGACTGTGTGTCGACCAGGCCAACACACACGCACACACCATGGCATGCAGCCTAGGAGCCTCGCTAACAAATAGTCCTGTGGATGGATTTAGAGAGGCTTTATGAACAAAATACCAAATAAATACACAGACAATCACGCACACTTTTCCCTCTTTACCTAATAACTGAGACCTTTTTCTTTTATCTCAGTCATGCATTTGCTTTGGATGCAGCATCATTCGGTTCAGAGTATCTTTGCCAAAAGTTTTGGACAAAAACGAGGGAAAACAGACACAAATCATGAATGTAAAAGGATGTTCCACTTCCATTTCTCCTCACTCCTCTGGCCTCACATTGTTGTAGGAGTAAAACCAGATTGTTCAAGTTTGAGCGAGTCAAAATGCCTCAGAAGCTCAGAGACTGACTAAACTATACAGTGAGATCACCCTCCTCTCCGTGCCCTTGGAGATGAGTGACGTGAATTTTATCAACAAATCACACACTGAATGACTCACTTGAGCAGATCTGAGTGGGAGAGATGACGTGAAAGTGCTTAGCTACAAGCTTTCATAGGCTTGTCCTTCAAACCTGAGCTTGACCCAGTTTGTTCAAATCCAGAAAGATGTTCAGAGATGTCTTTCTGAACAACAGACTTGACAGAATCCTGACCCTTCTTGGCACATCAACACAGAGTCCTGCAGCTCCTGAAGCCAAAGCACTGCTGTTTATGAAAAATTGCAGATCCACAAAGTCCTGCATGACTTTGCAAACCGCAGTTGGTAATAATAAACAGGATGGAGAGTATCTGGCAGTGTGAGGAGAGCCACTAATTTTCCACTTTTTGGAAAAGTCAGCCTACAATTAGGATGAAAAATTGCCAGAAACTTGACGTCCATGTTACTTGCATTAACCATACATCTGAGCTGGGAGTTTTCCCCAGACTCTGTCCGTCATACAACACAGTCCCCGACCACAGCAGATGACAAGGAAACATACTGTCACTAAGAAGCAGGATAGACAGACAGGAAAACCATGAGAGAGTGTTGTCTCTACACCTTTGCTCATCTGGAATGGGATGATTTTGTGAAGACAACGGATCAAAACATACATCAGACAGGATACAGAGTGGAATTCTGGGTCGTCTGGGGTCAAAGTCACTGAGGATGCTGACAGAGGAATGTGTGAAATGTTTGTCAGTGTGAAAGACATCCAAATAACCCAGATTCATTTATTCATCCTGACCAGGTCACCAGTCACAGCAGCAGTATTTCTCTTTCTGTTCACATTTCCACACATTTTTATTCTTGTTTACGTACCAATAGTTTGAATATTGCTCCTCCTTAAAGTCTTGGCTCCTGGAACCCTTTATTTAAACTGGGATGTTTGTAGAAATAAGAGCAGTTCTTGCAGTTTGACCACTAAACAAATTTTGCCTCCCATTCCAACCAAACCAGCTTGAACAAACACCAAGAACATTTTTGATTTACTGAAGCCCCGTCCACCAGTCGCTCACACACGCTCTGCATTTGCACACGGCAGGGCTGTGATTTTGGAAACCTTTTGTCTGCTCAGATAATATGCTCACACAGGACACAGGATAGGATTGCACCAAAGTGCAAGGAGCACTGATGACCAAGAGAGCTGCAAATTAAATCTACTCTAACACGCCTAGTGAGTCATGTCATATGGAACTTCAGAAAGATTGATTAAAAAAAAATACCAACAACAATAATAAGCATTTCTCTGTTTCCCCTGATACATGCTAATGAATCAGTTATTACTATTGATATTAACTCACACTGCAGTACTGATTGTTTCCCAGACTCCTCATCATGACCTTTCATCACCACACTGCAACATCCATCCTGCTCCACCTCTGTCACACAGTCTGATTATTCAACTTTGTCTCAGCTGATGATGCTCAATCAGATCTGACACACTAACCAACTCACAGCTACTCATATCTGAGCTGCACCTCAGTACAACTACGCAAAAAAACTTCACATGCAGTCCAGAAAAAAACACAGAAAAGCCTCAAATCCTGAACAATCACTCTACACTGTTTACATGCAACGTGGAAACTACACCAACATAAACCTAACATCTCCAAGTCTAATGATTAGATATAAAAACAGCTTGGCAGCGCTAACAACAAACACATGAAGTCAAATTCCTCCTACATGTCTTGTGGACTTCGGCAAACCAGATGAAGAAAGGAGTAATTACAACTGAAGGATGGAGGGAGAAAGAGAGGGGGAAGGGAAACAAGTAGGTTTTTCTGGAAGGTAAAGCAGCAGTTTACCTTTAGCCAAATACAAAAATGGAAGAAAGAAAGAAGAAAAGGAATGCAACCAAATGTATACACACTTCTTCTCCGAAAGTGATTTCCAGCCTGGAATAAAATGTGTGTCATGGTCTTTAGTCTGAAACTGTGGACATGAAAAATGATTTCCCAGAGTGAAAAAACAAGAGTGAAATCCAAATTATCAAGTGTGACCCATGTCCCTTTTGTGTGCCATAACTGGGTCGTGGAATTTAATCCGGTGTTATGGTCATTATTGTAGCCTTGGAGCGAAATACTGATCTCACTCTTTTAGCTCGCCAAGATCCTTGTTCTGAATTTCTCTTGGGGTTACAGAACGGGGCTGAGGCAAAAAGTACGGTATTGTGATTTTAGCCAGACTGGAACAGCAGAGGTCTCGAAGGGCAAACACACATCAGTCATTCTTATTGAAACAGACGTGGACAGGCAACAATGAAAAATCACCTCCTCCTCGCCAGAGTACAGCTCGTCAAGTGTAAAGAAACGATGAGGAAACGTTTCCATTCAAATCGAGGCCATGTTCACGGGACGCTGGGTAATGTTCACTTTGTGGAGCAGAGGACAGAACGACAGAGCTGTGAGGAAGGTGGAAAGAGACAAAGAGAAAAAAATCTGTGACTTGCAGATGTTGGAGTTATTTCATGAACTACTTAGACATGCTAATATCTCAACAGTATTAGATGGATTGTCTTTAAATGTCTACAGAGATTCGTGGTGCCCAGAGGATGAATCCTGCTGATTTTGGTGATCCACTGACTTTTCCTTTAGTCTCTAGCAGGTTGACATTTGTGTTTTTTAGCGAAATGTATGGATGTATTGCCATGACATGTGGTATAGACAATCATGTCCTCCTCTGGATGAATCTTAGTGTCTTTGGTGATCCCTTATCATGTTTCATCAAGGGTCACCAGTAAGTCAAAATTTCATTTCCATTTTAGTTTTTCACTACCTGCAAAAGGTCGTTTCCATCGACTTCAGCTGTACTTTGTGTTTACTGCTAATGAGATGGTGAACATTATAGCATGTTAGTATTGTCACCGTGAGCATGGTTGTGGCAGTTCTCTCTCTCTTGCTTTGTGTGATGAATGAGGCACAAACCAGCAGTTTTTAGCTCCAACATGCTGTTTTGCATTGTGCCAACAACAGAATGTTATTAGGTCTCCTACTGCCAACTTTGTGGTAACAAACTCCAGCAAATGCTCAAACCAAGACAGAAATAACTTTGCTAATTGCTGGTTACACCAAAGAGATTTCTTGTGATGCTGCATTTAAGCAAGCAAAGTCACAGATGTCTTGATGTGCTTAGCAAATTACTAACAACTAATAAAATGAAGTATTTCAACAGAGTTTATTACAGGTCACAGGATACACCAGATGTTAATCACACTAGTGGGAAACAAGATTAACAAAAATAAGAAATAACTAAATATAGGAGTGGCTGAGCATTTAGCTTATAAGCAGCACTATGCAGTCTCACAGAGTCACTTTCATTACTGTAGACTCTTAGTCTTGTTTTAATCTAATAGAGGGTGACTAATGCAAAACACAAAGGGCTGGTTTTCTTTTCTTAAAAGGAAACATTTCCTCTCCAAGTGTGGACCCGAGTAAGTGAAGGTTAGAAAGCTCTCAACGTTAGAAACCTCTCTGGTGAATTTCTCTCTTTTCTCTGTCTCCTTTCTTGAATGACAGAGAGCGACGGACTAAGTGTAGCTGCTTGAGAAAGTAAAGGAAAAGGATCGACTACATTGGCCGATCGGACGTTTTGGGATTATCGATACAAAAAAAGAGAAAGCCAGAAAAAGTGGCAGCATTTGAAAACATAAAACAAGGCAGGATAAATAAACCATGTCCACAGATAGCCAGGTCTTCTGGAAGGGACCACCACCGTGCAGTCGTATTGCCTGACATCTGTTTTGCAGCTTGGCTGCGCACAGAGGTTTATGTTGAGAAAGCAGTGTGTGTATATCATCTTTGGCTCAGCTCCATGGGATTTTGACAGTTGGCTGCAGGCAAGGTTGTCTGAAGGAAAAGTTAACCAGGAGGCGAGATGAGCTGTTCTCTGCAACACTTTTATCTCTTTGCTCAAGAGGTCAAACAATATGTGAGAAGAAAGCTTGTAAATGTCTCCTTCGTATCCAGCTTTACTGCAGAACAATCTTGCGAGAGAGTCCCGACATGAAAGATGTTTGAAATGTGTCCGCTTCTTGTTTCTCCTCTCACCATGCAAACTCTGTCTCTCATTCCCTCGGTTTTATGCACAAGCACCATATGGAAGAAATTTGGTTCAGCTCTCCTGGAAATTGTGTTGAAATTTTCATCTGCCAAGATGATTTTGCATCTGAAATGGCCTTGTGTTCTTTCTGAAAGAGCACCGGACATAAACCGGACAACAGCTTGAGGGGAAGAGGTTAAAATAGGGCCGTTTATTTTTAGGGTTTGTGCTGCTTTTGAATTTGGAGCAGTTCTTTGAAAACTTTTGATTTATTAGCACCGATTCACACTTAACATATCGTGCGTGCCAAGAAACATTTATCATGTCTGACTTGAATGCATGGAAAGCAGGAAACGTTACAATTGAGGTTTGAAACTTTGACTTGAATTCATTGCCCCTCTGCATCACGGCTCTCTCAGTCGTCGCTTTGTTCTGGTGTTTGGCAAGACACATTTAAAATGAAACTCTTTTCTGCACATGACTGGACAAGACTGGAAAAGTCAATGAGGCAAAAGATATGAGCATAAAGACACAAATCTGTCACACACCCAGACTACAAATTCTTCATTTCCAGATTACATTGTGAAAGAGCTTTGTGTATTTTCCCTCTGTAGGGATTCATGTGCTGCATAGATAGGAAGTTACTTTTACAACTTTACACATTATTGGTTTTTACTGTTTGATTTATATGTTGATTGCTTCATAGACTCACATGTTATGATGACTGCACTTTAAGGACTGTTTGGTAACTCTCACAGAGGCTAAAATCTGTGGACGTATTACTTTTTACATTGAAATGATCTCCTTTCTATTACCATCTAAAAAGTACCCAAAAGAGTAATTGTGCATGTTATGAAGTCGACAACATAACAATGACGCAGGCATGACATTCATAAAAGTTCATTTATTTATTTAAAAAAAAACCACAATAACTGTAACACAAATGATTATGCTATTGGCAAAGCAAACCAAATGTTTATAGTTTGGAGAAAGCATAATAATAATAACAAAAAAAAAAAAGCAAATACAAAAAGTGTAATAAAAGCAAACTTTCTTTTCTGACACAGAAAATGCCAGTCCTGTACCACGCCAGGCTCACTGGCTGGGCTTAATGAGTGCTCAGCACCCTGTTCTCAAATACAAAAATTACACTGTCATTCAGTACAATTTGCATAAAAATGCACTCCTGGGAAACAATTCACTGAATTTAAAGACTCAACACACTTTGGGATAGTTTCTTGGGTATAAATAGATCAAACATGTAAATAAAAAAAAGCCAAGGTAGAAAAGAATGATTGACTTGAATGACTTTAGCTGCTCCTCTGTAACTACACACTAATAAACACGGTCAGAGCATCATGAATTTCCAAACATAAGATTTTTAATGCTCACAGCTTATTACACTCATGAATTAGTAACTGGTCATTGTAAATGATAAACTCTGGTTCCGACTGAAAGAGGACAAGAGAAAAGGACAGAGATTGCATTTTGACGATGGTATTTCCAAAACAAGTAACTAAAAATTACACAATGCATAATGTGACCAGCACAGACAAAAACAAGATATTCAATTTTCAATGCTTAAACATTGTCCACATATTGTTCAACAGTGCATCTGTTCAGCTCTGAGCACTGTCCAATGTTTGGAAAATGTTTTGTGCTGCCACTGAATTAAAGTAACAAAAGATAAAGCAAAAGTTGAGTAACAGCAGAAGTTATTGAGAGAGAATGATCATATTGGACGAATGTGATGAAATACGAGTTGAGGAGATTTAGATGAAGATCTCCAACTCCTGTGAAACCACTTAAATCCTTTATCTCAGAGGCAGTTAATCCTTCACTTTAGTTCATCTGGGGACACAACATAGCTCAAGTGAAAGCCCTCCCCTTCCACACTCACATACACACACACACTCACACACACACACAGCTGTTAGAAGTATACAGATAAGGATGTACATAGGCATAAACAGTTGTACTTGACAGTCCCAGTGGCACAGGTCAATTTTAACACTAAGTAAAATAACAGGGTTTTGTTGGACCAACAAAATGGCCAAATTTGGTTGAGCTTTTTCTTGAAATTTGTTTAGAAATAAGCTTATTAATTTGGTTGAAGACATGGAAAATATAGTGAAATTACAATTAAAGTCCATCATGTTCATGTTCCAAGCTTCCACACACAATCAGTTTACACTGTCATTGATGCTTCATAGAGAGCAAATTTGGTTTACATACAACAAAAAAAAGAAATAAACTCTTATTTCTTTAGCCTCTTGGACAGGACCTTTTTAAGTGGCGGGGTCTTCCGGTCCTGGTTAGTGTCTTGATCGGGGTGAGTCTGGGGCGTCTTGGGCTCGTAGAGCTGTTTGAGGTTGAGGGTCTGCTGCTCCTTCCCTGTTTCTCGCTGGGCCTGACGTAGCTGACGTTTCATAGTTTTCACCTTTTCCTTCAGGTGGTTGTTGGCTTTCTCCAAGGAACGCACCTGCTGGGAGAGAGTCCTGACCCTCTCCTCCTCCTCAAACAGAGCCTTCTGCACTGAGGAGCACATCAACTGTGAAGAGGAAAAGATATTAGTTTATTTGTTCCAGTTTTTGCAGTCAATACATTTGAAGCATTGGGAAAAGCATTAGGAGAATTTGGTTAAGTGCAGCTCAGGCAAACATGTGACTGACAGTGACCCATTTAAACAATAAACTGTGGGATTATCAATCAGTTACTTTCAGGTTACGTGCATGAAGAAGAACAGTGTCTGTTTATATTCAGCAATATTTCCAACAGATCTTTTCTCTTGCATCGGCTTTTTAATGAAATTCATATTTGGAGTTTTGTGCCATAACAGCTCATACTAAATACTAGTGTCAGATTTAATATGTTTTTGTAACATTTATGACGTAGCACCTGACAGATCTGCTCTTTTTGATACTGGATTTCCTTTGGATAAGTCAAATGAAAGAAGACTTCTGGCATGCTCTTTGCGCTGACATCCAGTGCCAACAGCTCGTAAGTCTTTCAGCATATTCCACTGTTTCTGTATGAGTTTGTCAAAAAAAAGACAATTTTTGGCTTCTTGTAGACTAAGAAGAAGGACAAGGGAAGGGAAAAAGACAAGAAATTAATCACTAAGTATTTTTATTGATTGGACTTTTCTTGCTGTGGAAATGTGTGGAAACTTCATGGAAATTTATCTAAAGCCTTTAAGAGTTACCATTCGCTCTTTATATACCAGCCAATTTATATAAGCCAAAGACAACACACACTGTAGCTCCAGGAAGGGACCAAGATGAATCTAAAGGTAAAGAAAATGGTTACACAACATGCTCCATCTGTTTCATCAAGACGCCACCGCGAGATGAAACCCAACATGCCTGCGAACCTGCGACAGATGACCCAAAGGCCTGGACCTTACATAGGTGAAAAAATGAGCTCCAGCTGCCTGTGACTGCATGCCTGTCTGCCTGAGTGCGGATTTCCTTCACAGATCCTAACGCTTCCACATGGGCCAGCGTGAAACACTGATGTATATTCCCTGCCATCAGATAACAACCGCTGAGGGTTTTGAGGAAATGTTAAAAATGTGCTGCTGGCTGCCGGCCACCATCACTGGTTAGTGAATTACCAGCTGTAATATTAGCTGTGGATTTTTCCCATGTGCTCTTACTTACGTCTCATAAGGGATTTGAAAGTGGTATGAAACTTTATAATGCAAAGGATGAGGTTCAAGAGCAGAACAAAGGAGTTATGTAAAGCAGAGGGTGTAAAATGGCACATCGCCGTTCTGTGTATTCAGGTATGACTTTCACTCAAACACAAGACACCATCACTTGGTTCCTATGTCCACATCTACAGTGTTGTTTCAGGCTAAGCTGCAGTGTGGACAAATACTTAGGTAATTGCCCTTGAAAAAGTCTGGAGCCGGGACTGAGACACAGACATACAATATAAATCTGCTTGTGAGTGGTAGACGATAAGCTATTGTGCTTTATCTCAATGTGACATTAACATTCAAACTTAGAGAAAAGAAAGGTACATCCATCCACTTTCTGCTGCTTATCAGGGGCCGGGCGGGCAGCAGGCTTACCAAGGTAGACCAGACATCCCTCTCGCCAGCAATCCTTTCCAGCTCCTCCTGGGGGATCCCGAGTAATTCCCAAGCCAGATGAGATACCCCTGTATATAATCTCTCTCTGGCATGTTCGGGGTCTACCCCAAGGTCTCCCACCAGTTGGAAGTGCCTCCACAGAAAGACATCCTAATCCATGATGTGGTTCTGTTTGCTTCATCAGACTGTGACCTTCAGCAGGCGCTGAAGCGGTCAGGAGGGGGGTCAGCAAGTCCAAGTCTGAGGCCATGGTTCTCTGCCAGAAAACGGTCAATTGCTCCCTCCGGGTTGGAAGTGAGTTGCTGACCCGAGTGAAGGAGTTCAAGTATCTTGGGGTCTTGTTCATGAGTGAGGTTAACGTGGAACGTGAGATCAGCCGGCGGACTGGTGCAGTGTCAGCAGTAAAGCGTTGTGGTGAAGAGGAAGCTAACCCCAAAGGCAAAGCTTTTGATTTACCAGTCAATCTTTGTTCCAGCCCTCACCTATGGTCATGAGCTTTGGGGAGTACCAGAAAGAATGAGATTGAAGGAGATACAAGCAGCCAAAACCATGTAAAGATGTATTATACCCGTGCAATGTAAGGGCATTGGCAATAATGTTTTCTTGAGTATCTGGATGCCTACCAACCCACAAACTGAGAAATAGGACAACCCAGTCAATTTTTTTAGGTGACTTTGCAAATTATTCCATGAGATCACTGCACTAACAGGAAAACTAGTGTTTCCTACATTAGTTCTGATATATTGTTTCCTAAGCATCAATCAGTTTGTTAAGTACAGACTAGAGTTCCAGAGCAGTGAAGATAAGATATGAGATGGTATTTCTCTAACAAGGGCTTAGCGAATAAATATGTACCAGTGGTTACTATCTACTATGTACTATCATAAATAAAATTCAGCAGTGAGTATTTAAATCAACTCCAGCCGTAAACATGACAGTGAAAGTTTTAATAGGGGGCTTATGAATGAAAATATTAGCATATCAGTGAATCATATCTCCATAATGCAGAACTGAGAGGAAAAGTCAAGCCAGATGCCAAAATATTTACTCTGAGTTTACTTAAGTGATGTTACTAGAGTAATCTTCAGACATTATACAACTGCATTTACAGGCTCTTCATGACTAGAAAAAATATTCTGACATTAGTATTGCACCTTCATAAAGTGGAGACAGGTTAAAAAAGAAATTATCAACATCAAAGCAGTTGAAGCAGGAATGGACTGAATTTTAGACCCAAGTATGGTTCAACCTCCAAAAACCTGATTCCTACATTCCCACAATGCAACTCTGTTGCATAGCGCTTTCTTAAGATCCTCCTCCATCTGGTAAACACTCACGTCTTTCAAACTCCAGGCCCCAAAATGGATCCATGTGGCACACCCTCAGTACTGAGCAGGATTTTATCAGCTTTGATGTCATCCAAACACAGTTGCAACATGGACCAAACAAAGGGGTTTCTATTTCACGCAGGGTCAAAGCCTTCTCTAAGTGCCCAATCCAGAGTCATGCTTGAAACCTTTCTGGTGGTTCTGTCTGCATATCTTGGGTATAAAAGAAAACTTTACTTAGACCATGTTAAGTGAAGCTGAAATCTTGGACAGCGACTAGTTTTGAGTTTGTGACCCTTAAAGTCAATATTTCTGATTTAGTTTTGGGACAATAAAACTGTGGGAAAAACCCTTGTTGCTTGTTAAAATAATGTTTTTTAATGCTGATACTGTGTAGTGACATTTGATTTACTTTGGTTGTTACTGGATTATAACATTATCTGTTCTGATGTGACTTTAGGTCACTTGTCCAAACAATGGTTGCTCGGTACCAGTAAAAACAATGTCTGTTTTTATTTTGCTAAGAGGAAATCTAATGATGAGAATGATGTAAGAAAGCAGCACTGATATCTCAATGTCGCTCTGTAATTATAATCATAGGCCTGACTCAAAAGTTTAAATTTAATGGAAATACAAACCATGTTTTCATTCTCTTTACCCATGGCAGATTTTTGCTTTTATGAGTAGTCAGCAAATGATTGGAAACAGACAGAAGAGGACTGACCTAAATCAGGGGGATTATGCCAAAGGTTTAGATTCATTAAAGGGGATAAAGCAGTGGTTAGTGACTGGAAACCATTTATGTGGTGACACATGGACTCTGAGATGAAATGCAGGGAACTTAGGAGCACCAGGTGTCTTTCCTCAATTAAACAGTGACAGCAAACTGCAAACTGGAGCTAAAGCCTATTAATTCAGGTCATTTCGAAACCTGATGTGCATCCATATAGTGAGTTCAATAAGCATTAAAAAGAGTGGTGACCTTTAGATACTTTGACACTGTCATCAATCTGCATTTTCCTGAGTAATCCAGGAGCTATTTTGTGATTAAGAGTTGTAATTTACTTTTATGATGTATCCACTTTCCCTGGTTTTTACTGTAGTTAGTGATTTTCTACACTTCCAAAAAATCCTTTTAGTGTCCCCCAGAGGATGGACATGAAATTGTTGCATTGGTTATATAAATAGGTGGAAAGTTAGTTTGTCCAGTCCAAAAAAGTGATCTATGCCATCCCCTCTACTCAGTATTCATCACATCTTGTGGCTGCACTTGTGTTCTGGTCCACAAATGTTACTGTTTGTTCTGTAATGAATTTCAACTGGTTTTATTATTGAACATCTGACAAACTGACAACCAAGACATACTTTTGAGTTCCATAAGCTATTAAAGACCATTGTACTTATGTTGCACTGGTCATGTCTCCACATGAAGTCACTTACTTCTATGTTAGAGCTCTTGTCTTTGGGAAAATACTCCATGAAACAACAAACTGGTTTGCCAAAGAACTGGCAAAACAAACTTTTTTAAAAGTAGATTTTTCATTGTGAGTTCTTTGTCTAGCAAAAAACCTCAGGAAATGTGTGTTTGGTTTCCCATGCATTAAGAACATATTTAACTTTCCAGCGTAGCCTTTGAAAACAACAGGATGTAATACTGAATCCTTTTTGTGCACACCACAATTCTTCAGCCTTTTGGGGCTCACTCCACTCTTTTTCCCAAACTGTTTGTGTAGCCACCATGAATGCAACTGAATCAAAATAGATTACCTTATCACTAACTGAGTCTAAGAAAGAGATTTCAAAAGAGGCAAATGTTTTCTCTGGGAACTGGTTTATACTGGTGGTTCTGATTAGCAACATACCCGGCTGTCCTCCTGAGCCTCCCACTCCGGGGTGTAGTGGTGGACCTGCGTACCAGGCGTACAGTTGGAAAACTGGAAAAGGCTGGCAAACATGCGGTGGTTCTCTGCAGTGTCAGGGAAGATGGGGTCCTGGAAGTTCACTCCATGAGGGACAATATTGTAGTTCTCATCCATCCTAAAAACAGAAGCAGATGTAAACAGAAGTTGTAAAATTTGAGCAACGAGACATTATGTATTAATGTCATCAGAAGTCCATTCAAATTTCCGCCAATGGACAGACTTATTTGTCATATAAAGTTGACAGATGTACGTCAATAATTAAAGTTAGAAATGTTTGAGAAAAGAAGAACATATCTTTGCAAAATTGTTTACAGGCCCTGGTCTGTTTGTATGCAAATTAAAGCATTATGTGGATGAGACAAGCCAGCAAATTATAAGCCAAAAGGATCAACTGTGCATGTTTCATATCTTCTCCTACGATGTGAAGTGTGTGAGGGAGGAAGTCTCGAAGCAGCGTGTTTCCATACATCTGGATTCCATCTTGAATCCCTTGAGGGATTGGTTGAAGTTGAAGTTTGGTTGTCCCTATCAGATACTATTTGTGTATGTGTGGGTATGTGTGCGTGTTGTGAGAGCACATAGAAAGCTGATGTTTTGCTTCCACAGGTCAAAGGTCAGATGTAAACACAGTGACCAAGAGCTCAGAAGGAACTGTGGATCCAGAAGAACTTGTCTGGACTCTACAATGATGGAAACGTAACTAAATAGAAAACAGAATGAATAAGTTGAGCACAACAATAGTGACTATTTTTGGCATATGTAACACATGCACACCTCAACATATTACAAAAACTAAAATTTGTGTGACCGTTTATGTTTCATCTTCAAGATTTAGTATTCAGTTGTTTTCTTTTGACAGAGAAGTCATGACATATATTTTCACAGTGAATATACAGCTCAGGCAGGACACTCAATCCGTCTCATTTAAAGGCTCTGAGGGAGATCCTCGGTTGCATTTTTCTCCGTGCTCTGATTTGCTCTGTCCTGGGACTTGTACTGTATGATTGATTGGAAAGACTATTTCGCTCTGAGACAGTGGTCTTGGGGCTTTTATAACAGGAAATAGATGTCCACTGGAGACTGCGATGAGAACTTTCCAGTTTTGGCTTTTTCATACAATGTCTGGGTCTCAACACTGCTTTGAAACTCAACTCTGATCTGTTTTTGGTTTATGATGGGAAGTCTCACGTTAGAAAGAATGCCACAGACAGGACATGTGAAGACTATTTATAGCGAT
The DNA here is from genome assembly GCA_025331565.1 of Holacanthus passer. Classification (NCBI taxonomy): domain Eukaryota; kingdom Metazoa; phylum Chordata; class Actinopteri; family Pomacanthidae; genus Holacanthus; species Holacanthus passer. Next base: position 8,716,237 of record JAFREQ010000011.1, read on the forward strand.
ATCTCATTCATTTTAACTAACTGATGGGCAATTTTCACAAAAGTTGGGTTTTGCTCTTGATGAATATTTGGGTGTACTGCTGACAAATAACACACCAGGTCAAAGCAAACAGCACTTTCACTGTGAAAAGTACTTAGAATGAATACAGATCCATAGAAAATGACTGTGATACATCTGGACAATATACTTATTTGCTTTTTTTCCTTAAAGTCAGATGAGAAGATTGATACCACTCCCATATCTGTACAGTAAATAAGAGGCTGAAACCAGCAGATGTTAGCTTAGCTTAGCATAAAGACTGGAAACAGCTAGCCTGGCTCTGTCCAATGGTAACAAAATCCATCTAGCAACACCAATAAAGCTCGCTAATTAACATGCCATTTGTTTAATCTGTGCAAAAAAACAAGTTGAGAACAAGAACAAATCGAACAGAGCCAGTTTTCCTCCTGTTTCCAGTCTTTACCTCTCAGGTCTTAGATCTTTTGACTGCCCCTCGGAGGAAAGGATCCTGTGAGCCAGAACCAAGGGACTACAGGTCTGTTGTACAACAGTGTAGGGCCAGTGGCGCAATGGATAACGCGTCTGACTACGGATCAGAAGATTCTAGGTTCGACTCCTGGCTGGCTCGACTTTTCATCAAGTAATGCAATGAACTACAAACATACTGGCTGTAGTGTTAAAGTTAGTGGACACATATGACAGTCCGCTATTTTATCTAACTCTCAGCAAAAAGGTGACTGTGGTACCTTTTGCAAAAATGTGGGACCTCTCTTGTAATAAGCATTCGATTAGACCACGGGAGCACTTAAAACATCATTTAAATACCTATCTAAAGTACATTTTGTTTCCCATAGGTCTACATCCCTTGTGGGCTAAAATCTTCTGCAAAGGAAAATGTGGGTGAGCGTGTTTTTTGGGAGGGGTTGCTCTCTCTGCATTATATCCTGGTAAACACTGAGAAAAGATTTCTGCTTTGGTTTACTGGAGCAATTGTTGCTTCTTAATTATAATCAGGTCTGCATTTAAACAGAGCTCTGCTGTGACTCTCGCTTCAGGAAGTTTCCGATGGTGGTCGCCTGGCTGATTACAGGGATAGCATCCGGATGTTTTCACCATCACAACAGGGGACAGCAAAGTCATCCCTAGAGGTGCAATTAACCAAAAGCAGCGATATCTTCTCAGAAGTCATCGGCAATGCACAATCGCACATGTGCGCATTGGGTCTGTGCATATGATGTGTAACATGTGCTATAAAGAACTCTATTGTAGTCGGCCGTGCGGCAGACCCTCATATGGGACAGCCAAACATTACACTTCAGGAATGCTTTTCAATGCCCCCCTCTGAATATCTAACTCTTCATCTGCTTGAGAGAAAAAGCAGAATATGAGAGAAATATCTCAGGGGCCTGTCAGCACACGTCCCCCTCATCGAGCAGCGATCTGGTGTGTTTCAGCGGGACAAAAGGTGGTCCAACCAACCGCTGGCATCCTGATAACTCTCCTGAGTGAAAATTCTTTGTAGGTTCACCTTCAAGCTGTTGGGAAACGTCTGGCTCTGTAATTACGCCGGCTGGAATGCAATAGACGTTTCCTGAGTAACACTGTTGTTTCTGTCCAACACAGACATTTAAGAATTAACCTGCCACATCAGTTTTTGAAATCTGAGTGGAAACTTAGGCAGGTTATTAAATATATTATTAAGCTGACACGACATGGACAGATGCTGATTAAAAGAGAATATGTGAGGATGGTGCCAATCCTCTGCTTTCGACTGCAAATGTTTCCCCGCTGGCCGACGATTGATTGAACCCTTTTTACTGCCTTGCATGACAGATCTCTGCACAGGTCTGAGGAGTCGCTGGTTGCAGACCAGAAACAGAGAGCATCCAATTATATCTACACTGGATGTGGATTTTCCTCAAAATGTTTGGCCTTGTAGACGACCTAACTACTGAATATCAATCACTGCTATTCCTCAAAGAAGATCCTTAATTTCTTTTTTAGTTATTCCCAAATGTTTAACAACCACTTAACTGACTGACAACTCTTCTCCAGTTATAAGATGTAACTCTCATACACAGTGTGTCATCGAGGTCCCAAGCTCACAGGGCTGGATAGTGGAGCCAACAATGATGTAATTCAAGTGTCTCATTGTGAGACATGGAGACAGGCTGAGGCCCCTGACAGCACACTTTTATACCTCAAGGTCTAATCCAAAATAAATTGAACTATTTTACTTTGTATTTCCAGTTTGGATGGATGAGGTGAATGGACTATATTTGCTGGATATCTCAAGTGTGCAGGAGGGACTGATGGTTTTGTATGTGAAGTTAACATTTAGCTTTGCCAAAGACAACTTCACATGCCTAAGATAACTTACTCCATTGCTTCCCATGTTGATAGAGACAGAAATACAGTATGTTGTTTCTTTTTGCAAACATCATTTTTTGAATCAAATTATATGATCACTCATGAACCTTTTGCCATTCATGGTAATACACTCCAGTAAAAAGGAGGCAGTCCTGTCATCTTTACTGGCTGAGTTCACACAACTTGACAAAGCAGATGCCTGATTCTGCAACATATTTCAAGCATTACCTTTAATCTGAAACAGAAAATGTCTAATTTGCATGTGCACACTGATCTGGAGCAACAAAGAGAGGGTTATTCTAGCTGCAAAACATATTTGGACAAGAGCTTGCAAGTGGGTCACCCATGTCATCTCTGGGCAAACTTTCAACATGAATAAAGCCTTTACCAAAATCATATTATGATTGAAATCTTACTCGAACAGGGCATCAATGTGTGTGACAAAGCTTAGCAGATACAGCCCACATGATCAGTTCTTTCCTTTGTTGGAAATTAATCACTTTCAGTCAAGTTTCATTTTATACAACTTTGTTGACTGATTCATAAAACTTCATGCATCTGTGAGAACAACTCTTGTTGATGCCTGATTAGATCACCATGCAGTACCTGGCCTCTCACCTCAGAAAGAAGTAGTAGTTGTTGTTTTTGGTGACACTGTAGGAGAAGCAGGGGAAGTAGCCCAGGCCGGTGACATTGAACCGGGAGCCGGCGGGGACCTCCAGCATGCTGCCCCAGGCCTGGTCGCACAGCAGCTCGATCTCGGCGGAGAAGAACAGGTCGGTGTCGTACTGCCACGGCAGGTAGTTGTACACGCTGTAGGACTCCTCGTGCAGCGCCAGCACCTTGGCGAACACTATGATCTGCGCCAGCTCGGCACGGCACGCTTCAGTCTGCGGTCTCCAGTCGTGGGGCAGCTGACACCCCCGGCTACCTGCAGGACCGGCCGCTGCCAGGATGAACGCCACGATGAGCCACATGATCCGGCTGAGAGGAGACGAGTGGGGGCCAGAGAGGCGCACCGAGGGGCGCTGCTGCAGCTGATGGAGGAAGTCAACAACAACAACAACAACAAACCTGCAGTCTCACAACATATGCATCCCCCACCAATGCAACTGATAGTTCAACAAAAGGGTTTGAAGAGTGAACTAGTCCCGGTCACTTGTGCGCTCTGTGCAGAATGAGCTCCCTCCTCCAGCTGCACTATACCTGCGATCGTGGATCAGCCCATTCACAGCAGCATGCCCCCGCACACACTCTCACCTTGAAACCAGACCAGGAGCAGTGAATACACACTGTGCATCCAGGCCTGCAGCAGCAATTTGCAAAAAAAAAAAAAAAAAAGACGGGGTGGCTTTTATTAAGAGGAAAATATCTTGAAGTCTCTACAAACTTTAAAAGTAAGAATTAAAATTTAAGAAAGATCAGTGGCGCCCTCTTGTGACAATATGTAAGGACAGCCGGCCGACAAGTTGAATCCTCTGTGCACAAGTGGGCGCCTGACAGTCATTACCCAGGGAAGACAGAGTCGGTACTATCGCTCGGGCCAGTGGCGCAATGGATAACGCGTCTGACTACGGATCAGAAGATTCTAGGTTCGACTCCTGGCTGGCTCGAAACTTTTTTCTTAACTTGTTTTTTTATTATTTTTTCCCCCTACTATTACTATATACCAAACACCATGAACTGTCTAATTAGGCAGTTATTATTGTTAAGTATCAAACACAGCACGTTTAGGTTATTAATTATAACTCATTTCTCATTTTGTAAATTTCCCCACTGTGGGACGAATAATGGTTTATCTTATCTTATCTTATCTTATTTCTTTTTACAAACCAATGGGCAATATTCAAAAAAAAGTTTAATGTATTTCATATAGTCTCTGTGAACAACACACCAGGTAAAAGCAAACAGCACTTTCAATTGTGAAAAATACAATTACAAATCCATAGAAAATGATGTCGGAAATATAGTACTCACTCACTTACTTACTTCCCGAATTTCCCCGATGGGAGATCAATAAAGAATTAACTTATCTTGTTTGTTTGTTTGTTTGTTCATTTTATGTCTCCTCCATCATCTTAGATCATGTTTCATGGTTTTCATATTTTGCAGCACATTGGTTTTTTTGCTGTTCTTTCTTTCTTAGTTTGTTTTGGGGACTTTCTCACTCAACTCTTCACCTCTCAGGGCTTAAATCTTTTTACCACACCTCAGACATGAATCCTGCGAGCCCTGGCTGAGGGAACACTGGTCCCTTCACAATGGTGTAGGGCCAGTGGCGCAATGGATAACGCGTCTGACTACGGATCAGAAGATTCTAGGTTCGACTCCTGGCTGGCTCGATGTTTGATTTTTTCATTATTGTTACTAATATGTACCCAGAATTACTTTTTGCTGAATGTTAGATGAGTGACATGTCTCCTCAGGTCACCTCAGGTCATGTCTTCCTTGTTTTCATATTGTGCTACACTTTGTTTGTGTGTTTTTTATTATCTTTATTTGTTTATTTTTTCCTCACCTCCCCTGTTTTTTTCCCGTGTTTACCTCTCATGAGTTAAATATTTAAATCTTATGACTCAGCACCTCAGAAGCATGGATCCTGTACGCCACGACTGAGGGAATATTGGCCCAACTTCTATGCTGTAGGGCCAGTGGCGCAATGGATAACGCGTCTGACTACGGATCAGAAGATTCTAGGTTCGACTCCTGGCTGGCTCGAAGCTTTTGGTATTATTATGTACACACAATATAAAACGTCACGAGTTGTCATCATACCTAAATAAATTTGACAATTATTATTTTTGATCAACACAGCACAAAGGCAAATTTGACTCAAAGGTTGACTCAGTGTTATTAAATACAAGCAGAAATCAACATAAAGACAGTCCTCTGCAGTTCAGTGACTTTGGTGCAAACGGCTATAAAACAACTAAAAATCACAACCACAAATTAAAGTGATGAGGTCCTCAAAGGTCCCAGATGGGGCTACAATAACTATTGTTTGTATACACCTTGCACATCTTCTGTGGTTGAAGTACACCAGGTAAAAGCAAACAGCACTTTCACTATGAAAAGTACATACAAGCATTAGAGAGAATGATTGTGTTACGCGTGATTTGATTTTTCGTTGAATGTTAGATGAATGTCATTTCTCCTCCATCATCTTAGATTATGTCTTCCCTGTGTTCATATTTTTCACTTCCTGTCATTGTGTGTCTTACTCACTCTCCTCCTGTTTCAGATCCCTCCTTCCTGCCCTTCTGTGTTTCCTGCCTGATCCTGTTGTTTACCAGTTGTGAAAATGAGAAGATTGATGCCACTCTCATATCTGTGCAGTAAATAAGAGGCTAAAACCAGCAGATGTTAGCTTAGCATAAAGACTGGAAACAGGGAAAACAACTAGCCTAGCTCTGTCCAGAGATAACAAAATACATCTCCCAACGAGACAAAAGCTCAACATTTTGTGCAAAATTTCTTTCATTTGTACAAAAACTGTATAAAATGACAAATTGGACACAGCCAGGCAAGCCTCCTGTTTTCTGTCTTGACTTCTCAGGACCTAAATCTTTTGACTGCACCTGTGAGCCAGAACCGAGGGACACAGGTCCTGGACAAACTTACGGAGGGCCAGTGGCGCAATGGATAACGCGTCTGACTACGGATCAGAAGATTCTAGGTTCGACTCCTGGCTGGCTCGACTTTTATTTAACAATAATAAATATTATTTTTCTGTTTAATACTTATGCAATGTTTAATTTCATGGATTATATTGGATGTCATATCTGGTTATAATGGATAAGTTGGGTTTTTCAGGGTTTTAGACTGACAGCTTAACAAAAATAGTGTGTAAATTCATAAATCATAATGTGTTTAACTTTTAACTAATTTTAACAAATAACTAATAAATTACAGCTCTTCAATTATAATTATATCTGTTTCTGTATATCATGCAGTCAGTTCATAAATAAAGGATAAAACAAATACACCCTTAGGTGGCAGCATCATCAAGCATCAAGGCCTTCATGCCTTTGGAGTTAAAATATAGTTGGTCTCCTTTATTGAGATGTTTGCTACTAAATCCTTTCAAATGCACTCACTTACTGTTTAATAATTTCTGCTTCTCTTCACTATTAAACTATCTGACAGAAAGCATGATTTGCAGAACATTGGATACAATTACAGGCTCTGGAATTACCCACTGTACCTGAATGCTACAGTGGCGGACCATGGCACATCATTGTGCAAAAAGTTACTCAACAGACAAAGTTTCTACATTTTGAATAAGTCCTCAAAATGTTAAAACTCTCTTCAAACAAAAAACTAACTTAGCACTGCACACAAACAGACACACAAACTTTTATCTCATCACGCTCCAGGTTTCTAAGGCCTTAAAACACACTAGGCTACTGATAGTCATGATGAGTTCTCCACACACTCACACATTTGTTTCCCCCTCACCGCTCAAAATGCATCCGATGACTGTTGTCCTCTTGGGAATGCTGCTGGGACACAGGTGGGCGTGGGGATTCCTCTGGTGACACAAAGTACCAGGATCTGCAAAGGGGCACAACACTTGAGTGTGTGAGAGTCTGCATGAAGGACATGGCTGCAACACTGCTGACTGTGATGCTCATGATCCCCTACATCTGTGAGGGAGGTGAGGTGTTTTCATGGCACGACATGGCATGACTCATCAGCTGTTATCAGGGAAACTAATGCATCTATCTCACCTGTTTGTGTGATAGCCCTGCTAAGAAAGTCGACAGCGACGGACTTCCTTCAAAAAGTAAGAGAGAAGCGCTCATCAGAGTGTTTTAATGGAGGCTGCAGCTCAGAGGTCAACGAGACTGGAGACCTGATAGAGGCAAATGCAGGATATGTAAGTTCTCTGTCAGTTGGACATTTGATGCCAACAGAGGATTCCCTAAAGCAAATATCCAGTTTAAGTGCATTTACTTAAGTAGATTTTTGAGGTCCCTTTACTTTACTTGAGTATTTACATTCTAATCTACTTTATGTTTCTATGTTTCATTTATTTGACTTAGTTCCTGGTTACTTTTTACAGATTGAGATTAATACACAATATACTGAATATTCAACAAATTTGTAAATTTTTAAATTTTCCCCACTTTGGGATGAATAAAGGTATGTCTTAACTTATACTTTATCTTAACAATTAATAAAGAAATTATAAGTAATGTATTAATATAGATTAAGCTACCCGGCAGTACATAAAGTAGTTAATATTAGCCCCACTTTTACCAGCTGAAACATTAGTGATGCAACTTATTAATGCATAATTAATTATAATCTAATATGATAATATTTATTATTCTGAAATGTGTCATTCTGCATAATGAGGACTTTTAGTTTTTGTACTTTGACTATATTTTGATGCTAATACTTCTGTACTTACATAACTTAAATTTTGAATTCAGAGTATTTCTACACTGTGGTAATGTTACTTTTTGCTTAAATAATTCTTTTTGAAATCATCAATCGTCAAAAATTGATTGAAGATTAAACTGACATCGGATTAGTCATGATTTGTTTTTAGGTTTGGAAGAAACACAATCAAATTATCTTAAAAATGTAATTCATTACATTTTTTTCTTTCTGGTAACTTATTATCTCTCAATGTTCCCCTTTAATCTAATTCAGGTCCATCTTTTTCAAATCACAGTAAAAAAAACATTTCAAAAGTTTGATTATTTTAGATGTACCCAGACTGAAACTCCTCAAACAGAATTCCTCACTGCAAGCTCTCATTTTTAAAAGCAAGTGTAAATGTCAGTAACTACAGACGATGTTAACAGGAAGGTTTCAGTGTAAAGTGGGCCATCAGTCTGTTTAGTCAGCTGGGTCTCTGAACGGAGGGAGATTCTATCTACATGAAACTAAACATCATGAATAAAGACCATGTCCAGAGAAATGGCCTCAGCCTCAGGTGCTGAGAAGCACTCCTCTGTTCGACAGGGATAAGGTGTAACTAAATCAAGCAAGTCACTGAGGCATTTACCATTACTGTGTTCTTACATACCAGGCCTGCAATCTGAAGACAGAGTGAAGCAGGCCATTAACATCGACTTTGTTACTTAGTGCACCTGCTGCAAATATCAGATGACCAGCATGAAAGCAGGCAGAGAGGTGGAATGTGATCAACTAAGGTTTCTGTCATATTGGTGGACATTTAGGTACATGTTGTTTTTTTTGTTGTTTTTTGCATAACCTTTTTTAAGAGAGACTTTCACTGAAAAGCACGCCTCATGGATACTATTAGCAATCAGAACTGATGTGTATCAAGTATAAAGTTGGGAATAAATATAACAACTGATTTATAGGAGGAGAATTCCAGCCTGCTGTATAATGGACGTGCTGCTCAGAAAGGAATGAACCATGTAAGTAGTAATAGTTTGTTGTTGAATCTTAACTTCATTACATTATTTTTCAATCAATAAAAGTCATATTACACAAGATGAACAAAAGCTAAAATCACTCTTGTCTTGCAGCAGAGTGCTGGAGGGGAAGCTACGCTGGATGAAGGATCTGGGATGTAGCCGAGAACAAAGACCACAAGACCACAATGTTGTTGTTGGGTCAAGGTCAACTAGAAATACATTATAAATGCAAGATATAAAGTATAATCACCAAAACGAACCATTGAACAAATGATAAAAATGATTTGTTCAAAGTATTAATTTGCATGCATAAATTCTTTACTTCTAAGTTAATATATTAATAACAGTGATAAAGAAAATGTTTTATTTGTTACCTCCAGTTGTTATTGTTTTAAATTTAGTGCTTGGTACCGTTACTGATGCAAATCACTAAATGTGACTTGTTAGTGAGTTGGAAATAGAAAAAATATGAGAATATCATGTAAACACAGTTTTACTATGCATACATAACCAAATATAAAGGTAAATTTTCTAATTTTAATTGTTTGTAATACTTTTAAAAGTGAATCAATATTAGGATAATTTTCTAGTATATTATGGGTAACATTTAAAAATATATACGTTAAGTGCATGTTAAGTGTAAACTAACCGTTCTCAACAGGGTGCTTCATGTGAACATTTTAATAAATGTATATTATATGCATGTTTTTGTCTCATTTTGTAGTAAATGGCAGATATACATGGGTGACAAATTAAAGGAAAACTACTGTAACATTAAGTGTCTCATTAAGTGTCTCAGATCCTCTGACCACCAGCACCGGCTCTCCTCAAGGCTGTGACTTCTCCCACCCTGGACAGAAACTTTTTAAATCCTCACGCCACAAGAACAGTTTCTTCGGGACTGTAGCTGGACTCATCAACGAGGCCTGGGGCCCACACTGACCCCCTCCCTCTACATGTTATATTAACATTACATCTCCAAATCTAACTCAATAACCTTACATTAAAGCACATTTTTGTAAATCTTGGGTTCGTATTTTCACACATTCTTCTTATTGTGAACAATTTTGCATATTCCATCATCAGTTGTAGAGTTTTCCAAACTCTACAACTCTTTCAATTTCAAAACAGATATGCTACACATTTTTCAGTGTAAATTTCTATTTTCTATTTATGATTCTTGACTTTTGTAGTAGTTGTCTTTTCTTTTATATTGCTATGTTTATTGTAACTGTTTTACCCCGAAATACCAGGTATGTTGTATGAGGAAATCCACTCGGCAATAAACCGATTTCTGATTTTTCTGGTTTTATTACAGAATAAACAGGTTTGATGAATACAAGATGGTTAAAGGTGGTTAAGGTCCAATAATAAAAAGTGGTGGACTGCACCATCTGCTGGTTGATCGACAAACAACCTCAGTCAAACAGCAAAGACATCTTCTGCATCAAGTGTGTTAAATTCCTTCAGACCAGTGGTGGAGGAGGGGGCCTTTACTTAAGTAAAAGTAGGTAGTAGAAAATACCCTTCTTTGGACCTGGTGACTGAGACTATTCATTTGTTAACTGACTTTATAATATGAACCACATTCAAGAGTCATGTTCTGTTCTAGGAACTTTATCTAATCTTAAACTGACCTAAAATAAAGATAAGTGATATAGCCTCACCTTATAAAGTGGATGTTGATCCAAAAACATGTGTAGACATTGAGTCTATACAATATAATTGAATTTGTATTGCAAAATATTTTATTGTCCATAATAAGGAAATCATCATGCCAGTGATCTGCTGTCTGTCAACCTGTGCGTAATCATTTGTTCTGCAGTTTGGAGCTGTGTGTCTTGTTTGCATTGTTGTTGTGTTGATTTTATGAAGATTAGGGTCCATCTACTGGTGGAAACAATCCAGGGAATTAACACTAGCCCAGATAACCCACTGATTAATCGTTTTAGTAGGAAACAACCCACTGACTCACAGGAAAAATAGCACAGCTCAGGTTCTGACCTGAAGCCTGCAGCATTTTTATCATTTAAACTGTGGATGTTCTCTGAAACAAAGTATATCATTGTCCCCTGTGTAGTTTCTATTTATGTCAGCCTGTAAAGTAGTACTTCACATTAGAAGGACTGAATCTACAGAAATAATTATTGCCCATGAGCACTTCTTCAAATAATTTAATTTCACTTTCAAATACGTGTGTAGGAAAACTTCTAACTTTGAAAATTCAAAATGTAAAGTAAAATGTTTAGTTCCCCTAAGTCACATGATGATCACGGGCTTTGCCGCTTACTTTCCCCTGATCACCAAAGCAATGAATGAAGGGTGAAAATGCAAAGATTTCAGGTGTCACTCTTGTTTTTAAATTACTACTGTAATATTTTTCCCATGTTTTCATGTATGAGCTCCTTTCATGTTATAATCTAATGTTATGCGTTAATAATTGCCGCTATGCACGAAGAGCGACAGGCTACTGCCGCTTTAATGCTGCCTTCAGGTGCTCATCGTGAACTCACAAATTTTACACTCCAAGTAATAAATAGGATTTTTCTAACCTAATAACAACATGTATCACAAAAAATGAGCAGGTTTCTGGATGATAATTCATTTGGGAAATCAAGTAGCAGAGAGTCACTTTGTTCATTATTACATAGTGAATAAGGACTAATACAACAAGCGAAATTGGTTTTGCAATTCAGGTTTTATGTATTAATTGTGCTGAAAGTAATTTACTTATTTAAATTGCCCTAATTTTAACTGACATTAAATCTTGGTATAGCGAATAGAAAAGAAAATTCCCACTTTCCTGGTTTTATTTAGTACAGTAATTATCTGTCGTTTGCATAGGATTCAAATTTCCTATTTCCAACAGCCCGGGAAAGCAACATAACAATCGACGGCACTAACTGTTACGACTTGACACTTTAGCTTTAGCTTACAGAGAAGAAACAGCGGTGGTGTCGTTCAAAGAAGTTTCATTTCACAATGTAAGTCTTTTGTGTTTCGACCAAAGCTTTTTTAAAAATCAAACGTTACTCGGTCATACTTGTGTAACATGCGGGCCTTCCGGGTAGTTTGGTGAAACAGGATCACAGTAAAAAAGCAACGCCCAAAACTTTGCAGCTAGCATGCAACAAGTGCTAGTGCTCGAGATTTATTGTTAGCTTAGCTGGCTGTCGCAGCGTTACTTTAGAGCTCGGTAACTTTGACCAACACAAACTATATCGTCTTTCTTTTGCTAGTTACGCAGTTAGTTAATGTAAGTCATATATAGTATGCTTGTGCAACGACTACAGCTGCATAAATATGAATGTCTTAATGAACATGCTAGTTTTGCTATCTGTGGTCACAAGCTAGCATTTTCTCCGGATCCGGGTTTTCCGTTTGGTTGAATTAGCTACAAACTACGTGTGTATATATATATATATATATATTCACTTGAAACAATCTGAAAAGTTGAGTAACTTAGTGGTTGTAAATGTTGTAACTGGAAATCAGAACAGTTTTGGCAAATAGAAGTAATGATAACGTCTCAATTGAAAACAGGAAATGTTTTAATGGCTAATGTCCGAATTGTTTGCTGTCAATAATTGGGTAGATAAGAGGTTAATTAAAGTGATGTAGCTGACCAGGACCGAATGATGTTTTAATTTTGCTATTCACTGTTTAGCCAACTTTGGTCATGTTACAGCACAAGCCAAGTCTCTAAAAAAAATTCCATTGACCGCCCCAATCCCTTCATCTATTCCCACCCCTCCTCTATTTACCAGCCTGCACAAGATGTCTGTGTAAATATAATGAATGTAGTTTAAATGTACAAGTGCAAACCCAGAACCCCGATGTTCCAAAGTTATTTTGCAACCCTGATCAAAACTGTTCATAACTGCATAGTACTCATTTGGGTGACATTAATTCTTGCTTAAGATAGGCCCAAGTATAAAATATTCAAGAGGTCTTACAGCCATTGTTTTGGTGATAAGTCAACAGCAGTTTTCCATAACCTATTTTCATTCTTGGCTGCAGTCAAACTTGCAACCCTTATTCTGCATGTCCTTTGTTTAATAGACTAAGTGATGTGCTGATTAAATCAGTAATGGACATTGTTACAAGCTTGATTTTATGATGTCTGGATTGCATGAATTATTTTATAGATTGTCATTCATCTTGATTTTTTTGTGAAGTCAAACTGTTTGACATTGCTCAGCCTTATGTTATGCAGTCAGCTAACGGTTTAGTGTGATGCACAGTGCAGTCACAGTACATGATATATGACACATGATCCTAACCACCTACTTTTGTATGCTTTACAATATTTTTTTTCACTTATGAAGAAGAGAAACTACGATAATAGACACACTCATATACCTGTGTTGGGAATTCTAAACAACTAGTAAATGGCACACTAAAAAGTTATTTTTTTACTTTGTATAATTGGGATGCACCTTTGCTTCAGGAAGACTAATGTTGTTTAGTCACAGATGGATGTTAGGGTGTGAAGAATGGATGTATGACATTAGGCAAGCAGAAAGCAATTGGGCCCATTCACCGAATAAACAAGAAAAACATTGAAGTGAAACAAACTCCTTTAAAGCAATTTCTCATGCAATTGGAGTGAGTCTGGATTGTTAATTTTACATCTGTGAACATGTCTTACACCTCTGGTGATATAAGGGATAGGAGAAAATCTTACAAAAATGTCCTGCTGTATTTACAATGAGATGAACATTTTGTGCTTCCAGAAAGTCACAGATCTATTTTTAATGGAATTAAAAAATACTTTGTATTGTAACTGTATTGTTTTGTATCTGTAACTTCAAGAATCTGCAGAAACAATCATCACTGGAACCAAAGTAGCTGTCAATAGGCCCTTTACACAGCAGACATTTTGACACGTCTATAAGGAAAATGTGTAATTATTATTACGTAAACGAATAGCTTCAGGCCAATTAGACGGCCAGTTTCAGGGCCCTGTTATTGTGCAAGGTGGCTCAGCTGGCATGACTCACTCATGTCTTACATAGAATGGAGTCATCATTGATGTTAATTACACTTGTGCTTTTTTTGTTGTGACAAGTCTTTACAATAATTTTGGGCAAGTCAGAGTTCTACTTGCCCCTATTATTAGGCCCAGCAGGAAAAACAGACTGTTGCCTTGTTTGTTTCAAATTAGTAATAAAGGGGAGTAATAATAAAATCCATTTACAGAGCTGCAGTCCCTGCTGCCACATACCCACTTTTCTTGACCTGCACTTCCAGTCAGACCTGTGCCACCAAATGTCGAGAGCATTATTAGCAGCAGCAATTTAAAACATATGCGGACATAAACATGGGAAGGTGTGCCAACATTAGCACTGTAATTTTGACATTTAATTTTGTAACTGTGCCACCGCAAAATTAGGATATCTGCAGTTGTTTGTTATTAATAGGTGCCATTTTGTGTGTTTTTGAGGTTGTATAAGCTAAATGAAAGTGATTACTAAAAATGGAGAGTAATTTTGCCAACAAAATCAACCCATGTTAATGAAATTGCAGGCGATTAGAATCAAAGTGAGTTCTTGTATTTCCCCCAGACATATGCTGTATTTAAAGGGTTGCATCAGCCACAGTCAGCTCTGAAATGCTGACAGATGTTTCTACACTCAGGCTGGCTGTAATGTTTGCTCTCTCTCTCAGCCACTCTGCTCTGTGGGAAGTAACAGTCAGGTTGCAGATCAACCGGCTGTTAGACAAGTAGGTTTGTTTTCTGACTTTGTGCAGCAGTGTACATCAGGCTTGTTCACATATTGATACTAAGCCAAAGCACCAGTAGTATGCTCCCTCTACTGTTGTATGTTTCTCTAGTTTCTTCCTTCTTGATACCTTTTCACTGGGATTTTGGAGAGAGTGGAGGAAGTAGTCCCCTAGAAATTACGGAAATGCGTCCTTTGTTACTGTTCCACACTGTTTCCTCATCCATCACCACCCACTGATTATTATGTTTGCAAACAAATATACAGTATGCCTAACATAAGCCTATTTTCTTCTTATTGGGGTATTCCTGAAACTTAGAAGGGCCTTCTTTCGTTTGGGTCTGTCAACAGTGTCCCAGTCAGAAGATCAGCGTAGGTCAAGTTCAGGGGATGATTTAGTTTGTCAGTCTCATGTGAGAGTTGGGTGATCCATCTCCAGCTGAGTTTGTGGGCTGAGCTTAAGTATATGCTGTACTGCCACACTAGTCTGTTTTACTGAATCATAATAAATCCTGTATAATCCCTACAATTTGGTTTCTTCAACCCGTCCTCCCAGTTTCGGTTGCAAAGCAGAACAATGCTGTCTCAAGTCAGAGGGTGTCACTAGCTAACCACTGTAAAAGTGGCCTGTCAGGACGAGGAAAGCATATCAAATCTAGAAATCATAAAAACATAGTCAAGGTCAAGGTAAATAAAGTATAAAATATAATTTCCTTGTTCCTGTTACTGTGGATTATATTCAGTCCAGTATTACACCACAGTGTGCAATACACCACCGATCCACTAGAGCATAGTGTGCCACGTTTTGCCTTGCCTTGGTGTGAAAAGTACGCTGTTGAATAAAGGTGCAGTACCAGCAGGGGGGGATAATGATGGGAGCAAAGGACAAATGTGGTATAAAGAGTGACAAAGTCCACATGGGGAGGAGGGGAGGAGGTTGTTTTTGGCAGATGGGTGAAGTCCCGGCAGATGGATACATCAAACACAGGACTTTCACACAGGAGACTGGGGTTCCCTGCGTGAAACCAATAAGCACTGATAGTTTTGAGGAAGAAGTTATTTTAACCCAAACCATGATCTTTTGCTAAACCTAACCAAGGGGGTTTGGTGCCCCAGCAAGTTTTATTTTGAAAGTCTAACCAGACATTGCAAATTTATTATTCTTGCTTATTATGTCGCAGAATGCATAATACTGAGTAGTTATATTTGTGTCATTGTTCAGAATGATCTTCCCAAGTTTTTATGAAAGAACAAACTTCAGAAAATAAGAATTCAGAGGCATGCTTGCAGTTTGAGATGAGCTGGGTGCATAATGTTATGTTCAAATTGCACAGCTTTTTATTTGTTCCTTGTATTTCAGCTAACTATTGTCGATTATATGAGTGTTATGAAGGATTGATATGAAGCATTATCCTGCAGCGAATCTCAGGGCATCCCATTAACTCTTCAGCTGTATCACCATCCAGTGTGTTCTTGCTTTACAAATGAACCTCCATTCTCATTATCAACTCTCAGTTCTCATATGATTTATTTTTTTGTATTACACTTCAATCCCCACACAGACATGAAAATTGCATATGAAGTTTTGTGTATTAGATTTGTTTGTAACAAAGCAACAAAATGGTGAAATGTGTCGACACCGCCCTCAGCTGCCTGCTTCAGAGGGACTGTTGGCTAATAAAATGCATCATTTTCACTGAGGGAAATAAAGGGCTATGTTACGAAGGTCAAATATTAGACTATTTTCAGCTGCAAGGTTTCTTTAAATTAACTTATAGTCACAGGTGGGTAATAGTCAGTTCATTTCTTTTTAGTTTTAGTTTGTTCTTTTTAACAATGCTTTGGCTTTTGATTCAGGGATTATATAGCTATGGGATAGATGGGAAGTTGAGCAATTGTGCTTAAGCTGCTCCCACTCCCATCACCAACTGCAGGCATGTGTGTTTTAGGATTTTAGGTGCGGGTTGAGTGACATGGTATGCAGAATATTTTTGTGAGATCTTGCAGAAGGCTAATATCTACATGTAATTTTCATCATTTCACCAGGTCAGCCATCGGTCCAGAAGGCTCTGGCGCAGCGTCAGGCAACAGGCGCCTGCAGCAGACCCAGGCCCAGGTGGATGAGGTATGATAAGTCTCTGTTTATTGACTTCCAGTCCACTGGTTGATATTGATAATAGTCCAAAAAAAATGGATGTATAATAATCTCAATTTATTTATGCCCTGCCATTAGTAATGCACAAGGTCTCGATTTCTGTTTATCATTCTTAAAGAAAGCTCCCACATGTGACCATTTAATTCTGCCCCATGTAAAAGTCAGTCACATGTTATTTATGAAGTCACTGGACTCATATTTTCAAATCATGTATTTTAGGCAAAGCATGTTTATTTTTATAGCTCCTTGCAATTTCAGAGACAATTCTACCTTGTCTACCTTTCCCAGTGTACGTCATTTCTCTCACCTAGCCCATTGTTATCATTGAACTCCAGTCTCTCCCCCCTCTCTCTGTCTTCAGCCACTCTGTGTGACTCTGTTCTTCCTTGACGTCTGTCTCGAGCAGAGACTTGCATAACCCTTGGCAGCAGTGTCCTTAATCACCACAGAGTGGAATCAGTAGCTCTCTAGCTCTACCTCCACATGCCAGAGAACATTCAATGAAAGCCATTTCTTCTCCAGTTTTTAGTAATTATATTCAAATTCATGTCAGTGAGGCCACCAGGAAAAAACATCTGCCAAGTCTCACTCTTTCTGTGGTATCACTCTTAATCCCCTTAACTGCTCTCCCTCTCTCTTTCTCAGTTGTGGCCTCCTTGATGTTAGCCCCTCCTACACAGTACTTTAACTTTAGCGTGTCACACAAAGCATCTGATTGGCTGTCAGAGGTTTATGTAATCACTCAGGTTATGTAAGGCCTGCATGGGTCTACACACTTCTCTCCACCCTGCCGCTCTGTCTGAGAGGAGGGGCAATAGGGAGGTTTGTGGATCAGTGGAACATATGGGTTATGTGTATTCTGTGATACTGCGTGTACTCGCATGCATGCCTGTCGGCAAACTCTGATAAGCAGAAGTGTGTATATAATTTTTTTTACCTTGTAAGGTGTGATCTCTCTTGATTGGTGGTTTTGTTAAGTTACATGGTTAGAGTTTACTTAACACTTTAAGCATTGATGTCATCGATCTCTGATCTTCAATGAGGTCTGGCCCTCATTGAAGATCAACCATTCAGACCATTTAGATCCAGTACACCAATAAACAAGCAATTTTGTTCTTTTTGTTTATTCCTGTGTGTGTGCGCGCGTGTGTGTAGGTGGTAGATATTATGCGTGTTAATGTGGACAAAGTGCTGGAGCGTGACCAGAAGTTGTCTGAGCTGGATGACCGAGCAGACGCACTGCAGGCTGGTGCCTCCCAGTTTGAGACCAGTGCTGCCAAGCTGAAAAGGAAGTACTGGTGGAAGAACTGCAAGGTGCCTAAACACAGTTTGGTCCCAAAAAACACATCCCCTTTTCCCCACTGTAAATAAAAATAACTAGCTGATCTTAAATGAACTCCATGCCAGAAGTCTCTAGACTATATTGGTCTTTTACATTGGTCTTTACAGCACGGGATTGCACAATGAAAAATAAGTTGTAGCCTCCTCACACACATAGTACATGTATACAAATATTTAAATATAAATATAATAGAATACAATAAGTGATTGATAATGAAATAAAAATATATGTCTCAATTCCAATTGATGTGTGTGATACTGAATTTGTTGTACCTTCACCCCCTACAGATGTGGGCCATCCTGATAGCTGTCATAGTGATCATCATCATTATCATTATCAGTGAGTATCAAGCCTGTGGTTAGAGAGGCTTGTCATTGACAGTTTTGACAGTATTGTTGCCATTCACTCAGATTTTCAATAAGTTACTGCTCATAGCCTTTAATAATAAATGTCATGTGCATATAATTGCAGAGATTTAATTTTGATCCTGCTTGTTGATGGTGATATCTAAATGCAGTACATTGATATTTAGTATGTTTTAATTAAAGATAAATAAAAATCCTTCCCACTTCATTCACAGTTTGGAGTTATTCGTAAACATCAATGAGAGGAGCAGGAGGAGTGGAGGAAACGATGAAGAAGAGGAGCGGAGTGGAGTTATGTGCACAATTAATGTCTCAGAGGAAGACATCACATGATTACTGGCTACTGAGCTCCTCAACATTTTTTCCCTTCTTGCGGAGGGGACTTCATTCCTTGTCCTGGTTTGCCCTGTGTGTGTGTGTGTGTGTGTGTGTGTGTGTTTGCTTGCACATGTGCCTGAGTAAAGGATTGCGATAATACCAGAGTTTTTACCCTACATTACCAGATATCACTGAACTTGTATTTGAGTGCCATAAAGCTCGCCAAAGAAAAAAGAAACATGCATACATACAAAAAAAAGTTTATGATTAAACTCAAACTAAAACCTATTAAGAAAAGTATAAAGGAATAAATGAAGCATGTTCGACTATGACAAAGCACACACACACACACACACACACACACACACACACACACTCTCTCTCTCTCTCACTCACTCACTCACTTTCCAACCTCAGGACTAGAAGTGATGAATATTGTTGTAAATTCTCCTCAACTTATATTTCCTTTTTTATGTTTTATTAATAGCCATTCATTTGTGTGCGCAGTCAGGAGAAGTGCCTTTGAAGATCTGTGTTAGTTCAGACTGTAACTCTGCATATCATTGAAGAGAGAGCCTGTTTCAAACACATACACATTTGTACTTTTCAGAGTGCCAATATTTTGAGTTTTTTTTTCCCTAAATTTTTAAAAATGTCCTCTCCTGTCATTTTATGAATGGTTAAAGGTGACCAGAGAATGATGGGATCTAATGCCATGTTTTATTTATGCACATGGTTGATTGATAACTCAGTTCTCTGTGTAAGACATTTAATTTTGGATTTAATAAAGAGAAATTTCATTGGTCACCCAACAAGAAAAAGCTAACCAGTACCACGCTGTTAACCCACCTGCTCATACATGTCCTGGTCCATCTTCCTTTGCGGTAGGACAGGAAAAATATCATGAACTTGTGTATAGATAAGTGCCT
Source organism: Holacanthus passer (assembly GCA_025331565.1). Taxonomy (NCBI): domain Eukaryota; kingdom Metazoa; phylum Chordata; class Actinopteri; family Pomacanthidae; genus Holacanthus; species Holacanthus passer. The sequence goes on from JAFREQ010000011.1 coordinate 8,735,840, forward strand.
GTATGCTAAGACCACCAGCCTCACAACTAGACAAGGCTAGAGAAACTGCCACAAAGTTTAAAAACAAAAAGAAAAAAAAAAAAAAAAAGTGTTACACTGGGTTAAAAATGGCAAATTTTCTCAACTATATCTCAAGGATGTGCCAGAAAATGTGCCTTTGTAAAATAAGTACAACACAAAGTAAATAATTGTAGTAGACAGATGCCTTAATAGGTTTCTCCAATGGAGAACAGCCAAAATACAGCCACGCATGTTGATCATATATACCAGCCAGTAAAAGAGTTGTGCCTTCTGGATACTCTGTCCAACCAAATACTGTGTTGCTTGCTTCTTCTGTTTAGCCACACTGACATTTATCCCATCAGATCAATACAAAATACTGTTCAAGTGTGATATTTTAGTAATTATTCCTCTAACAATAGCTTTTTTTTGCAATCTATTATATGTAGAACTAACCTTAAGGAGACTGTATAGTATCTTTTGCCCCAGTGCTCACTGCTGCTGAGCATCATGCATGTTTGAATTGAGAGAAAAACTGGTTCCCTGCCTTTGATCCCATCCTATCAAAATAAATGTATTTTAATGATACAAACAATTGGGGATTACTTTATAAATTCATTTCATTATGTCTGGAATTTCATTACTGCAAGTAAAACTTGATGTTGCATTTTGCAGCAGTTTTAAAGACGTTAGCAGTTATTTGATCCTCACAGTGCTCACATGATACTGTGGTAATTGAAATGAACACTAACACAATTATGGCCTCTGTAGACATTTTTGTAGTTTATAGCCATGTGCTAAGGCCTCTGAAAATGCTTAACAGGCCAGGCTTTAAACACAGATGCATGGAATTATCATCCTGTCCCGTCTACTCCTGGAATTTGAGACCCAGTAACTTCTAAGCCTTGCTCATGTCTACCTACTGGGAATGCATTTGGAAATAAGTGCAATTTTACTCTTTGGTCATAAATGCCTTTTGCTTGAATAAAACTGATTTAACTTAAATGACAATGTCTCATTGTTTATTCTTTCTGCTCTGTGACAGAACAAAAGTCAAAGGTTATTCTTAAAAGCAGCTGGGGGATTTGCTGTCTCAAAGTTGGTCTTGGTCCAAATTCATAGATGGCTATATCGTCCCTGATTCCTCTATTAGAGTCTGAAATATAGCCATACTTTCTCACTAATTAAATAATTCAAAGATCCAGATACACACTGTTGAGCAGCACACTGTCACCTGACTGTCATTGAGACAAGAAAGAGTGTAGGAAATACAATTGTCATTTAATACTATGTAATTTTAAAAGCTTTCCAATGAGAAAAGGGTTGTGGTCTAGTATTACCAACATAGTCTGTTTACTTCAGTAGATTTCTCTCAGAGACCTATTAACCAACCCCATGAGCCCCAGTCCCAACAAACCTTTTACAACAGAAGGGCTCTCACACACATATGTCGCTTTGGATAAAAGCATCTGCTAAATGAAATTGTAGAATTGTAGAAATGACAGTGTTGTTCTTAGCTGTTGTCACCATTATTTTTACACTTAGTATTACTCGAAATGCAACAGTACAATTCCTTTACTCAGGGCTGGATTGACCCCCCAGGTGAACCCTAAATGACCCCTATTGCAATTTATCTTACTAAATACCATATGAAGAACAAAAACCAGATTATAAAACTAGTAAAACCTCAAGATTCAATATTAGGATTTACAAACAGTCAAATGACTAATAGTTTGGTTTATTTGATTTCAGAAAATAGTGGGAAAAAAGTGATTCACAGTTTCTGAGCATCAAGGGTGACATAGTTTTTTTTGTATTACCAGTGCAAATTATTGGGTAAATTATGACAAAGCTTGACTGAAAATATTCACAACTGAGTCTGGGACCAGTGAGGTTTTGGCATTCTTGCTTTGAAAATGACTGATATTATTAATTGTTCAAATTATTAATTCTGCCCATTTCCTTGTAATTCTTACCATCTGACTAAACAAAAACACATTGTCAATATGTCAGACAACAATCAAAAATAAAATGTATTGGAAGTCAAAACTTCCTGTTCCTGCAACAAGATGTGTGAACTGGATCAGCTTATAGCGGCTCCGTTCATTCATTCATTCAGTATTAGAGGGCTGGATGTAAGGGGTTTATAGTGAGTCTGGTTCTTGCTCATCTACACCATAAACTGTATAAAACAACCGGGCTTGTTGTTCCCCCTGTTGTGTAACATGGAGGTCCACGTGAACCGCCTGCAAGCCTGCTGGCAGATTGCTGCGTTTAGACACGCCCTCTATTAAGCACTCCATCCAATCACGGGAAAGATACTAAATTGCTCCGTCCAATCAGCATGGGGCGGGCGGGGTTATACGCGGCCGGCCTCACGTTGCACAAATGTGTCAAGCGCTTCGGAGTGGATGACGATTTAACTACGAGACTTGGGACATAGTTAAAAAAATACTTCTAATACGACCTGGAGGTCAATTTGATATGCTCTGAATGTTTGGATATTGACGCCGAGACACAAGTAGAGTCGAAAAGGTAAGTATTGCAACAAAAGAAAGAAGATTTGCGGTGTCGTTAGCGAGTTGGCTAAGCTAGCTAGCCACCTCGCCCACTGCAGCAACCCGAGAGAAGAGTGGATGTAAACAAATGACATTTAATCGTTGTCTTGTGTCCTACAATGCTTTTGTAAGTATATATTTTGTAGTTTTAGTTGGATTATTTACATCTCCATACACAAAAGTACGACTTGGCTGTGAGCGCTGTTCAGTAGTGTGCTAAACATTGCTAATATGTTAGCTTAAATGACATGTCTGCCATAAGTCAGAGTGGGTTTCAGTTAGCGTGTGGCGCGTATCGACTTATGAACAAACTGCAGCTAGTGTTGCTCGGACACGTTTGCATTGAGTGAATAACATGAGAAATTAGCATTTTAGCTAAGCTAAAGTAATCGATCAATTCGCAGTAATGATTGAAATGTTCTTGTAGAAAAGCACTTCTGGCCATTACATTCTTGCTAGTTCGAGGATTTACTAATGGACACATCCTGTGTTTATAATATAATGTCACAAAATGTCGCTTGTAGTTGGACAATGTTGTGCATCTATACAAAATAATGTAATTTGAATCATGTCACAATGGCGTTTGTGCTTCAGCTTTCAGTGGAGTAGTATCTGTCGGTCCTTTAAGCCTTAAGCTGTACAGTGGTTAGTGAGGTTATTGAGGTTACTGGGTTCATGTGGGGAGGGGGTAGTGAACCGTTCACAGTGTCAGGTTTGTTTAGAGTGGGAATGACTTGGTGGACTGTTGTTGTAGACTGAAAAGCTTTTCTTTTTCCCCTGGATGAAGGCATGAAAAACAGGTATCAGTGTTCTTCCTCATCCTCTTTCGTGTCATTTGTATTTGTGTATAATCATGTAATTGCAGTGATAATCATGGTGTTTTGAGGTGACCTATATATAAGTTTACCTACAAGCTGCTTATACTACTTCTGGATGTTTTGACCTCACGCCATAAATATTTAACTTGTTGTCAGACGTCAGTCAGCCCATTTTCACCTAAATCCAAGTATTTTCCCTCATGAAATAAATGTTAATCTTAAGATAAATCTCATTTACATGTTGCCAATCTATGAATGTTATTATATAACATTGTGATTTCATAATCAAATGTTATTGGCTCGGGATGTATATCCTGCCAGGCTTTTACTTCCGTATTGGCAGGAGATTGATGTGTATTGGTGTTGTATCATTTGAGATACAAGTGTGTCTGAGAAGCCCTTTGAGATAAAAAGATCAGCTCCTTGATTTCTTTTCATCGACATTGCTGTATCTGAAAAAATCTGAAGACAGACAGAGGACATTAAGGAGACATAGTTCAGTTGACTTGAGCACACACATTGCATGACTCTATGCACAATGGGCCAACTCAGTCTGTTTGTCTTTCACCACATATACAAACTGTGAAAACCGGCTTGCTAAAGGCTTTTGCTCCCTTCAGAAGCCCAGTTGCCCAAATAGGTGTTTTCTGCTCAAAATAAGAAATCTTGTCATTACAATGTGGTATTGACTCCATATTTTTTTGAGGCCCAGTCTTGACCAGACCACCAGTCATTTTAGTGGAAAAAATAGGTGTTGTAAAGTCCTATTTGACCTGCAGTGTGATATTTCTTTCAGAAGAATTATACTGTGACGATATAACTTATTCAAATTATTAGCACACAAATTCTGAGCTAATAATTAGCTAATAGTCAGTTAGTTGTTTTTTTTTTTACAGATATGAAGGATTTGATCTCATGAAAATTGTACATCATAGTGGAATTTGAAACAGTTTAGACTGAAACTGTTTATTTGATCTGTGATGTTGTTTTCCATGTTTTGATCACACTAACATTGTTTTCGGCCATATTGCCAATTTTTTTGTTTCTGTCAGTAACTTTCAGTTTGTAATTCATCAGTTTAACAGGACACAGTGGGTGCGATCATTGGCAGTGGCAGGTCGTGGCACTGCGCTGGCAGGTGTCCTGTAGCTGCCGACCTGAGTGGCACAACAGTGGCACACTGTCAACACTTGGGAGACGCCTCCTTCGAATCACCATCAACTCGGGCAGGGCCAAATTTGCTGGAGAAAAACCCACTGGAAAAAAAATGCAAGGTTTATTGTCACAACAGGTCAGCAGCTGTAATTCTGTTTTACAATGGTTGTTGAGCAACCACGTTCTACTTTTTTGTTTTGCATTTATTTTATGTAATTACTTCTGCCAAGGAGGTTTTGATTTCGCCCGCTTTGAAATAAAAAGGAACAAAAATACAATCTTTAAATTGACAGATTCTCCTCCATTCTAAAAAAATATATTCATAAATAATATGTAGGCAACTTCATCAATAAACAATAACTAAATAAAAACTAAAAATTAGAAAAAAGTCAGCTACATGTTGCTTAGCAAAGACCCAAAATCAAAGCTGCAAGCAGTCGGATGCAAATAAAACTTAGTGCGTGTGTCAAGGAAACAGTATGGGATGTCTCCACTGGAGTTATTCTTCTGCTAAGCCCTGCCTTTTGCAAATTAAGAAATAGCATAAACTGGCAGCTGACCATAAATAGACCACACCCACATCATCAATCAATATGAAACTTCAGATTTTGGCACTTGCCCCCATAGCACGTGCACCAGAACTGGTTGAATTCTATCAACTGGGTTTTAAGGCACAAGTTTTTGGTATTTCTGACACCACCTTTGGGTCAAGCTTAAAATGTTTTGACACATCTATTCCCAAACAGACTGAAGATATAGATGGATTTAGATATGATAGATCTATCTTATCTGTGATAAGTAAGATAAAATAAGATATACTTTATTGTCCCTTTTGGGAAGCTTGGCAGCAAGACGACACCTGCCCCAGGCCTGTGTCCACCTGTCACTGCAGTGTCACTACCTGCCAGTGCCACTAGGACAGTCCTGGCTTTGTTGGAGTTAAGCTTTAACTTTTGTGTTTCTCAACCGTTCATTATTCTAAACATGGGACAGTTTTACTCCCGGGCCTACAACCATTGCTGATGTATATAAACCATTAACAGTGTCAAAAACATAACAACTTAGATTTAATTTTTTTGTTTTGATAATCCCCATATTGAATTACCAGTCAATCAATTTGGGACTGAGACTGTGTTCCAATCACCAATTTCAGTGGTGCAACTAATGTTTTGTTTGCTTTGAACAAGAATTCACACTCACTCACTTCCTCTCTGGGAAGTGGGGGAGAAAAGTACACTACGTATTACTAACCTGGCTCAGCCTTGACCTGATCAGGTCTGTTTGTGTGGAGTAAAAACAAGGCAAGGCCAGAGAATCATACCTGCACCACAGTGAGCATTGGTTTATGTCTGTGCCTTGTACACACAGTACTCGTATAATAGCTTATACACTCTGAACTGAGCAAGCTGGTTATGTAATCCTGCAGTGACGACCTGTTGAGCGGAGCAGGATATTTTCACTGACTGCTGTTTGCACCTCTCTCTGCTCTCGCTCGTGTGGTGTCACCACTGTGTTTATGTGGCGGGAGCTGCTGTTTGCATTGGTTTGTTTATAATTGATAGTATAATATGTGATAAAAAGCTGGCAGTGAGAGGGCAAAGACATTACCTCTGTTTTCTTTTGTAATATTACATTATGTTTAGTTTCATTTCTGAAAATACATCTTAAAGTACACCATTTTAAATATAAATACTCTTTCTGAATTTAAAACCTTTTGGGATGTTTTACTCTTTATCTGTAAGCATCAAATAAGACGTGTCACCTCTGAGTGTCTGTAGGGAATGTGACTTGCATTTGACTTGGACGAAAGACATGGAAAATATCTCAGAGTATCACATTGTTTTAATGTTTTATTGGTGTTGTGTGAAGACATTTGGCAGAGTAGTCCTGGTGTTGGCAGTATTGATGGGTGAAATGTGCTCATATATGTAAATCTTAGACGATGGAAGTGAGTCAGAGAGCAGTGACTCAGTTTGATGGTCAGATATTAGATAACAAGGCAGATTGTGTGTTGTTCACGTTTGAGAAATGAAAAACATTGTCTTATTCCTCAGACCATTTTATTTGTTTATATTTGGTTTTATTTATTAATAATTCACAGTGCCACTTGTTTGTGACACTGTATGGGTTTTTTTTCCACGTTTGAAGCCGCTGCCACATCAGACTTGTGACAAGTTTTAGATGTTTTAACTTTCCCAGCCAAGGGCAAAGGTGTGGCATTACAGAGCCATGTTTGGAACTGCCGCACCTAAATACAATGCAGCCATCATGATTGTTGTCATTATTAATTACACCTTTGCTTTCCTGCTGTGAAGTTATACTTCTGTATCATAGCTGTGTCTTAGTTTTATACTACGTACTGATTGTAAGCAGGATTTGAGTATTCAGTGTCTTCACACTGGAAAAATTAAGTGTTCAAAACATTCAGTATGAATAATAAGAAGCAATTGATTTTTGCGTTGTTGATGTACACTACTGGCCCACAATGCAGTGCCCAAAGGAAATGTAGGAGTTACTCACAGCTGCGAAATGAATAACTCAGTTAATTGTGATTTGTGGTAAGAAAGCTCCTGAAGAACCTTGGGAAACCAAAATATTGCGCTGTTGTTGCAAAGACATATTTCTGTCTCTGTGAATATTGTGATTGACCCCTGAAAACATAGTATTTTATCATTTCCTGTAAAATGATTATGTTGATTTCATTTATAGTAGCAGCAAAAACAATATGCTATAAAATGAGTGTATAAGTGCAAACTATATACAGTTAGTTTGCAACGATACATGCAAATTTACATGTAAGTTCATCAAAATAAAAATGGAGTCATGTTTAAGTTAAGCAAGCAATAAGTAACAAGAATTTTCAACCCTTGCTATTAAGCCTATTAACAAAATGAGCATCACTTTTAAAGGTGTAATAAATAACATTTTATTGTCTCACATCACAAAACAAGCGTAATGTGTCTGCAGGGGTTTGAATGGGTTGCTCAGCAGCTATTAACTCACACTGTTTTGAACAAACCACTAACCTCACATCATCAACTAGGGAAAAGTATTGAATGGTACTGGTACTTTTTCTCTTTCTTGCAGGTGTCCCTATCTTAAAGACTATGAGGAAGTGCACATTGTTTTTCATACAACTTTTTTGGAAAGGTGTTTTAATTTTGATTTTTGAAATATGTTTCAATGCAGTCCCACACCTCTTTTCAGTCACAGGAGTTATCTGACTGTTATCTGCTGCCAGTTCTACCATGTTGTGAATTCAGTCCTGCTTTGTTTGTTCTGATACTGTTTCTTAAAATCTCCCTTTCTTTTCCTTTATCTTACAGTGCTCAAGAGAGATCCTTACACCCAACATTCAGCACTGATTGAATGAACGTTAATTTGTCGTCACCACATGGAACCCATTCTACTTGTTGAACATATGAAGACCCTGACTGACTGCAATTGGATTAATTAGGAGTGATGTGTGACCAAATTACGGAGATGCCTGGAGGTGAAAGCGGTCCAGATGGGGAGGAGTCAACGTTACCGTCAGCCACAGGAGAAGATGGAGGGGAGGGGAAGGTGTCGTCAGAGCAGCGGGACGGAGGGGAGCAGTCAGAGCACCTCAGGGGGGAGGAGAGCAGAGCTTTAGGTGGAGAAGTGGGACAGGAAGATGATGAGATGACAAGCGGATCACATGACCTCTCTTCCTCGGCCAATCACAGCCCTGGTAGCGCCATAGGATCCACCTCAGCTTCAACTAAAAGGTATTTGCCTGATTGTGTGTGCCCTGACTTTTTGCCAATGCTGCTGTTTTCATTCATTTTTGGAATCAGGGTTTTAGTATCTGGAACACACACCCAGACAACTTGAGATCTACTCCAACTCTCTGTTAAAATCAAGACTTAAAACCTTCATGTGTGCCACTACATTGTGTTAAATGAAGCTCTCTGAATGTGTGTGTAGCAGTGAGAACGCAGATGGAGGCAAAGGGCAGACCCACAGAGAGGTGATGATCACAGTGGCTGAGATGAAGAAGAGGCTTCCATCTGACAAACGCAGCCGTAGTAAAGCCAGCACTGTAGAGGCCTTACATTATGCACTCAACTGTGTCAAACAAGTGCAAGGTATCCGGACAACTGGAAACTCTTTAGTTTTGTTTTTTCTTTTAAATCAGAGTAGTGTCACCACTTTTCTGACATTTTCTAACAATGCAGCATATATGTTTGTATGTTCCTCTGTAGCCAATAGCGAGTACTACAAACTGCTGATGCGTAATGGCCAGGATGAGCGGAGAGATGCCAGTGTTTGCACCCTGGAAGAGTTGGACAGAGTCACCTCTGAGCACACCCTTAAAAACACGGTATACATACATTTATCACTGAAAACACACAATGTTGAGTTATGACAGTAGAAGATTTGCTGGGAATTGTTCTGATACTGATTCTAGCCTCCGTCACAGTCTTTAAGAAGCAAACACATCTGCATACATATGTGCACATTTTACGTTTTGCCTCACGCCTGGGCGTGTGTGTGAGTGTATGTGTGTTTACTGCTTTTGTGTGTGTCTGTGACTTTGCTCGCTTGTGTGCTTGTGTCTTTCTGCATGTGCGTGCGTACGTCTCTCTGTGTCTGTGTGTAGGACTCCTTCGTGGTGGTTTTCTCGCTGTCGAGCGGCCGTGTGCTCTACGCGTCGGAGCAGGCTCCCAGCATCCTGTGCTGCAAGAGGAAGTTCCTGGAGTCAGCCAAGTTTGTGGAGCTGCTCTTCCACCAAGATGTTAATGTCTTCTACTCACACACGGCTCAGCCGCATCTGCCACCCTGGAGCAACTCACACACAGGTGTGTTTGGATCACATTTATCTTTATTTATTACTTATTATTTATTACAGTTTTAGATTCTTTGCAGGTTACATTTAAATTTACTGTATATGTAAATTTACAACAGTGTAATAACTGTTTTATTTAATTTGACTTTGAACATAATCCGGAGTCAGTGCAGATAACTGAAAGAATTACAACAACTGGCAGATAACTGTTTTCTGTTGTCTCTGCAGCAGGGGTTCTGTTTGACTGTGCCCAGGTCAAGTCTTTCTTCTGCAGAATCAGGTCAGAATATGCACTGTATTTTCATTCTATTATAAAAATAATTCTCTGATTATGCAATAATACAATCTCTCGAGGAAAACAGGATGTGCTCAGAAAAATATGAATTCCACAATTTTTTTCCACAAACATTATCTGAAATGGCCCCTAATTACCAATCTGCACTAATACATATCAGTAAAGCAGCTGAAAGCTGAACGTCACTCTTTAAACTCCTGCTGATCATATGCTAGCACAAGTTAGCATGATGTTGTAACAGAGTGATTACTTTTGTAGAAGAAACCTGTAGATAGTCTGCATTTGTTTAAATCATTTGCAGTTTCACATGCATTTTCAGTGTTACATTAATTGAATAAAATGGCTTATATTTAATTTATACATCACACTGGAAATTAAAAATTTCAATTTATGTTTTAGAGGAGGGAAGGATCGTGAGGGTGAGATGCGTTACAACCCGTTTCGGATAACACCCTACCTGCTGAAGGTACAGGGGAAAGGAAGCAGTGGGGAGGAGGAGGAGCCATGCTGCCTGGCACTGGCTGAACGCATCATCTCTGGATATGAAGGTACCACAAACAGCACACAACTCAAACTGCCTTGCCACATGAATATCTGTTTATTTACTTACCTTTTTTTCTTGCTTGTGTTTGGACACACAACAACTTCCTGCTTATCTATGCCCACTGCAGAAATGTTTCTGAGGAAGATTGTGACCAAATATTATTACTTGATTCACTACCTATGCTTACCCACCACATGCTATTCAGTCATCAGTATGCAGAGGCATTCCTGTACTTAAAACATGTCAATAAAAAGATCCCTGTGACATCACTGACATTGATATTTTTCACTCTTGCAGCACCTCGGATCCCCTTGGACAAGCGTATCTTCACCACCACACACTCCCCTGGCTGTGTTTTCTTGGAAGTGGATGACAGGTCAATACGCATACAAACATCTTTAGTTAACATTCAGATTTAAAAATGATGATGGGTTGATGAAGCTTATTTGATGGGTATTGTCCACAGGGCTGTGCCTTTGCTAGGATACCTTCCTCAGGATCTGATTGGCACATCATTGCTGACTTGCATTCATCCAGATGACCGCCCCCTCATGCTGTCTATGCACCGGAAAGGTAAGTGTTTGAGGAGGCTAAATCTTTTTTTTTATTAATAAGTTTAATAATAGTTTAAGAATAAGTTTTGTATATTCAGATGAGAATTTGTCATTGTACATACTAAACAATAGATTTATGGAAACTATTCTATATTAGTAGGATAACCAACAGCGCAAATAATTAGTTTCACCTCAAGTTGGGATTCACCAAAGGTTTCACGCAGTTTTGTTTATAGTTACTGATCAGCCACACTGTCTACTACATCTTCATCCCCATCTTGATGTTTTTTCTCTTGCCATGTGTAGTGTTGAAGTATGCAGGTCAGTCTCCGTTTGAGCACTCTCCAGTGCGTCTGCGCTGTCAGAATGGAGACCACATCACATTGGACACCAGCTGGTCCAGCTTCATCAACCCCTGGAGCCGCAAAGTGGCCTTCATCATTGGACGACATAAAGTCAGGACGTAAGTAACAACGGCACAACCTCAGAACCACACAATGACAAAAAAAACAATTTTTAAGTGTTAAGTTCACAAATAAAGTCTCAGTGCTTTCTGTGTGCTCAGATGGAGGCTTTGGTATTTGCAAGATCTGTCCTGTAATCCACCTGTTTTATGTCTTTAAAGTGCTATTGCAGCGCTGTTGTTGCTAAGAGACTTATTAAATAAAACAACATCATAATAACAATGGCCTCACTGTGCTGTCACCTTTTGTCACCAGGAGTCCACTGAATGAGGATGTGTTTGCTGCTCGGACTAAGGACGATGTCCCAGTCACTTTTGAGGAAGTAAAAGATCTGCAAGCAAAGATCTACAAACTTTTCCTGCAGGTCATTATTTCAGTGCTAGAAAAATAATATGCATAATTCAAATATTTATCATCATATAGCAATAGAAAAAGCAGCTCATGAAATGTTCAACTAAATTTAAAATTCTCTTGCCTGTTTGTTTTATATTAATTTAACATTAGTCCTTTTTGGTTGGTAAACTAAGTAAGAAATCACAAGACAAAACACATCATTGGCCTTTTTTGACACGTTTTATTGTCTAATTACATAAATGATAGATTAATTGATCGTGAAAGCAAGTTGCAGTCCTATACCACATACATAGGTGTAGACCCTTACTACCACAAACATGCGCACACACTTGAAATAGGCCTCTCTATTGCACACACACACAGATTTCTGATTTCATCTTTTGTTTTTCTTTCTGTTTGTGTGTCAGAGTTTCTCCTTTGACTTCACTTCTTTGTGTCTCTTCTCCACAGCCGGTCCATAACAACGGTTCCAGTGGTTACGGCAGTTTGGGAAGCAATGGCTCTCATGAGCACTACATCAGCGTTGCTTCTTCAAGTGACAGCAATGGTAACCTGTGGGAAGACTCACATCGAGAACCGGTGAGACATCACAGAGACAACACAGTCCAGGAAGGAACTTGTAAACCCTGCTGCCAAGGTGAATGGTGCTGATACATTGTATGTTTTATTGCAGATGACTCTGCAGCAGATCTGTGCTGATGTGAATAGAGTCAAGAGTTGGGGCCAGCAGGCTTATCTGGGTTCCAGCCACAAAATAGCTCTTCTTGGCAAACCTGCCGCAGGTAATGCAGCCCCACACATATAATACAAAATATAGAATAACATACTGTGTTAAAATGTGCAAATATTTTAGTATTTGCTAAAATGAACCTTTATTTCCCCAGCACGTCTGCCCCCCACAGCCTCCAACCCTGAGGTCAGAGATCATGAAGAAACCAGGAAGCAAACACACATTCCTTCCTATCAGCAGATTAACTGTGTGGACAACATCATCAGGTGTGTGGTGGTGGCATCATCATCATGTCACTCTGAGATCACTTCAGTTCATTACACACTGAAGCACCTAATTCCTGTCGCACTATTAATTGTGTGTCTGTGATTGTGTGTTCCAGATATTTGGAGAGCTGTACAGGTCCGGCCCTCAAGCGGAAGAGTGACTCTCATTCTGTGGCCACCTCTTCTTCCTCATCCTCTACCTCAGAAGACGACAAGCCTGCTGGAGCCACTGACACAGCCCAGGCCAGCTCAGATGGTATAAACACACCACACAATTTACTGCTCAGTTATATATTCCTTGCAAAAGCAACATAAGCTGTTATTCATCTTGTTTCTCTTCAATTTTCAGTGGTGTTGGACAGCGGGGTTTCAGTGGCCCCTACGGCAGCAGCGGTTGTTGGAGCTCCTCTGACAGACATCACAATGTCAACTAAGGCAATGAGTGTAGTCTCTGTCACCAGCCAGTGTTCATACAGCAGCACCATCGTCCATGTGCCACAGCCTGAATCAGGTACGTAAGCGTACCTTTACATGTGTTAGATCATGGGAGTTACTCAGAGGCTGCTGTTCTGTAAATCTTACATTTTAGTCTTACATTAACAAGCGTGTTTGGTAGTCAAATCTTCATTTAGAGAAGTTTTGGATCACTGTTGCATTAGACAACTGTCTGTTGAGCATGTTTTTTCCTCAATGTTCTCTCACAGAGGCCACGGCACTGGAGGATGCCCCGATGGGCAGTGAGCCTGCCGATCCTGCTCCGACCCCTGTCCGTCCCGCCCCGAGCCCTGCTACAGAGGAACGAAGGTTTATAGGTCTCACCAAGGAAGTACTGTCAGCTCACACCCAGAAAGAGGAGCAAGAGTATGTGGATCGATTCCGTCATCGCATCCTCCAGAGCCCCTACAGCTCTTATCTGCAGCTGGACAACAGCTCAATGGCTCACTCCCACCACCCAGGTATGTATTTACTTATAAAATGGATTTAGTGACTATTGAGTATAATTTTTAAAGGGGCACTTAGGCACCTTCCATCAGACTTATTCAGCCTGTGTCCATCTCACCAAAGGCGACTACCTACGTCCATTGAGCACCGGTGGGTGGAACCGCCCTCGGAGAGGAAAGCCCAGACACAAGCGGCCCAAACCTCAGGGCTCCTCAGTCAGCTACACCTCCCCACCAGGTCCCAACTCCTCCTGGCCCTCCTCAGAGTCCTCCCAGCCCCAGATGGGGGCGCCCTACAGCCAAACATCCCCACTACAGGCGCCGTTCTTCCCCATGATGGCAACCCAGCCCAGCTCAGAGCAACCACCCCGACTGCAACAGCTCCCTGAAGCGACCCCCATGGTGCTACAGCCTCCTGATCAAACCCAGTTCAGCTACAACTTCAGCATCATGCAGCCTGCTCAGAGCCTGCCAGGCATGCAACCACTCCAGATGGAGCCCATTCAGAATCTGCAGAATATACAGAATTTTCACAACCTGCAGCCCATCGCTCCAGCTCAAAGCATCAACCCATACATGGCTCCAGTCATGGCTGTCATCCTGCCCAACTACCCAACTTTCACTCCAGGTTACCCGTCCATTTACCCACCGTCCACAGCCTTTGTCCCTGGTAGTGCCCCTTTCCCTCAGCCCCTGTTCCAAGCCCAGCCTGTCCCCCCCATCCAGACCCCACTGGGCCCTCTGCTTTGCTCACCCAGAGCCAGCTCCTCTGTCGGGGAAGAGGAGGAGGAAGCCGGGCCCCGGGCTTTATTCTCCAGCTCTCGCTCGAGTTCCCCTCTGCAGCTGAACTTACTACAGGAGGAGCTGCCAAAGCCGAACGAAGGGCAGAGCAGCACCGGGCACAACCATGCTGAGAGCCTCCATGAACAACATGTCAACGAGGTGAGTCTGCTGTTTCCTGTCAACGTTTAACATACCAAACCTTAAACCTTCTTATCATCTTCTTTTACTTTTACACAAGTACCATTCCTACGGTTCTCTCGGTAGATATGTTACATTACGCATTTCATATCTATTATGTTATTTCACAGTACATCGCTCTCCAGTGTATTTACAGCATAAGTCCTTGGTTTAGTTCTGACTGTTACACCTTTGCCTCAATCAGGGTGATAACCCCAGTGATTCTGGGAACCATGATGCCCACTCTACATCCAGTGAGCTGCTTGACCTGCTGCTGCAGGAGGATGCCAGGTCAGGGACTGGCTCCAACGCCTCAGGGTCTGGATCAGGGGAATCTGGAGGCTCCTTGGGATCTGGATCTGGATCTGGCTCCAATGGAACTTCCACCTCACACACTGGTAAAAGGGAAAACACACATAAGCAAACACTGCCCACTCACTTGACAGCATTTGTAAAACATATTCGTAGTTGAAACAGCATAAAATTGTTTTTTTACACATTTGTGTTAAAAGCTGATGGATGATATTTTCTGATACCCCAAGTACACTGTGCATTTCAATTTTATGGTACGATAATAATGAGTAAAACGATCAAATTCATCCTCCAAAAAACCCAACTGTGCAGTTGAGGGCAATGCAAGACAGAGGAGCAACAGTTTCAGTTATTAGTAGGCTGATGTTGAGCTCTCTCTGGTTTACAGGTAGTAGCAACAGCAGCAAATACTTTGCCAGCAATGATTCATCAGACACATCACGCAAAGTCCGTAAGAGCCAGGAGGCACCGGCAGAGCACCAGCACAGCTTTGACACTCGGGTGGAGAACTCACTGTGGAGCATGATCCAGCACACGCCTGAACGTGTCATGATGACTTACCAGATCCACACCAGGTACACACATCACACCAGTTTCATTCCACTCATGATGAATAAAAGTTAAATGTCAACCTGTCAACCTGCCTTTTGCTTTAACATCACACATTGAAAAGCTTAGATTATACTGATTATAAGTTGATCTTGTTTTTTCCAATATATTTTTGGATGAACTTTATGAAGATAGGGATGAGAAGATAAACACTCAAAGTGAACTTAGCATCTTTAGCATGTTATGTCACATGCAAATAATTAATATCATTTTGCAATCCCAAAGATGTTCATCATTAACCAGCTGTTTGGTGACTTTAAAAGCTAAATTACAGCTCTGGTCAAATGCATTCTTTTTTTATGTTTTTCAGTCTCCTGTCGAGCTCTTTGAAGCTCTTAAAGTCAAAGCCTTTTAAACTGTTTAGGTCAAAGCTCTTTGAAGCAGCTGGTTTTTGGGAAAGATTAGCATTTTTAAGGCATGTAAAGTCTCTTTAGCTTACGTCATTTTAATGACATTCTGTGACAGCACATGGCTGTTTGGTAGTTCTTTAATGACTTGCGAATTTCCTTCACATCTTAATATTGGTGTCATAGCTACTTCTCAGACATGGTTTTAACGCAGCAAACTGTTGAGACCCTTTTCTGACCTCACTGTGTGTCTTTAGTCATCATTCCTGAGCTAATCCTTCGATGTATGACAATCCCATCTTTTTATATGTAATTTCCAGAAAAATCTGTTGTATGTAAAATGTTTCCTTTTGCACACCTTTCACATGTCCTTTAACCCTTGGTCTTTACCCTGTATGTTGTCTTTGCTCTCTTCCAGGGACCAGAATGTGGTGTTGGCAGAAGACAGGGAGAAGCTTCGGGTGCTTCAGCCCCTCCAGCCGTGGTTCACCCAGGAGCAGAGAGAGGAGCTGGCTGAGGTCCACCCGTGGATCCAACAGCACACTATCCCACAGGAGATCGACACACAGGTTGGGAGCTCCACTCACCACAAACATATTTATATATAACACCTTTTTGCTCACCTCAACACACATTTAATGTATCTTTGTGCCTCACAGGGTTGTGTGAGCTGCAGCGCAGGTGCAGGGGTTGCCCACTCCCCTCACCCTCCTGTCCCCGACAGCTCCTCCCCTCTGGAGAGCCCTCAGCAGGACTCCATGGGACCTGTGGTGGACACTTGAGAGACCTTAAAGCCAAAACAACCAACCACCCAGCTCACAGCGAACCAGCCCTGCCAGAAACCTCGACAACTCCCACCATGCATTTCTTCTGACCAATCCGGAGGAGTGTGTCCCTGTGCTTTAGTGTGAAGTTTAACATTTTTTGTAAAGGTATCAGTGGCTGGACCAGGCCCTGAAGAACACAGGAGGTGAGAGTGACGGGCATTTTCATAGTCATTTTCTCTTAGTCAGCCTAATGTGACTGCCTTTATCGGACCACAAATACTATACCTCTCTACTTTTTGTGTTTATAGACCCCTGTAGGGGTTTAGTTTGTATTTAATACTGACCAGATCCTTTGGCACCATGAGCCACATGATGCTCAATATAGGAAGAGGGTCCTATGGTTGCTGCCCCTGAACATGAGCACTATGTACACACACGTGGTCTGTAGGATGTGTGCGACTGGGTGACAAGACAATGGCCAGTTTGAGTATCAGAACACACGGCAGACTCTTCTCCAGAGACATGGAACGCAGGTTGTACAGTGTGTACCACATAAACTCCTTCAACTGCATAGTAACGTACCATGGTTGATACATGGTAGATTGTTTTGATGGACACTGAGACAAAGACACATTTGCTGCTCTCTGTTTATAATGTTCAGATTCTAATCTTGTAAGTTAATTGTTGTTGGAGTGTAATCTCTTATTCCATAGGTTGGTTTTTTGTCTTGACCACAACATCGATTTTTATGTTTCTCGGACTCACGAACAACAGCAAATATACTGATTCAAGTTGAACCACCCCAATGTCTACAACGTCCTGTAGCACCAGACAATATCCTGCTTGATCATCAGCCTCCACTACCTGTAGCTTACCTTTAATTGTAAACAGACACAGCGGGCCCCAAATTTGCTTTGATTCTGGGTTTACTTACTGAATGAATTTCCTCTTAGACTCTGTGTTCACTGTCTGTATGACTGTGTCTGTGTGTGTTGTGTGTGTATGTGTGTGCGTGTCTGAAACAGAGAGGCAGAGGAATTGTCTAATTCATTGTAGTTCTGTGAATGTTGTCACACTTTTTCTTGTACTGGATTCAGATTACAGGTGAGCAGGTGTGAATGTGTGTGCGTGTGTGTGTGTGTGCGCGCACTGACGGACTGAGAGACAGACCAGGGTTTTCTACTGTTTTTAGATTCAAAGTATATTACATTACCATGTATTTTATAGAAAAAGTTCACAAAACAGACTTCACAAAGTGTATAAAAAGCCATTTGTCTTGAATTCAGGGACTGTTTGTTTGTGACACAAAGGAATGAATAAATGAACTATGACCTAATTTGTACTGTCTGTTCAGCATAATACACACAATAAGGAATAGAAATGGTGATATCTCCTATCATTTATGGAGTTGTATGGCTTAGACAACCTTCAGTGCTATCAGTAGATGCATGCTTAAGCACAACATTCAGAAATGGCAGACATCAGTCACAAAGTGTGTAGGTAGATACTTGATACCACAACCAAGAACACAACCGTCAATGAGGACACCAAAAATCATCATGCTGATCCCAAAGGATTTTGTATTTTTCCATGAGAATTATTTCACAGATTTTTTTTGCATAGAAAATAAGATTTTGCATAAAAAAGATTTAATGCATAGTTGCATTCACAAACCTTTTACCAAACTTTACCAAATGAATTAATCGGGTGTGTTCGGGTGTTGGGACTTGTCGGGTAATTTTCTGGACCCAAGTCTCAGGCCAATGGACCAAAATCAAGTTTTAAAGGTGTTCAATTGATCAAAAATTTCTTCAAAATCTTCAACAAATTGGTTAAAAATCTTACTAGAAAGCTGCTCCAAAACACCTTCAAACAGGTCTCAAAAATCTTCAAACAGGAGTCCAAGATGTTGTGACAATACTTTTATTATCGATAATAAAGGAGAGAACAAACAGAGCGTACACAAGGCACAGTCCAAGAGCTCTCTGAGCTAAAATGAAACTTACATTCGTTTATATGTGGTGTTTGGTGGGTGGATTTTCTCGCCTATTGTCCAACCCACAAGAATATAGATTATATACATTTTACCAATAGAAATTTGTTAATTCTTAGTTCTGCCCCCTGGGGGCTTGTCCAAACGTGTTTCATATCTGGCCTCGTGACACCAATATGTTGGGGACCTCTCGGTATTTTCCCGGAGGCTTTATTATTTTTTCTATCTTCATGGTGCTTTCAGCCAACATTTCCTGTGAAAAAACTCACCTCTTATGTTTTTTAAAGAGAAATACATAAATCTTCTTAATTGGGTACAAGAAAACATAAACTTCCATAACTCACTAGAGATTATGCTGTCAGATTGCCCATATGTCATGCTGGCCTGTTCTTGCTATCAGGTCTTACTGACAGGCTGTTTTGACTTGCTCTGTTCTTGGTTTTTTCCTCTGTTTTAACACATACTTTCATGTTACACACATCCTTGATTATATGCTTCTTTAGATACACACACAGTATTATGCAGGTTATCATGTTCATATATTCAGTTCCACCTGTTATACACCTAGCTACATAGTTCCCGAGAGTTTTATCATCAAATCCCATTACATTCAGAGTCCACTTATGTAGTGCTTTTACACTACAGACTCATGACCTCTGCATTCCTGGTTACTGCACACACAGCTGCATCAAGCTGTTTCCTTCACTTCTGCAATACAGTGCTCCTGCATTATTAATTAACAAGTCCTTCTAGTTGTTTTCTGTTATTTATTATTGGGTTACAGTTTGTTGTTCCCTGGATGAGAGGCATGAATGAGCAGGCCCAAAGAAGATAAAAGGCAAATTAGGAGGCTGAAAAGGCTCTAAGCAGGAGACACAACAGATGTAAATGTTTTAGCAAGAGTTCGTAATGAGTGTGACTCTTAGTCATCTAATCAGAAAAAAGTTTTACTTCCCCTGAATGGACACTGTATTAACATTTCGTCATATTAAAAATGATGTTATCACTTTATCACTGAAGATTATTCATAAGCTCCGACAAACTTTAGTTTAACATCAGCATCAAACTTTAATACATGATTTAAAAAGGCATATTCCACACAAAAAAAATACAGTCTGAGCATTAAAATAAAACATTTTTACATACGTGGCTTCATTGGTCAGTTAGCGTACAGTTAATGATGATAGCCTACAAGAAGCAGTACACACTGATAATAGCAGTGGTGCTTCAGTCCAGTCAGTTAAGCCAAGATTGATATGAGAGTACAACAAAGAAGAACAAAGGGAAAATAAAAACATCAATTTGGTTTTTTTAACTTGAGGAATAATGTTCAATGCTGAAATAACTGATAAATTCACTCAATCACAACTGAGTCAACATTATTCACCTCATGCACGCCTTGCTTCTTTATTTAAAAGTCAAGGCGTGGTCGAGACTCTCCTCTGGGTGGTGCTATTGTGCTGTGCACTGTAGTCCAAGTTCTGTCTTTCTATTCTGATCAAGCACAGTGACAGAAAACAAAATCAGTTTCCTTTATTACTGACAATTCAAAGCCTCGGTGTGAGCTATTATTTTTACTGGTTTTCTCATTTTCTCTCTCGTTGTCTCTCCTGCCGGGACAGAAGGCAGTGTAGAGGTGTTTGGTTTGGAGCGCAGCCTCTGGACCAGCCAGTGACTCCAGTTTCACTTTATATTTGTCATTTCCTCACTTAGAAAATTTCTGCATCTCTGTAAAAAAGACAAATTGAGGTTAAGGAGGGAGGAAGAAGATAAAAGTCACGATAGCTGACTTTTGCATGTGTGTGCATTACCTTTGTCAAGGTCAATGACTTTAGGCTGAGCGTTCATGTGGACCTTCTCTTTCAGCAGGTTGTTTTTGTAGTCTGAAACCACACAGGAGAAAGTCATGATTCACACATGGTCAAGATTAAAAGCCAGTATCTGTTTACACTCCGCTCTTTCTTCTAACTCACCAAATCTTCTCTCCTCTTGGCTGCACACACTCACTTCAGCAACGTCCATCTCAAACTCCTCCGAGCTGCTGTGACTTCTGCTGGAGCTGTCACAGGAGGAAAGCCACATCTGAGTGTGTGTTTAAGAATAAGACGGTGATTACGTGTGTGTGTGTGTGTGTTCTCGCTCACCTCATAGACGCCTGTGGATAATACTCTGAAAACACAAGAAAACTAGATGAGGTTCAGAAATGTAAATCCTACTGTAGATCACTTAAAGTCAGATTGAGGTCAGACCTTTGGTTCTACGCCTGCGTGTGATGAGGATGATGATGAGGATAATGAAGGCCAGGAGCAGGAAGGACGTGAGGACGTAACCCAGCGGCAGGAGAAAGTGGTGTCTCTGGTCAGGCAGAATAACAGTGATGACTCGCGGTGATTCAGCCTTCGTGGTGTCTGAGTAGTGCAGAAATCACAGCAGTCAGCATTTAGTGCTCCTCTGTTCTTCATCTTTTCACTCACAAACAGACCAATGCGTCATCATGAGGTTTACAGATGTAATAAGTAAGACCAGACCTTACATTGAACAGACATTACACACCTCATGAGCATCACAGAAACAATCCATTTTGTCCAATAACAGCAATAACAACTCGCACTGCTTCGCTCCCTTTCGAAGGGACTTTCTGTGGCTCGGCGGATTTTCAATACTTTAACTCAATAGTGTGAAACAACAGCAAACAAAACTCTATCCAAAGCCTTAGTATATATAACAGTGCTAGTCAAGCTTGTCAATTTTTCATCTGGTACAGAGATTTAATCTTTTTCTTTTCTTTTCCATTCAACTTTATTTGTGGAGGAGTTCCCACAGGTTTCAAATTCTCTTTCACAGTCATAAAAAAACATTTTAACCACACTGGCAATGCATCTATAAGGATGGTAATGTTGGTCCAGACTGAAATATCTATTAGATTGACAAGAAATTTGGTGCAGAGATTAGTGAGGATGAATCATGAATGTTTTTGATTACCGTGTGTAATATGTGCAAGCAAACTTTGATTCAAACATTCATGGTTCCCTGATGATAAGTGCAACGATGAGACTGACATTCGCAGGTTTGAGTGAAACGTCTCAGCAACGATTAGATGGATTGGGATCAAAGTCGGTATAAATAATCGTGTCCCCCTCAGGATGAGCCGTAATAACTTGGTTAGTGATCCGACAAATACCTGCAAAACTGATGGCATTTCCATTGACATCAGCTGAACTTTGCGTTTACTGCTAATTAGCTCATTTTAACATGCTGACTCACTGAGCTGAGATTAAAAACAGTGAAAAACAATATTACCTTCTAAACACCAGCCTGGTGCAGTATTAGTCATTG
This sequence comes from Holacanthus passer, assembly GCA_025331565.1. Classification (NCBI taxonomy): domain Eukaryota; kingdom Metazoa; phylum Chordata; class Actinopteri; family Pomacanthidae; genus Holacanthus; species Holacanthus passer. Next base: position 8,757,653 of record JAFREQ010000011.1, read on the forward strand.
TGAACATGTGTGCATACTCATAGCATAGCTTTCCTCATAGCTTCTGTAACAAAGTGACCAGGTTACTGCTGAACTGAATGACTATTTCTTCAGTAAATAAGGAAATCATTTAAAAATAGTCTCTGTTTCACTGTACCAACAACAAGCATCTGTTTTGTAATCAGACCCACTCTTTCTCTGTATCTTTCATAACCTCATTGTTGTTATTTGTTTTGGACACTGAACACACCAAGAAGTCTTTTGAACTTTATTTCTGCTAAAATTAATCTTGTCTTGTTCTTAATCTTGTTGATTTGTGTTTTGTGTGTTTGCAGTGGCAGACTACATCTAATGCTAGAAGACTTGTGAGGCAATGACATGTGAGGTCAATGGCAGAGATTTCTCTCTAAACCCAATAAAAATCATTATCACTCTCTGCGTGGATCTACATGTGTGTGTGCATTTGTTGTTACACGTGTGTGGGATGCCACGTAACCTTTTTTTTTTTTTTTTTTTTTTTACATAATGACATTTCCAGGCTGTAAAAAAAATGCTGAACACATTTCCAGGGCAGTGAGAAAAATAATTAGCCGGTCAGCATTAGGTGATTCGTGTGGCTCTGCAGCGTGTTGAGAAGCAAGAGAGGGAGAGAGGGAGGGAACGCCTGGTTTCATTTTGCCTTATTAAAAAAAAAGAGTGCAAGGCAAGAAGCAGCTGTGGACCTCAGACTCAACATATTTGAGCCAAAATGAGATCCAGACAGAAAGTCATGCTGTGATTTACTTTTCCTGGCAGTAAAACACAGAAAAGTGAGGAGAGGAAGAGGAATGAAGGAAGGACAGAGCGGGGAGGAACAGAGGAGGAGAGCCAAGGGAGAGGAAGGGGATGGTGAGATGTTTCTCCAGAGACTTGCCTCTCAAGATGAAGTTAGAAAAGACCTCACCCGGCAATCCAAAACATAAATTTGCAGCACTTACACACAGCTACAGTGTGCATGAAAACAACATGTTCTTTAACATCGCAAATCCTCTGATCCTTTTATTTAGGTTCAAGCCATTTTCTCCTGGCTCGTGCCCAGATGGGAACATATGTGTTTGTGTTTAGACTGGCTTCGCCATCCTCTCGTTCCCAAACTGCACAGAGAAAAAGTTCTGATGGGAGGGAGGGAGGGGTGACCTACATCTCCTCTACCCTATTTCATCAACAGGCTCCTCACCCCTGTCCTTCCTTCTCTCTATCTCTCACTCAAAAACCTCATCCCCCTCCGTCTCTCTGTCTGTCTGTCCTTCCCCTTGTGTCGCCAGCTGCAGCGCAGATGAAGCAAACTTCCTGTTCTTGTCCATAAACTATACCTTTCTCCATAAGGACAGGCAGAAAGAAAAAGAAAAGACAGAGTGAAAGGAACGTGATGAAAATAAACAAACCCGAGCATGTGAGATCCTTAAAGGGGGAAAAAGCATAAAGAAAGCAGGACAGGGGGAAGGCGAAGGTGGGGGGAAGAATGTCTCCAGAATGTCAGGAGAGAGCCAAAGTCAACAGGGCAGCAGACAGTCAGAGAGGGCAAAACAAGAGCCGATAAGAAGACTAAATACTGCGCTAATGTCTGAGAGCACAGAGGGAGAAACAGTGCAAACTCACTCCTGTGCTGGAGATATTATGCCTCTTGTTTCTAACCAGCAAAATTCCCATGGTGCAATCTTACTGTATTATTACAGCTCCGGGAGTGAAGGATTAATTGTGTGGGCAGAGCTGGACTTCAATCCAAAGACTGTATCCGAGAGATTCCACTGAAATGAGATCGGCCTTGGCACTCTCTTTCACACGCACACATAGACGCACAGATGGACTCGGCCACAGGCATTTCTCATTTCGAAGCCTCTCTCAATGATTTTCCCACATTGGTGCATCTGCCATTATCGGCTCTGCTTTAGTTACCTACTGGAAACACAGACACATGCAGCAAGTAACGCTCTCATTCTCCAAGAATTTGAGGTAGGCAGCTGGCAAGCCAACATGCCAATCCTCTCATCTGTCTGCTCCTGCTCCCTTCTTCTCTTTTCTTTTCCCCTTTCTAATATGCACTCAGGGAAAGAATTTTTTAGACAGGTCAAAGCAATGAGAAATGTGAGTCTAGCAATTAAGAGAGGCAGAGAGGAACATGTGGAAAAGAACGTGGATAATGTACTAAAGACAAAAACATCTACAGATACAAATACAACAAAAGTGTGTTGAGTTGTGCCATAATGATGAAATAGTGGAGAGTGGGTGGCTGAGAAGAAGGTAAAAAGCGATGAGGGTGAGGTTTGGAGGGGGTTGTGAGAAAGTGTGTGTGGTTTCGGGGGTCTGGCGTCAGACAAGCTGACGATGCAAGAAAAAAATCTGTCATGAAACAAACAGAAAACTCAGAAATAAGGATTTCCCCCTCCCCTGCTCCTCTCATCTCTTCCTCCTCTGTTATTTTGCTCTGTGGAGAGCCTAAAGGCACAGACCAAACGCAAAACGAGACAGAGTGAAGGAAAGAACAGATGTGTATGCGGCGGTTTTTTATACTAATTGTACACATGATAGTTCAAATCCACTAAGTTATAAAACATCCGCTCTGTTAAGGCACTCACACTGACCTATAACAGAGCAGCAAGATACATCTGTATTAGTATATATGTTTTGTGTGTGTGTGTGTGTGTGTGTGTTACCTTTGTCTTCACTAGGCAGTGCTTTGGCTGGCGACAGGGTGGTCTGGATCACTGGTTGTTCCACTGAGACCTGAAACACTCTTCTCTCGTGCAGACCACAGTAATGATGGTGGAGGTGGCAGGAGTACACCCCCTGATCTGTGGGCTGTGTGAATACAGACAGTCAAACATACACATACATTCTTACACTGTATATGTGCCTTCAGATGAAAAAATCTGTGATCCAGTTGTAAACAACAAAAAAGAAACTGTTCAAAAACCACTGAAATAGATTGATTTGAATGTGCCAATCCAAATGATTAAAGGTCTCTGGCTAAAAGTGGGCCTAACTTAAAATCATCTGACTATTTTAACAGTTTGTTACCCTTATCATAAATGTGGACATACATTTTTCAGGAATGTATGACATTGACTGCCAAACAACTTTATTCTTATATAGAATTAACACTCATTTTTGCAAAAGAGATCATTTGAAATCACGTTAAATTCTGACATGAGAGAAAAATGATCAATCACCGTCTTACAAGGAAAATAGATATTGTGATATGTTACAGCTAATTTATTCTACTTTTAAAGTTTTAAAAATAGGACCAGGACAACACTAGTCTGACAGTCAGCTGAGTGTTGCTGTAGCCAACTGGAAACTTGGCTGTATTCCACAGTGTGGTCGGGGGCCTCCTGAGCTCGTATTTAACCGAAATGTTCTGATTTATGAGCCCCATCAAACAACAGCAGGACCCCTGAGAAGCCTAAAATGCGACTGTTAAAGTTGTTCTGCTTGCTATTACTACAAATGACACAGAGGGGGCTGGTAGGAAGTCATTTTGGACACGTCTTGTATAGTTTGTTATGGTGCTGTTGTTGATGTGATTGCTCAACTTACTGTGGCTGCCAACCTCATTTTCCCGATGGAACAATAAAGTTTGACATGACATTACTAATGAAACTTCCATGTGTTCTGGAAACACTGCATACATGTACACACACACACAGCCATACACACTCTTGTAAACACTACCCAAAGAGCATGGAGGCACACATTTAGAGTAAGGGGTGACCTCAGTGGGAAGTGTACCTCTTGCCATAGCAGTATAGTTTTACTTTGTGTGTGTACTATGTGTCAGGCTCCTGCAGTGTTCTAGTTACTCTTCTTTTACACACCTGCAGATCAGATATGGCGAGTGAAAAGTCTCCCTCTGAGAAGGCTTGGTTGCTGATGTTCATCTTCCTCTGGAGGAACAGTGGCCCGTAGCTGCGCTGCTCTCCAGAGGCATACAGGTCCACCAGGCGGTCGGCGCGGTCGTGGTGGATTCCTGGGGACTGACGGTCCCAGTGGACCACCTGGAAGCCACCAAGGTAAGGAAGGGAGTTATATTTCTCAAGTCAATATCATGTAATCCCTCTAAGTTAAAAGTAAATCTAGACTGAGACTGCACACACCTGCTGGTCCTCCTCCTCGTCGCTCCAGTCTGTCCACACATTACGTCTGTTGATGCAGGGCAGCACCACGGTACTGCCGAGCAGCACCACATACACCGCCTTTTGGCCGTCCCAGAAGCGCTGTTCTTTACGGCCTTAACAATAAATGTGCAAAAAAAGACAAACCAAGTCAGCTTTAAAGTTGCCATGTGTTAAAGATGCCAATGGTTGGTGGAGCGTGATACACACGGGATTTAGTGACGTTGAGCTGCACCCTGACAGTCTCGTACAGGTGGCAGTAGAGATGGTGGAGGTTACAGGAGTACAGACCTCTGTCGTTCATCGTCACATCTGTCATCACACACAGAAAACACACAAAAGGCAAACATGATGATGATGAAGGATAAAATCATTGTTGCCTATTCATTTAAAAGACTGTACCAGCAATGTAAATTACAGAGCATTGTTGTGGTTTATGAGTCTGTGGTGGTTTTCCATTCATTCCACTTTGGTATGAAAATCCATTTGCAGAACCTTAAAACATTTTGGGGGGGCTAAATAATACATGACAGTGAATACTACTTCACCTTTATCAGTTTATTTGTCAAAATTATATCACCGGCACATGAAGTGAGTTGAGAGCTGTGATCCTTCTGATGGTGCAGTCAGGTGTTTGTGTTGCTCTGACAGCTCTGTCAGAATGTCACTTTTTAGGTTAGTTGTTGATAAATGAATTGTGACATACAAGCAACAGGCAAGGACAGATGTTAAGAAAATAATCATCTGACTTCTTCAATTAAAACTGTTAAACTTTAGAGTCAACTCTCAATGGTGCTGTTGTATGAATGAGTTTCCCTCAGGCACTTGAATGCACCAAAACAGAACAGTTTTCTAAACAGCACATTTTCCCACGTTTTTTTTTTTTTTTTTTTTTTTTTTTTATCACTGAGGTGGGCCACTTGCTTGAAACAAAGACTAGCTCTGCTAACATGATCAAGTTTAAAAATTCAAAGATGATTATTGTGTAGGCCATCTAACAAAAATTATCATGAGATGGGAGTTCATTTGGGAAGCCCTTAACTGACATTATTTCCAACTGTTTTTCTGTGGCATAAATGCTGACTGATGACCTGTCTCAAGCATTTTTTCCTACATTTTCACTTACTGGTAGGAAGTGAAACTGGCAGCTGGCTGGAGGGTTAAAAAAGGATTCTATAATTGTATCAAGGACAATTGTAAGCAAACATAAAAGCAGAGCTGTTATGAACCAGACAAAGTTATGTATGACACACCAACAGCTACAGACATGGAAGTCAAAGACAGCGAGCGTGACCTTTGATGACCAGGGAGAAGTTTCCATCTCTGAAGGCTGTCGAGCTGAGGCCGACCCTGCCCAGGTTGTAGGAGTTGTAGATCCTCTGGTCCCCTGCAGAGAACATGTCCAGCACCCTCTCCATGGCGTAGTCTGGATGGGCCCGGTACAGGTCCCAGTGGACCACCCTCTGTCTGTCCCTCACCCTGTCCCTGGTCCACACCATGCGGCCGCTCACGCACTGCAGCACCACCCTCGACCCAGCGGGGGCGCTCACATTATACCCTGCCACCACCACACTGCTGCTGCTGTCAGACTGACCTGACACTGAAAGACAGAGAGGGGGTCAAGTTCAAACACTGAGACGTTCAGCGTTGACTAAATCTCTGAATAGGAATGCACAGATGTGAATCACAACACAGACATGAAGGGAAACATACCTGCAGTGAAGAGGCAGGCCACAGGGACTGGAAGAGAAACAGAGGGGAAAGTGAACAGGATAATCACTTGAACAGACCCTGTCAGATGTTGTGTTAAAAAAAAGTATAAGGCCTGTTGGAAGGAAGGACCTGTACATGAATTAAACTACAATTGAAGTTTGTCCAATTAATAAAATTATACAAGTTCAATATAACAGCAAATGAGATCAACAACAGGCTGAAAACTTAATACAGGCAACTGAAAACAACAGTGGAAAATCCCGTCTTTGACTAATATTCATAATGTGCAGTTAAGCTTTCACTGTCTTCAAACTGACTCAGTAAAACTCATCTGACAGGAATGTGTGTGTGAGTGTGTTTGTGTGTGTGAAGATTGAGGTGGACAGGAGGAAAAGTGTGGCTTTAACATTAGTCTGAAAACATTCAGATTTATAATTTCTGTCTCTACATATCAGCAAATTAGATGCTATTTTTTTACACTTTAAATAAGTTACAAATATGCATCTTAATCAAATCAAAGACAAAGACAAAATTAGAGGGAAATGAAAAAAGTTATACATTTTAATCTAACATATCAGAGGAAGATTTTGGCCTTAATAGGCTACTTTTATATCCCTGATGTAAAGTTATGGATGCAGACTCTGCATGCACCTGAGATCTATGTAAAACAAGGCAGCACCAACCCAACTCCAGCCTACTTACTGTGGATCAGGAGCAGAGCCTGCAGAATGATGTCCTCCCTCTCTGTCCTCATGCTGACAATGTTAATGGTCCAGAGTCTTGTCAAGGCTGCACACCTGAGAGGAACAAGTTAAGTGCTGTGCATCCATCAAACAGCAGCAGCAGCAGCAGGACTTTATTTGGTCAGATGTCAGAGGTTTGAAGACAAACAGCGCCACGTTAGGGCTTCAACACAGAACCAAACCTGAACTGATCCCGCCCTGGAAATGAAAGCTGACACCATCCATGTCCGTCCCCCTCCCATCTGAAAACTCAGATCTTCATTTAGACCAGCAAAACATCTCAAATGAGACACAATACAACAGACACCACACATGCATCTAAGATCATTACTGCAATATTTTGAATAGTTATCCAGCATATGTGCTCAGTATCCACAGGTTTCCAATGCTTCTGCTGATACATCTGTAGTCAGCTCAATGACGCCCCACAGTGGCTGACTTCATATGACTTGCAAAAGGGCCTGTTGTATTTGTATTTTTTTATTATCCATTTCTGCATCATATGATCAAGAAGGTTGAGAGCAGCAAAAAAAAAGAAAAAAAAAGACAAGCACCAGAAATTATTATGTAGGACAATTTCTTCTCTGTCGGGTTGACAGAAGATGGATTTTTTCTTCTATGTCACACTGTGATATTGTTACGTAATGTCTCCTTATCTACTGCCTTGACCTCAAAAGGTCGTTCCCATACCGGCAGTCGAACCCGGGCCGCCTGGGTGAAAACCAGGAATCCTAACCGCTAGACCATATGGGACCTGTGATGTGTTCGAGGACCGCCTGCTGATAGAAATGTGCCTTTTGTCTTGTCAGTGCAAAAACATGTGATAAGATACGTCTTACCATCCCATTTGTTATTGAATGGTTGGACTGCCCATGTTCTTTAAGTATAATAATATCTGATAATATCTATATTGCAATAACAACAATATCAATATTGCAGGATCGGCTGTGTATTATTCAAGTCAGTGTATGTTATGTAACAGTGAATAGTCTGATTTTCATTTGTGATCATTCTAATTAGGCTTCATGATTATGATCTATTATTGATCTATGAAATAACAATTCAAAAGACAGGATAATATATATTAAACCTCAGATACAGAAAACACTATTTCTTTGGAGTTGTTCTATTTAAAGCTAAAAATTAGTACATAATAAGAATAAGAATAAGAATAAGAATTGTAAAGTATTTTCTGTTGACAACTGACAATATATTCACCTATGAAAATCTTTTATTATGCACTTTATTACAACCACCCTGTTATGTAAAATGTTGATTCATCACATTTTGTAACTTTTATTTCATATTAGTAACAAGTTATTTTATGGCAGTTTATATTTCGCTGATACTTAAGATGTTGTCATTTTGTGGGGACACCACGGATGATGCGCTGCACAGGCGGAACTTTCGTTTCCGATTTGTTGACAACCGGCGCGTTTAGGTGTTACGCCCCAGAAGCTTCCCCTGAAACAAGCGAACTCATTCAAGGGTTTGTGGCAGGAGGTAAACGAGTCTAACAAGTGCATTTATTCAGAAGGATGTCGCGGAATTATTGACATATGTTTTCTTAAATATTATTATATTGCCTGAATGTTGGTGTTAATCTTCTATGAGCGTTTTGTCTGCAGTTGTTTCAGTGGTTAGCCGCTTCCGTTAGCTAGCATGCTCGCTCGGTATCGCGGCTAACCCGAGCTAGCTAATCACCCGGTGTCACGACAAACTCGAAGCAAAGGATCGACCTTACTTTTTAGAATTACTTTAACTCAGTGCATGAGCATTACATAAACCTATTTTGTCTTTTTACAGGTCCTGTGTTAAACGTTTAAAGATGTTTTTGACAAGATCGGAATATGACAGGTTGGTGCAACACAAACTGCTTTGTCATTTATTGAGCGCTTCTCAGTGGGAATGAGCAAACTTAAGAGAGTATAGTTATGTTAAGAAGTTGTCTCTACAGCATTTTTTTCATTTTGACTACTCAAGGAAATCTGGTGGTACTTTAGTTTCTATCCATTGTTGTAACTTTGCAACTGTTTGTTGCAGGTAGCTAACTAGTTGCCAGTCACTTCGCAACAAGTCATTGTGCTTTCACTTTCGATATCTTTTTTTCATAAACCTTTATTTAATCAGGAAAACCTAATTGAGATTAAAACATGTTGTTCAAGAATGTTGTAACTCAAGATAGGCATTTAAAAGACTGCTGTGAAAATGTGCACTTTTTAGGTGGTGACTCTAAACACTGACAAATAAACGCAAAACAGACACAATGACAAATACATTTATTTGTTGGCAGCATGGATAATTTGAAGTGATAACCATTGTTGTTAATTGTTATAATTCACATCTGTGTTCCAGAGGTGTGAACACATTCTCTCCTGAAGGAAGATTGTTCCAGGTTGAATATGCCATAGAGGCTATAAAGGTGAGTTTTACATGCTGACTGCATCAATTCAGTCGACTAAAAGTCTTCTTTTGTGTGATATTTTATATTAAAGTGGAAAACAAAGCTCATACGTTTTCTTTGGTCTGCCTTTGCTCTCCCAGCTGGGCTCCACGGCCATCGGTATCCAGACATCAGAGGGGGTGTGTCTGGCTGTGGAGAAGAGGATCACGTCTCCGCTGATGGAGCCCAACAGCATTGAAAAGATCGTGGAGATTGACAGTCACATCGGTAAGTGGAAAGACATATTGAATGTCAGCAATCAGCACACACACACATTAACTGAACCTGACATTTGGATGCTGACTGGAGATGAGTACTTAAGTATATTGTAAAAAAAACGTGTATATATATTTATTGCATTTATTTGAGATTAAAAATACAATGTTACACTGATTGAAAGAACAGGTGAAAAGTAGGGTAAAATTTAAATGGCCAAAAATAAAGAAACACAGAGGGATATTTAAAAAGATAAAAACAAAGGAAATGTTGATTCAAAAGTAATGATTGAAAATTAGGACTACAATGGAGTAAAAGTATTAGCAATGCTAAAAGGGTAAATATACTGAGTAGCTGTTTAAATGTTTTACATTTATTTATTTATGATTTTTAAATGATCTTTGAATTTGGTTTGGAAATTCTGGTTTTGCTTTTCTTTGGCTTTGCTTTGTTCCTGCTAAAACATTTGGTGTGAGTTATAATTGTTTAAATACGTCTTAGTTTGATTTGAGAGCATTGCATTACAGTAGGTGAGCCTACACATGTCAAAGACACGTTTTTTTTTTTAAACACTACAAAGAAAATGCCTTTTTGTTTAATTGATAAGTTGCTTGTATCCCTTACTTGATGTGACTTCAATGTTTGATCAGTGGCTATGATTACACCTTTACATCTTGCATAATGATGTTCCTTTAGATAACATGGAATGACATCACATTTCTCCAGTTTGATCCTACTGATTGTTGCTTTAGGCTGCAGCATGTGCAGGACCTTCAGTTTCTTAATTTTCTGTCTTTCTACTTCAAAGGTTGCGCCATGAGTGGCTTGATAGCTGATGCCAAGACTCTGATTGACAAAGCAAGAGTGGAAACACAGGTATGAATGCGGAGCACACTGTAATGTGAGCAGTTCACTGACCTTGTGTTTTACCTGGGATTAACTTGTGTATATATTCCTCCTCAGAACCACTGGTTCACTTATAATGAGACAATGACAGTGGAGAGTGTGACTCAGGCTGTGTCCAACCTGGCGCTGCAGTTTGGAGAGGAGGATGCTGATCCTGGTGCTATGGTCAGTCACTTAGCTCATCTATATGCTGAAATACTCATGTATTGAAACCTCAAGCAAACTGTTTTTTTTTAAAAAGCATAATGTTTAATGATCAAGTAAACAAACATAACCTTATTTCTTCTTTCTCTGCCCTGTCACCTATACAGAGTCGACCATTCGGTGTTGCACTTCTGTTTGGGGGAGTTGATGAAAAAGGACCCCAGCTGTAAGTATGGATGACTACTTGTGCACCTTGCAAACATGAAATGTTAAACAGAAATATGTTCACCTTCAAGTCTGACTTCACAGAGACTTAACTGTTATTTGTTTGGGAATGCAGGTACCACATGGACCCATCAGGAACATTTGTGCAGTGTGATGCTCGGGCCATCGGCTCAGCGTCTGAGGGAGCACAGAGCTCTCTGCAAGAGGTCTACCACAAGGTACAGATTACTGCATTATTATATATTCAGCAGGGACATTAGCTAAGTAAATTTAGATGTGTATAACCTGCTGTCTTGTGTGTGAGTTGGGAAATTGTTTTTCAAAGATCTGATGCAGTGTATTTTTTTTTTTTTTTTAGAATTTTCTGAACCCATATAGGCACAACTTGTCTCAAGTAAAGGAAAGACATGCAGGTCATCAGAATTAAAGAATTGTATCTTTTCTGTTTTTGTCTCTCCTTGGGTAACTGACAGTCCATGACATTAAAAGACGCCATCAAGTCATCTCTCACCATTCTGAAGCAGGTGATGGAGGAGAAGCTCAACGCCACCAACATTGAGGTTTGTTTTTTCACCCAGTTCCTGAATACTTGATTTGTGAAAATCGAGTTAAAAACCACATCAGTATAAATGTCCAGAGCAAACTGAATCAGTACTGTTATTTTCACTTTTGTGTTAAAAAAAAACTTTGCCACAGCAGTTTTAAGTTTGCACAGGCTGCCAGAATTCAAAACCCAGGGTTTCATGTAGGCTTTGTCAATCTATGTCTCCCCTGTAGCTGGCAACAGTAGAGCCTGGGAAGACTTTCCACATGTATTCCAAAGAGGAGCTGGAGGATGTAATCAAGGACATCTAGAGCAGAAAAGATTCAAGAGTCTTGGTTTGAGTTCTGGGCAGAAGAGGACGTGGAAGTACACCTGGGCTGAATGTCACAACACAACCACAACTTTCCATCAGCACATTCTCCTTGTTGCATTCGGAATTTTTTCGGATTGCATAAGAGGTTTCTCTTTGTAATGTGCTCATTTTTACTTCTTGTCTCTCAGTATCTGTACAGAAGTTTGACCAGCGCTTACAACTGAGCGGCAGGAAAACAGTCGGGGTGGGGGGGGTATTTTTTTGTTACGAATCAGTACTACAATTAAACTTGTATTCAGAAAGTGATCTGACTCTTTCAATTTTTGTGTATTTCTTGTGTTATTTCAAGTATGATGGTTAAAAGCTGGAGACTTGTACTTTGTAAATCCTTACGCATCACATCACACTCAAGTTAAAAATGAATGCTTGTTGTTCAGTGGAATCTGAAAGTCTGTCCACTACCAAAAAAAAAAAAAAAAAGACATTGTTTAATCATTTATCAGAAACCAAGACACATCATAAGGGTTTAAGATGCTGACCATGTAATTGCATGTCATCCCCCATCTTTCCTCCCTTTTTCCTGCCACAAAAAATTACAATAAAGACAAAAATGGCCCTTCATTTATTTTCTATACATCTTTCAATAATTCTATTTTTCAACTTGTTCACTTTCTTTTTTGGTTTCATTTTCATATTGACACAATTGATCTATTTCCTCACATTTTCCCCAACATCTTTTCTGTTAAAAATAAACTGATAAGATAAGATAAACCTTTATTCGTCCCACAGTGGGGAAATTTGCAATTGATCAATGGTAAAAGAAAAAATATACTTTTTACTTTCTTTATACTTTTTATTATATTTCTTTTTACACTCCCTCTTGATTACTTAAACAATATTGTCTTTTCTGATGTTACTGCCTTTTGTCTCCATAATCATAAACATCTAAAACAATGACTAAAATGTCAGAAGATATTTCAGAGGTTTTTGAAAATAAAAAACAAACTATTCCTGCTGTGGGAAAAATCTTAACCTCCAGACTATTTGTTCCTTTTCTTGGAATCATTAACAAATTCAAAGAACAAATTCTCCATTGACAAAAAAAAAAAAAACAAAGAGAAAAAGTCTCTCGGTCTTGGCGCGATCTTTCCACCAGGGGGCAGCCGGACACCAGAAAACATTTGACATCTCAGTTGAGCGAGGTTCCCGCCGTCCAATGAGGTTGCAGGTTATTCTGGTCCTGACCAATCATCTGCCGCGGTGGATGATGGGCCGTCACTGAAAATGCATTTAGGGACGATGCGGAGCCAAATGTGGGGACACAAGAGTCGCTCGCTGAGTCCAAAGTTGGACGGTGTTGTAGCAAACATGATCCCCGTGTCCTGCTTTCTGGCGCTCGGCTTGTTTTCCTCTGCGCTGAGCAAAGATTTCCACCCGGGAGGGAAGTGGCCGGATGTGAGGAGGCTGCAGGAGTTTGTCGGTGATGAGCGGAGTTTAGAGAAGTCGGAGGTGTGGAAACGCAGCGCAGGACTGAATGAACAGACGTGCACAGCTCTGTCCGGAGAGGAGACGAGTCTGCACAACAACACCCACTCTGTAAGTGACCCCTCCAGCTCTGTGCTCACCTGACACCAACACAACAAACTCTGTGAGGAGGACAAGCTTGTTTTCCTATGCAGGTAACTTCAGTCTGTGTGAGCCCACTCTGCCAGAGGCGTGTCCACACTTTTCACTGAGGGGGCCCAAACCTTACTTTACCATTTCTGTCTACTTCAACTACTAACATTAAAACATCTTCCACTGTCTTGCCTTCCTGTGTGCTACATTTTAATTGAAAACATAAAGAGACATATCAATCACAGCATGACAGAATGGCATCTTATTATGAGGCTTCCAATTCAATTCAAAAAACTTTATTTGTCCCCCGGGGGCAATTCAAGAAATTCCATAATTTATTCTCTAAGTCCTGCCAAAAGACATTCAAAAGTCGCCACATGTAAAAGAAAACAATGCACATTCAAAAATATATTCACATTGTTAAGACACAACAAAATTAACATAAATAAGCCTGTGTGGGGTAAAATACTGTCTTGGCAAAACTGTGCAAAACTGCTACAGTGAAATGGTGCAAAAGCTATGAGGTCCGGGTCAAAGAGTTTATTGTCATATGCACAGTTAAAAACAAGTTTCCCTGTACAATGAAATTCTTTCTTGACCTTCCTCTATGAACACCGTTTCGAGTTAAAAAATAGAAACTACCAAAAATAAAGATCAAAAAAGACTGTAATTTACAATAACAACATGAATGTGCAATGTCAAAAGTGTCAGTGCAGCAAGAATGTGCAAAATGTCAGTTTCAAGTAATGATCAGTAAAATACAATGTAGAGTATCGTATAGTACAGATACAGACTCAGATGATGAATATAAATCTGAATATAAATGAATGTAATAATACTGAATCAACAGTAGTGCAATACAACACACTACAGGTACAGACTGAGATGATGAATATGAATATAATGAATAATAATACTGCATCAACAGTAATGCAAATATGTGGTTGTGTGGTATGCGTGGGCTGGGGTGAGGTGAGGTGAAGCATCTGTGGTTGAGGTAGTTCAGGTGGTGGCAGGGGCAGTGGTAGCTGCATCTTGCAACACATCCCAAGATTTGTTAATTACAACCATCCTGGACTTTTAAAACTGTTTATTTCACCTGTGGTTGTGTTGACTTGCGAACACTTTCAAAAACAGTTGGTTCACACTAAGGTCCTGTCTCTGACCAGGCGCATAGCCAATCATAGTTTTAGATCACAGGGTGGCACCTGGGGTGGCCAATCAGATTTCAGGGGTGGCCACAGCCCCTTCAGTTACGCCCCTGCACTAAGCATGTGGAGCTGCCCATAATGTGACTGTAAACAAATTCAACACACTAATATAAACTTTTAGATCATTTAACAGAGCTTTTCCAGGGCAACAAGAAGAATGCTTCTGCGGTTATGATTTGAAAGCTCTATGTGATTTAAATGAGGAGAGAATCCTGCAATAAAGTCATCTGTTTAAGTAAGTGGTGAAATGATTGGTCAACTAATTGATCAACAGAACTTTATTCAGCAACTATTTTTGCAATGGATTCTTTCTCTGTCTAAGTCCGTTTTCAAGTATGCCAAACATTTGATGGTTCAAACTTCTCAGATGGGAGGACGTTCTGCTTTTCCTTGTCTTAAATAGTAGTAACAACATAGAATTTGGATTCTGGACAAAAAGCTATTTGAAGCTGTCACCTTCAGCTCAAGGAGATTGTAATGATCATTTTTCACAATTTTCTGATGTTTCATGAACCAAATTATGAATTAAGTACATAATCTGGAGAATAATTGACAATGAAAATAATAATTGGTTCAACCCAAATGAATTTCTCCCAAACTTTGTCGTAAGGGTTTCAGATAATGATACATTAGCATTTTCTTTTCAGTCCTTTGGTTTTTAAAATGTTAAAAAATAGTTTCCCAGAGCCCAAGGTGAACTCTTCAAATTGCTTGTTTTTTCTCAGCTGCGATTTTTCAATGTGGTCGTTTTTACATGAAAATTGACTGAAAAGATTAATCGATTATTGAAATAGTTGACTGGTGATTTTCTGTCGCTCATCTCGTTCGACTAGACTACATGAATCGGCTAATCATTGCAGCTCTAATCCAATTTACAATGATACAAAACAGAGAAAGTTGACACATATTGGAGAAGTTTGACCTGGCAAATATTTTACTTGAAAAATCCCGGTTGTCAAAATAGATGTCGATTTATTGATGGTTGTTGTCAGTTGGTCTGAATTAATGTAGGTCGCCTGTCCCGGTCAGAGCCATTATGCCTGCTGACTCTGAGTTATCACACTCTGATGGACTAATGATGCAGGCTGAATGGAAAATGTAACAACAGAGACACATAAACATCTACAGGAACAATAGGAGGAAGAGTCCAGTGATGCCTGTGTGTTCATGTCGTTTTTTTACACAGGGCTAAAAGATCTTTCACAGAGGTGAGATCAAATGAAATCGCTCTCATCTTAATCCTCATCCTACCTTATAATAGACCAAACGACACCTTCTGTTATTTTAGTACTGAACATCTTGTAATAGGAAGCACAACAAGAACAACCCAGATGTCCAGAGGAATGTTCAAGAATAACAACTTGGTCCGAAGCTACAGAGCTCCACAGGACAGTCTTTCTGTTGTGTGTGTGTGTGTGTGTGTGTGAGTGATGGAAGAAGTGGACGTTACATCATTTCTGTGGCTCAGACACCTGGACTAGCTTTTGAGCATGAAAACGATTCGGCGTGCTCACAGAGAGCAGACTCCTCCCGCCTCCTTTGGGCTTTTTCTCCCTCACAAACATTCCCCACGTTTTTTCAGCTGGACTTGATGTGAGCGCCCGTGTGGACGTAAATCTGAGGTTTGTGTTATCAGAGCTGCAGGGAGAGATCAGACAAGGTCGTGTGAGCATTAAGATCAGCACTGTACGCTCTGAATGAGCAGATCAGATAAGTCTAACCAACTCCTGTTTTTCTTTTTATCCTATTTTTGGCCCGGTGAAGTACACAGGATGTGTTCTGTCGGCCAGCCCGAGCTTCGCCTCGTTTTCTCTTTTTTTAATATGTTTGTGTAAGGTTCATTCAGCTGACTCTGTCTCATTTACAAACTAGCTTGTTGTTTTTTTTTTCCTCTTTTCCCTCACTCTATCCCATCCTCTTTCCCCCTCTGGCCAAAAAAACGTAGAGAAAAAACATGTTCTGTTTTCAGGGTGAAGCATAACTGGGTCGCAGCCAGCTGTGGGAGCACCAAGAAAAGCAGCAGAGTTGATGTTCGACATGGAGAGAGAGAGAGAGACAGAGAGAGAGTTATGGAAAGTATGGGTTTGTTGATGTACAGGGAGGGATATCCAATGAGATCAACAAACTGGTGAAAATAAAGAGGCGTTTGTAGACTTGGAGCTAGACTTTTAGTTGAAAGTTCATATCTTCAGACATAGAAGGTGGGGAAATGATTAAGTATGTGTGTGTAATCTGTGTTTGCCGCTTCCACCCTCCATCAGTGCAAACGGTCGATTACCATACAGAAAATTAATGATCTTCACTCAGCCAAAACTTTACTGATTCCAGCAAATGTGATGAATGTATTATTGTAAATTGAATTAGGGCTGAAACTATGAACAGTCAATTATTTTCTGATTCAGTATTTTACACTTTATGTTAATGATCTCACTGACCATGTTAACATGCTGATGTCTAGCAGGTATAATGTTCACCACACTCACCATCTTAGTTTAGCTTGACAGCAGAAACAGCTGGTTAGGGATCTTATTTATTCTGTAGGTATTTGGTCATAAATCAAAGAATTGGAAAAACTGATGGTTTTGACTTAATGATGGCGCTACAGGAAATGTTAAGGAATCACCAAAGTTATTAGCAATTCATCCTGACAGGACCATGAATGTTCGTACCAAATTTAATAGCAATCCGTGCAATAGTTGAATGTCATTAACATCTAGAACTATGTTGCTATCATGGCTAAAAACAAGATAAGCAATTAATGGATTATCACTTATAATAATACTTTCTTTCAGTTGACTAATAGATTAAGAATCTAATCATTTAAGCGCCAAATTGAAAATGCAACGGACACATTTTCCTTTTTTTTTTTTCTAACGTCCTGTAAACTGAATGGTTAATCAAGAAAAAAATAATCAGCCTCCTCCACTTCTGTTCTGGTTTTCTTGAACAATACTAATTGAATGGACATCAATACAACCCAGCTCACATCTCTGCCCACAAAACTTAACCCCGCATCAGAGGAGAGGAATGGTCTCCACAGCTTCATGTGTTAGATCAGAGCCAAGAGTGTTTGACCTCCTCTTCTGAAGTTTTGTGTGTGTAAACACTGCTGCAGCAGAAAGGTTAAAACCCAGAGCAGAGGGAATAAGAGGCTCATTGTATTGGCATCTGACCTCTGAGAGAGGACTTCACTGTGCTCCCACCCACCAACACTGTGTATTACTCAGTCTGTATGGATGTGTGTCTGTGCATGTATGGCAGCGTGTGTGAACGCGCTTGTTCAGTATTGTTTTGCACTTTTGAAAATTGAATGCACTCGCACACCTTGACTGCCAGAGTTTCATGCAGATGGAGTTAAGAGGAGCCTTTTCAGAGCAGATGTCAACCCTTAAAGGCTGCTTAAATTCAACACGCGATACAGCATGAGGTCATGTCTGGGTTGTGAGGCCACATCCAACCGGGTCAGACATTTATCTCCTGACTTTTTTGCTGACTAATGAGTATCTTTTTGTATAAGTATCTTTCCCTTTCTTCCTTCTGTTTCCCCCATCACAGGACAGTGTAATCTTTAGCTTTACATTGACTCCCTTTTCCTTTCCCTGTCACATGATCCTGCTTTACCCTTCTCCAGACTTCTCCTCAGACTGAGCTTTCTCAGCCTTTGCTTTAGCCGACCTGCTTTATAATGCAGTCACTGATTGTTTGGGTTCCTGGCTGAGTGAGCTGTAGCCGGTCAAGTCAGCATTTGTCCGGTCGGGGTTTCAGAGGAACAGATGTGGAAAACACCCCGCTGGCTCCATTTCACACAGGTGTACAAGCAGCTGGCAGAGACATTACAAAGGTCTGATCCTAAGACAATACACAACCTGAAACCTGTTAACCTGCAGTGACCTTGGCAGCTATTGTCACTGTGACAAGGTTTTTCAATTGGATTTCAGGAGACCATGTTTCTGTAGGTTCCTGCATACCCTGAAAATAACTGGTGTCCATCTTGTGTGGTTGTACTTATTTTGTCTAGAACATTTTTGGTAATGCTATAATTTACCATGCTTACTATCTTAGTTTACCATGTTAGCACACTAACATTTGCTAATTAGCACCAAACACATAAATCAGCTGAATCTTCTGGGAATATTATTTGTTTTTGCAGGTCATAAACCAAAGAGTCTAGATTAGGTTTTTCTGCTGTTCCTGTCTGTCTCCATTGTTTGTGATTGGATAATGTCCAGATTACATGGGTTTTATTTGTTATTATAAGATAGATAGAGAGATAAATAGAAATAGATAGATACTTTATTGATGCTTTACAGGAAATTACTTTGCTATAGCAGATACATTAAGTCTCAGAAAAGGAAAACCCACAACCGCACAAAACAACCAACAATAAACAGTAAATTAAGAGTGTATGTATACAATCTGTAAAAATAATTTATACAGAGTAACACAAATGGCTGTAGTATGCACAGCATACGATAATTATTGCACATTAAGACGTCTGATTGCAGCAGACTTAGTCTTGTTCAATATTTTATATCATGTTTTAGTTTCTTTATTCATGTAGTGTTTCACTTGAATGTTATTTGACACTTCAGTACTCATCGTTGTATAGTGTCTGTACGTTTTCCTGAGTGAGTTAGCATCATTTAACATTATTCACTGTCATAATAAAGACATTCTTAAAAGCCAATTATAACCTTAAAGATACATAATATTAGTCATGATAAAGCACAGATAATCAGGCTAATGGCTTAATTATATAAAACTGTTGTTTTTGTTGTTTCACCTGTGACATTGTTGTGATGACTGTGATAATTATTGTAACTTAACACTATGACCAGTTGCCAGTGTGTCAGTGTGAATGGTTTGTACACCTGTATGCACGTCGAAGTGGGAGGGCAGATAAATATTCAAGGTTAACCTACTTCTTTAGTTGCCATTAGACCACAATGAAACTGACTGACCACATGATCAATATGTGTTATGAGTGAAACTCTGCATCCAGACCTAAGTCCTGCTTAAAACTCTGACTCAGTTAAACACTAATATTTAACCCAAATCCACAAGCCATAATAATGCTTTATTATTTGGCAAATATGCACACTATTACATAAAAGAAAAGAGAGAAGAGCAGGAAAAATGGGGAGAGAGAGGAAACTGACATGTAACAATGTTCCCAGGACAGATTTGGAGTCAACAGTGAGGTTTTATTGGTGCGAAAGGGTTGGGAGTTTCATGCTTTTACATTTTCAAGTCATCAACAGATTAATCAGACGAGTGTAAAGGAAAGGTGGAGAATTTGTCAGGCAATCAAGTGATGAAGAGATGCAAGAAAAGATGTAGCGAGGGTATGATGAGATGATTAATGTAGAGGAGAGGTGGAAAGTTGTGTTCACACACTTGGACGTCGGGGGCAGGCAGTTTCCACTGGACCCATTTACGAGGAGTTTCCAGCAGGCAGACCTGGCCCTCTCCTGTGGCTTTATAGAGCTGTATGCAGACTCTCCAGGGCTGGGCTCACCTTGTAAACATCTCTGCCCCGCCAGCCAAAGACAGGAGGGGAGAAACCTTCCTCAGACTCCAAACAATGTGAGCTGTGGCTAAATACGCTGCCCAAACACTTGAACATCACTCTGGATAAATAGACTGGAATGTTGTTTGCAGTCAGTGCACTTGTGAAATAAAAGTTTAGGTTGAAACTGTTTCTACTAAGTTCCTCTACTATTATGAGTAATTTTTTTAGATTTTATTTTAAACTTTGGCCGGAGAAATGTATTAATAAATATGTGAGAATTAAGAAACGTTTTGATTTTGTTTTATTGTCAGAATAGAATATTTTCAGCCTACAGAAAATTTATTGTATGTGTGCGAGTGTGTGTGTGTTCTTGCTGTGCTCAGGGCATCAGTAATTGTCTTGTTCTCTGGCCTCAGCTTTGTCATTTAGGCAGGAATGTAGGTCACACACGCAGAGTGCATCCAAATGGCCGAGTTACTTTGGACAGTAAGGACAATTCATTCTGTCCTCTCGCCTGCTGTGTTCAGCAAGTGACAGAGACACACACACAAACTCCCTTTGTGTTTTGTATATTTTAGACTAAACTCTGGACTCAGAAACATTTCAGACAATCCTACAGCTCTGATTCTAAAGAAGTTGGGACACTGTGTAAAACTTAAATAAAACAGAATGTGATAACTTGTTAATCCTTTTTGACATATACTCTATTAAAAACAGTACAAAAACAATATATTGAATGTTTGATCTCATCAACTTCATTTATTATTGTAAATATCTGCTTATTCTGAATTTGATGGCAGCAACATGTTTCAAACAAGTTGGGACAGGAGCAACAAAAAACTGTGAAAGTTGTGGACTGATCCAAAAACACCTGTTTGGATCAGTCCACAGGTAAACAGGTTGATTGGTAACAGGTGATAGTATCATGATTGGGTATGAAAGGTTCATCCTGGAAAGGCTCAGTTGTTCACAAGCAAGGATGGAGAGGTTCACCACTTTGTCAAACACGTTTGTATGAAGAATTTTACTACATGGACTCAGGAACACTTTGTAAAACTGTTGTCAGTAAACACAGTTTTGATTTATGTTTTTTGCTGTCCTAACTTATTAGGAAGTGGAGTTGTACATGATGTTAGAAATAATTTTGCTATAATGACTCATTACTTGTTTTCTAAAAATCTTTTTTTTTTTTTTTTCAGTTTACCTTCAAAGTGAGGACCATGGGTTCACTGTCACTGGCCTGGGTGGGAGATGGATCAGGGGTGAGTTTGTTTACATGAGCCAATATATGACTGTAAATGAAAATAAAGGCTATAAGATGTTGACAGATCACTGTGTCATCTTCTCCCAGGTGCTGCTGGTCTTGACGACATTTCAGGTGCCGTTGTTCATGATGCGTTTCGGTCAGTCTAACCTCTACAGGAGGTGAGAAATGCCTGATGGTTGATGGTACATGAAATAGAAATGGAAATGGAGTTATTTACCATACCTGTGGTCTGAGGGTCTAACTGCAACTCTGTCACCGTGTCAGTGAAGACTATGGGAAGACATTCAAAGATGTGACTCACCTGATCAACCACACCTTCATCCAGACTGAGTTTGGCATCGCCATCAGTCCTGACCACTCTGGCAAGGTGAGCTGCCTGGAGAAAACATAACGTGCTATACTTTTTTTTTCTTACATAAGGATGTGTGAGTCTTGTGGTTGCTCTATATAGATGTGCATATGTGTGCGTTATCATAAAGCTCCTCTTTACTGCTGTAGATTATAAAGGCTCTTCCCTCACAGCTCCTCTCTGTGTTTACTTTCAGGTGATGCTCACTGGTGATGTGTCAGAGCTTGGGGGTTCAGGCTGTTTCGCTCGCAGGACTTTGGCATGACGTTTGTTCCAACCGACCTGCCATTTGAGCCACTCATTCAGATGTTGTACAACCCTGGAGACTGCAACACACTGCTGACGCTCAGTAACACGGTAGCAGCATTCATGCTTTGGACCAAACCAAACCTCAAATCTCAGAGTTTTTTTCTGCAGTTTTTTTCTGCAGAATTTTAATAAACTAAACTGGACTTACTCACTTCTTTTAATTAAATGCTGAACTTCTATTTCAAGCTGTTTGCAATAAGGCATAAACTGAATACTCAAAAGTGAATGAATTTTTTTTACTGACTTTTCCCTCTAGTTGAACCTTTGGCTGTCTGAGGACTTTGGTGCCACCTGGAGGAAGATCCATGACAGTGTTTGTTTGGTCAGATGGTGAGAATCGTCTTGTACATCAATTGTCAGTTTTAGAATAAATTATAAACGCACACAACACATATGGGTTCTTGTTGGTACTAAATATGTACCAGATGGCACAATGAAGAACCAAGACAAACATTAGGGACCGTGGCGAAGTAAAGTAATAATTTGGTTTGGTCTTTCCTCTTGACAACTCTGTTGATGGTCCGATACTTTATATACAGGCCAAATTGCACAAGTGGAATTAACAACTGGCTGTAATTTTTTTAACATAACAAAGGTGAGTTTCATTTACCCAATGTTCCTGTTCCTGCTCTCTATTTTTGAACCGTGAGCTAAAAAACTAACCAGTTTCTGAACATGCATAATATTATAGTTTAACTCTCTATGATGCATTTAACTTTATTGTAGCGCTGTTATAATGCAGAATGAAGTGCAGGTGACTCTTTGCTAGTGTACAGATGCTTATACCTAATATTGGCCCTATTAGCTACTAGAAAATAAAGTCCTGTTACAGAGGTGTATATCCAGGGTATGAAAAAAATTAAAGACCCACTCCTGTTCTTCCAAAAGTAATCAGACTACCCTTTGTTCAATAAAAGAAAAATGCATAACCCTCCCCTTCTCTGCCCCACCTCACTAATAATTTTCATACAGTCCTTTAATGGATGTTTTACTGTTTTGTTATATACATTTGTTAAGTCTATTAGAGTATAAACCCTCAGTATTCTTTTATGTTATTCATCTGTGTGTGATTGGCTTAGAGTGAAAAGGAAGTTGTCAAAGGGGGACATACACCACCGTCCATCACTGACAGGGTGTGAAACAGATTTGTCCATGTTTGTTTCCACACAGCCTCCATGTACATCTTTGTTTTTGGTATAAAAGGAGTGTGTGTGTTTGTGTTCTTTGTCCATTGTTGTTATTCCAGCTGTCTTTCTCACCACAGTTTTGGATCACTCTCCTGATTCTGGTTTCCTTTGGGCACTAGAGTTCACATGAGGTTGTGGTGTCAGCCTGCGGTTGTTAGTGCTGCATTGTGGGAACATTGTGATAGCTCTGCGTGACCACAGCTGTCATTGAGGCCCCAACCTAAATTGACTGCAGAGTAAGGGAGCTGAGGCTGCTGTCAGAGTGAATCATGAGTCAGCAACAGCATTTTTATTCAGCCCACAGTCCTTGAACCAGCAGAATCTTTGCAGTGTGAAAACCTCCGTCCCCTTTGGCAGCAAACAAAACCAGAGAGGGCTTGGAGTACAGCCCGAGGGTTGATGTGCGCCTCACTCCACACAGCACTTAGAAGAAACCACAGTCATAATCTGTGATCTATACAAATTCCAAAAGTGGATTTACATATGAACTCAGACAACTTTCAGATGTTCAAAAATGTGAGCACAATTAGATCTTTCCTTTCTCCAAATTCCTTCTTTCACTATTTATTTTCCTCACATTACAGGGGTCCAAAAAACAGCATCTACTTTACAGCAAACAGCAATGGATCATGCAGTAAGTGAAGGCAATATATATTTATATATATAATAAAATCTGTAAATTGAGCAATACATCTATTAACCCCACTTTGTTTCTGTTAGATGATAGAGGGATGTTGGAGTTGAGGAAGACAGCAGACTATGGTCGAAGTTTCCAGACAATCGCAACAAGAGTTTACTCCTTTGTGCTGGGGGGGCGCTTTGTTTTTGCTTCCATCATGACTGGCACGGTATGTGTGTGTATGTGTGTCTGTGCATCTGTTTGTGTCTTTGTCTTTATTGCTTTAGAGAGATTCTGCATAAAGCATCTGTTTTTTCACACATCCCTTTATGTGTAGAATGTTTCTTTACGGACATAAATGGTAACAATACATGTTCAGATACCCACTAGCATTTTTGTACAATTGTTACGTCCTTCTGTGTATTTTACAAGGTAAAGACTGGAAGAGTGAGTTCACCCAAATTGCAAAAAAAACCAATATTTCCTCACTTGGCCCAAGTGGTGTCCAGCCATTCAAATAGTTTTTGATCACATTTAGACATGGCATTGGCGTGTGATCTGTATCCGGAATATTCTATATGGATAAGGAAAAACACATTGCCAGCTGTAAATGCATGTAGAATGCATTGTGACCACATCTGGACTTGGTCTGGCTCTTGTTGTGGTCAGATCTCGGCCATGTATGAAAGCGATCCATACAGAGTGACCACATTTTGAGGAAAGCTTCTGGCTTGAGATGCAAGGCTAAAGCTCCATTTAGCAAATTTTCCCTCGCTAATGTGATTTATGTATGAATGACCCCTGTCCATGACTTTGCTTTCCTTGACTTGGAACGAGCCATGTTTCTTGATGAGTCCACCAGACCCACCAGATTAATTTGCATATTGAGATATAATCACAATGTGGGCAGAATCCAGATAACAAAAACACTATTAATACCAGCTGTAAATGCAAAGACCTGTGGATCAGATGCTGGTTTTATGTTTATATGATATGTGCACAGTGAACTCCTGTAACCACCCCATATCATGCAGGTGAAAGGAATTTTGTTTGTTCTTTTGCAATTTAGGTGTACTGACCCTTTAACATGCACCTATTGGATATATTATTGAAATTAATGAGTTGCATCTCTAACATTTTTGTGTGTTCTTCAGTCTTTACCCCAAAATATAATAAATAAGATAATGTATGGATCCATTCTTTCAGTTATCACAACATTTTCTTCTAATTATTATGTTTGCGTGTGTCTGTGTGTTAGGGTACAGAGCGTATGATCCACGTGTCAGTGAACGGAGGCGAGGTGTGGAACATGGCTCAGCTTCCTACAGTCAACCACGAGCAGTTCTACTCCATCCTGTCAGCCAATCAGGACATGATATTCATGCATGTGGACGACCCTGGAGGTCAGAACCAATGAGGACGTTGATAGTGATGATTGATGTGGTTGATGATGATGTTGTTGTGTTTGTAATTACAGATGATGCTTATGATTAATGATAGTGTTAATAATCCATGTTCCTGTGTGTGTGTGTGTGTGTGTATTGTGCTGCTCAGACTCTGGTGTTGGAACCATCTATGTGTCAGACGACAGAGGAGCTGTGTTCTCCAAGTCTCTGGAGCGTCATCTTTACACGACCACAGGAAGTGACACTGACTTCACTGCCATTGCTTCACTCAGGGGCGTCTACATGACCAGCGTACTCACAGAGGGTGGGTCAACACACTGCACTGCTTTGATTTTCTGACAGTTTAGCTTGTGACTACAGTTTTTTGACAGTTTACGTTCAGAATATTTTTAAATGCATAATTAAGAAACACTTTGTTAAACAACCCCTGCTAATCTCTCTAATTTTAACGAAAATAAAGCACTAAATGTTCATTGCTATTGATGAGCTATCTCAAGCTACTCTCAGATTTTCTTACCATAGTGACATGAACTAGAATCTAGAAGTCTAGAAACTTTGGTGAAAATTGTTAGGATAAGTATAAAGTTTGTGTTTTATTGTCTGCAGTCTATGAGCTTAACATATCAAAAAAATATCATGGGACCCTGGTAGTAGTGAATGTTAGTAACTTTTCATTGTGCTGTTTTTGCAGATGGTGCAGTGGAAACAGTGATCACCTTTGACCAAGGAGCCAAATGGCAGACGCTGCGCCGACCACAGAACAGCCATTGTGACACTGAGACATCTACTAACAGACCTAACAGAGTGAGACACACACATACACATAGTTATATACAGTATATTTAAATAGAAACATTTTCATTGTCCTGTGTATGTTTTTCTTTATGTCTGTAGTGTTATATTTATTTGTCGAGGCCATTTTAGTAATTTTTTAAAATCTGTACTTAGCACCATCATTACCCTAATTATTGTGTCTTTACAGTGCAGACTTCACATCCATGCCTCCTACAGCACCACCATGAAGATGAACGTCCCCATGCTGCCTCTCTCCCAGCCCAATGCCGTGGGCCTCATTCTGGCCCATGGTAAAAAAAAAAAAAAACACAAAAGATCTACTTACCCAGAAGCCATTTCACTGCAGGGTTAAGCACCTTGTAACACCATTGCCCTCCTTTTCTCCAGGCAGCGTCGGAGATGCAGAATCAGTTCTCTCCCCTGACGTCTACGTGTCTGATGACGGTGGCTACTCGTGGCTATTGGCTCTCAAGGGCCCTCATCATTATGCTATACTGGACTCTGGAGGGCTGCTCGTGGCTGTGGAGCACAGCAACTCACCTGTCAACCAGATCAAGTGAATACAACTGAGTCCACTATATGATTTGTTTATTGTAGAAGTTTGTTGGGTTTTTTTTTGTTTTTTTTTTTTTGCTTCATAGGCTTCTTTTTTTTTTACCCCCTCAGGTTTTCAACAGACGAGGGACAGTGCTGGCATACGTATAACTTCACCAACGACCCACTTCACTTCAGCGGTATGGACAGTGAGCCTGGCTCTCGCTCCATGAACGTCAGCCTGTGGGGCTACAGGAACGACTTCAGTAAATGGGTGGTGATCACCATAGACTTCAGGAAGCTCCTCACCAGAGACTGTGAGCATGTGGGAGAATATGGGTGGTGACTGGTTAAAGGTGTAACAGGAAGTACTTAGTGTGCATGTGTATGTATGTGCAGGTACTGAAGGGGACTATGTCCAGTGGTTGGCTCACTCTGCAGACCCCAGTGGATCCAGCGATGGCTGCGTGCTGGGCTATAAAGAAACTTTCTTACGCCTGAGGAAAGACTCTGTCTGTTGGAATGGGAGGGACTATGCTGTCACCAAGAAGCTGTCCCCCTGTCCATGTACAGTGGATGATTATCACTGGTATGTTTGTGTGAAAACCAAAGTAGATTAGTTTATTTGAGGCATTTTAAAGGAATTTTATCAGTATTTCATCACATGGTAGAGTTTTTAAAACCTACAAAACAATACAAATTTCACCTGAGGTTTAAACTTCTGCTTTGCCTTACAGTGACTTTGGATATTACCGTCCAGAGAACAGCTCGGAGTGTGTGGAGCAGGAGGAGATGAAGGGCCGTCCTCTGGAGTTCTGTTTAAATGGGACCACCGAACAGCTCCAGACCAGTGGGTGAGGATGTCTGGTTTTATCCCAGATCCTTCCTCTCTCTATTTGTAGTTTAGGAGACAAGAAACTCAAAGTTGTAAACCAAATACAGAAATTGTATACATAATTGTGATAATGTAATTTGCAATTCTTAGGTCAGGGGTTATATAAACGAGGCTAATTGTCGGTTTGAATTTTTCTGTTTCTGCAGCTTATGTGCCTCCTCATCTCCCTCCATTAGTGGTTTGACTCTTATCTTTGGTTTGCCAGCTGTCTTGTCCCTCTGTTTTACTGAGTTTTCTTTTACCTTTCATGTCTCTCTGTCTCTTCTTCCATTTAAGCTACCGGAAGATTCCAGGAGACCAGTGTGAGGGAGGTTTCCAGCCAGACAGGAAGGAGACAGACCTGAGGAGGATGTGCACCAGCAACGCCCTTGATCCAAATTCACTGGTCAGTTCTGCTCATTCTGTGAAAGAGACTGGGTGGGTTTGAATTGGGGAACCTCTGATCTGTGACATGAGCCAAGTTTACAACCAAATATAGTGCAAACTTTAACTGAATTTCTAAAAAGGGTGAAAATTAATGTTTCTATCCACTACAGTTATATTTCTCCCTGCTGCTATTTTTTTGTCTCTTCAGTGGATGTTTAAGTCACCTGCTTCATGCTTTTCAGCCGTTTCTGTTTCTGTAACTCTTAACAGACTGAAGACAGTTCACCAAACGCTGCCATCATAGTGATGGCTGTCATAGCGGTCCTCCTGATGAGTGCTGTCACAGGCGTTTGGCTGGTTAAGAAATATGTCTGTGGAGGACGGTCAGTAAACTATGTTTCATCTTTGCACACACACACACAAAATGAACATACTCTATCTGTAGTGCACAGAATGAATTTCAACTTGTTTCTACACTTATGTCTTCACCAGGTTCCTGGTGCACCGATACTCTGTTATGAGAGAACATGTTGAGGCCAATAAAATAGAAGGAGTCGATGATATTGACACTCACTACATGGAGACAGGAAAAGCACAGTACAATGAAGACTCAGATCAGGTATCTAAAACTGTGTTAAAGGACCTATTTTTAGTTTAACTTTATGATTATCTATTAACTAACATGCATTGTTTGTGTCTCCCCACAGGACCTCTTAGAATAAGGTGGACATTTCTCAATCAAAGGCTCTTAGAGACTAAATTTAACTCAGTCTTTCATGATGCCTGGGCACTCCTGTTGCTCCCACATGCTGATTAACATCTTCTTCTCACTTCTCCCTGTCCCCCTGGTGGCTGGAGGACTCAGCAGCAACTCACATTGCTTCCTTGTGCCAGTTGAGCGTCCCACAAAAAGGCGAGCCGGTGGTTTAGGGAGGGGGACAAACCCAGCGCAGAACAGAATAAAGCCTCTGGGGTCCCTGGAGAGCTTTTGTTGTTTCTGTCACAGAGAGTTCTGTAAAGACCATCGAGTCTGAATATGTGCTCTGTTGAGCTCTGTATGTTTCCTTCCATGCTGACCTGAGAAAAGATGGCCTTTCATATCGTGATGCACTGCAGAAGCACCACACAGAGGCTATTGACTTGGACACATAGAAAATAATACAAAGGGTTAGGGATCAGCCAAACAATAGAAGAAAAGAAATAATAATCATTATTTTAGCTCAGAGATTATATCTGCTGTCAATTATTAGTTTTTGTACTCTGTAAATTTAAACCTGCAAGATACGGTCCTGTTGTGTGTGGCGGCCATTTTAACATTCATTTTGTCAGTTTTTCCAGTCACTAAAATTAGACACTTCCACATTTTAAGACTACTCACTGTGAGTTACTTGTTAGTCACAAGTTCTTTATTTTAATAGCAACTACTGAGAGCAGTGCTGCCTCCTTTAATGTTTCTGTTTTTACCAAACACAGTTATTGGTTTTTACAGTTTAAAATGAACAGAATCTTTATAGAATCCCATCAGGTGATGCACGTTAGATATGAACCTTTCAGTAAACTATAGAGATGATTTTTTTATTTCATGCCACTTTCACTTTTAGAAGTAATTAACATAATAATTACAAATATTTTAGTAGACCCAAGTATTCACAACATTTTAGTTTTTTTATCAATTTAATTATTATTAGTTTCAATTGATAAACAAGTTGGACTAAAATGTAACAGTAACAGAACATAAAAGTAAGTATAAATACTTTTTAGACAGTTGCTGTTGAAAATACAAAATTTATTGTAAAGGCCAAATTAATGACCACTTGTGCTTATTTAGACAAATCTGTAACCATTATTAGCTGCCAGATCAATGATGTCAACATAAGAAGCACAATAAATCAAATTGCCAAGAAATAAATGTCTTTAATTTTTAGTGCCCAGAGAAACTTTGGATTAAATGTTAAAAGGGCCTGCCATTGTTGTGAAGATATAAAATGTAAATTAATTTTTTATATAGTGCAGCTTCATACAAGCAATCTCTTCAGCTCCCCTGTATGTGTGGTGAAAATGAAAGACTTGAATTATTGCCAAAGCACTTTTATTGTTTCATTTTCTAATTCTAGAGGTGAGGTTGTAGAGGTGAAACCTAACCTTAGCCCAGCATTATATGAGTATGAAGGCAATGCTAACCCAAACACTTTACTTGAACTTTCTGATATTTTTGCTTAACAGGATGCACCAATATGTTGCTATTATTGTGTTGTTTTTTTTCTGATGTTTTTTTCCTTGTTGACCAATACCAATATGCAGTTGTCTAATGATCTTAATGCAGGCGCATAATCAAGATAATCAAGTGTTTTTTAGAAACCATGCTGGCTTGTGTCTGTTACTAATGTGACAGCTGAAAAACAGTCACAAAACAAACTAAATATTGACAGTAGAAACATTTCCTGAATTATACGAGATAATGGGGTTTTTTTTCAAGCTACTATTAGCTCAGTCTTGAAGGTCTTCTGAGATATTGGTGCATCCCAAATTAATATTCACACAGATGTTGCAAAATGTCCACAATAACAGAACTAATTTATCAGATGAATGTGTCTGGTGGCCACAAAGAGTGTAACGTTTATTGAATTAATTGAGTTGCATCTTTTTCCAAGTAGACACTTCTCTGTGTCTTTGAATTGTTGAGATGAGATGTTGGCTGGTTTTATTTCCATTATTTACGATGTAAGAGCTGTAACATTTGACACGTACAGGGCTTATAGCCAAGGCTTGTTTTCTCCAGCAGAGTTAATAATATCCCAGTGAATAAGCTATTGTAATAAGCTGGCCTAATATAGAGGCATATTCTCAAGGACTGTTGGGTGGACTCGGATGATGAAAGAAACTTCATATGCTTGATGCACCTTTATTTACACAACTGTCAGTAAGAACAAACCCAGATATTTACTGGATTCAATGATTTATTTTTGCACTGTATCTACAGATCTGTGAATAAATTGCATTTATGCCTCCTTTCACATCTAATGTTTGTAAAGTATTAGGGCCGTGATTTGTGATTATCATTCCATTACTGTTTGCTAGGATATCAGAGATGAGGATCTCATCTCTGAATCAAACTATTCTGTAGCAGATGTTTCATAACAATGTTTGCATTTATTGTATGAAATAACACTTTCTCGTTTACACCAGTTCAGTTGTGTTTGAGTTTTGTTAATACACCATTTCTACAAATAGAATAATACCTAATTCAAAGTCCTGCAATTAAAAAATGATGTAAATGGATGGTCATAACAAAATACAGTGATGATGTGGGTTTTCTTTAACAGTGGTTCATTATTATTGTATTAGTGGTGAAGTATTTCAGTCAGCTTATTGTTCAATATATTGCTTGTTGAAGGGGGGAAATAATGTGCTAGGACCCAGTGCCCTCCTACCTGCAGTCACAACACATGGAGCTGCACCAAGGCAATAAACAGGATAAAACAATCACTGAATGAAGAACAAGCAGATTGAAAAGATTTGCATTAGTTGCTTACTGAAGATACTAATTCATATTACTATGTTAGCAAATATTTAAGGGAAACAAAAATTTGTAACCACTTAAAATAAGACACCCTTTATAAAGGAGTTATAAGTTGTAACTAATTATCTAATTTATTAATAGAAAATAATTTACTAATGCTTTAAATATCAGTTCTAAGCCAGTTTTAATATATGTTGGCTGTCAGGATGTGAGAAATATTTTGTTTTTAATGGCTTACAACAGATTTACTAAGCATATTAACTTATTAACTAATAATGTTTAATTTCTTACAGAGCATGATATTTAACATAATGGGGAAATTAACAATATATTTATTTATATAATATTTGATGGAAAGCTGGAAAATTTCATGAAGTGAAACTACTATAACTGTAGTATTGTATTTATAAACTTTTATCAATATTCTCTTTATGAATAGACATTATTGTGTCACTGGAGTCCATGATGCCACCGTCAGTACTACTTGTACAACAGTAGGGGGCGCCACACCATCAGCCTATGTAGCAGTGCATCCGGAAGCTGTCGCCATATTCGTAGATTTGAATCTGTAGTTCAGCAGAAGTGTAGACCTGTTAGTTAGAGAGAGTTAATTTGGATAAACGAAAGTTACATGTATATTTCTAAGATGTCGGCTGTATGTTAAGGCGACACGGCGCGTGAGACGATGTAGAAGCGGTGAAGTAATGTCAACTCCTCACGGTGAGCTCATCTCCAACCGACGTATTGTTCAGGAAATAGCTAGCCTGCTAATTTAGCTAACGATAGCTCTGCGGTTACGTTAGCTAACACGTTTGCTAGTACGGATAGCACACAGACCACCAGCCAATGTCACCCAGATGTTCAGTTTCCAGGCAGTTTTGGTTTCACTTGTGCATTATATGTGCTAACGCTAATGTTTTTTCAACGTTAGCTAAGCTAGCTCGGCTGGCCAGGAATGTTGGCCTTGTTATTTGAAGGCAAAAGGAAAAGTAATGGTGGTGCTAACGACTCCATCCAGACAGCTGTCTTAGCTTCTCATTAATGTGGTCAGACACGTTTGACACATTGCTACATCGTTTTGACCTCGTAGGTGTTGATATTAACGTTATCACACAATTCAAGCTGACAATAATCTGACACTTATATGTTGTTTTGGCCTCTTGGATGTTAGTATTACGTGTGACACGAGACGCCAACGTTATGTGATTATATAAATAGTGAATTTGAATGCAGGTTTTTCTTACTTGAAATAATTCTGGATTTCAGACTTTGTTCGTTTACTATGAGCTCCCTATCAGCCCAGCCTCTGGCATCAAGCTCATCATGCAGGACTCTACCTGGGGAGGGAAACCAGGTAAGAACTACCACAGCTACACTGCCTGTACAATTCCAACATTACTCATGTAATTCATATTCAGTGCTAAGCCTTGGTACTCTTTGTTTTCCCAGGTGCAACCAAAAGCCCCTCTCCTGCAGATTCTGCGTGTAGCTGGAGCCCAGGAAGAAGTCTTCACTCTCAAAGAGGTGAGCCAGCAGGTGAAAGAGTAGGTTTGTCAGTATATTGTACTGGCTCATAACAAGGCGTCACCAGAGAAGCGGTCATTCCAGGCTTCAATAAAAATTTTCCCTTTAGGTGCTTTGTGATCTCTGATGTCCAGTCTTTTGTGTAGGTGATGCACTACTTGGGTCAGTACATCATGGGGAAGCAGCTGTATGACAAACAGAGGCAGCACATAGTCCACTGCCAGGATGACCCTCTGGGAGAGCTGCTGGAGGTGGAGAGCTTCTCTGTCAAAAACCCAAGGTATTCACCTAACTAAAAATGGTCAGTAATGCTGGGCTATAAAAATTAGGAAGTCCACTCTAAACTCTCTTATTCTCATTTTACAGCCCGGTGTATGAAATGCTCAAGAAATACTTAGTTGTGCTTGGTTGTTCTGGTAAGTGACATATTCATTCTTTATGTGAAATAATGTTTTTTTTTTTGGGGCATCATCAAACAACAAGCAATATATATACATATATTTTGAACGGCTAGTACGTTGTACATTAACATGATAACTTGAAATTCATTTTGTCTTTTTTCTCTCCCCTTTGTGTTTGATAAATTCAATATTTAATTTGCATCTTTAACATGATATGTTTTGAAGTGAAGATCCCTGGGAAGTTAGTGATTATTTCACCATCATATTTTGTCTGTATATTATAACAAATTCTTTGTTGTATACATTGTTATTGCTTGTGCATCACTTGGGGATGCGGAAACCAGAAGAAAGCTTTTCTTTCCCGGGTTGTCCTACAAAATCACAGCAGAAGGCCTTAGTGAGAGCGTGTATGATGCTATAATTAAAGGGTGGGGGTGTCCTTTTTTCTGTTACTGTGTCTCATCTGAAATGCAGACGCTGCAGAGAATCTTTCTGTGGGCCGTGAATGTGTAGAGGGCGGAGTGGAGGATCGTGGTCAGGTAAAGCTGAAGCATGGTGCTCAGGAGAAACAGAGACCCCCTACCTTTCTCACCTCACTACACACAACACGTGATTACAAAGGGACAGGACTGACAGCATAAGTGCAAAGCTGATAAAAGATAGTGTCTTTTTGTCATAATCATCTTTTTGCTTAGTTAGTTTTGTTTATTATCCTTTCGAAAATAGTCTTTGTGTTTGTGGCAACTGTCAGACAAATCCAACCTTGAGAGAAAAGACATTTCAATTAAAGACAGACATTTAACAACAAAGTGCTCCACAAAAACATCAACATTAACAACAACAAAATACAAGTGATGCACACACCACATATCACCAGGATTTGTTTGGATCGAGGCTAGTAGGCTTTGGCGTGGCACCAAATCATAAAGACTATAAAGTGACCTGTCTGCTTGTGTGTAATGAGGAGGGGAGGTAAGGTCTGCTGTCTTCGTTGGTGTGCATTTGTACAGAGTGGCACCGTCTCTGTACAGCCCCATCCTTGGTTTGGCTCGGTGGAATTTTCAGCACTCTTGTGTGATCCACCAGCACCACCCAGTGGATGGGGGGCAGAGTCACTCTCTCTGTCTGTCTCAGAGTTCTCTTCTCTGCTCCGAACTGGGGGATCATAGCTCCTGTTCCAACCACGGGCCTAACAATAATCCTAAACCTTTTCACCTGCCCCCGCGTTCCTACACCCTTCTTTCCAATTCCCTCCAAAATTCTGAGTGCCTACTTGTGTGTAAGATCTAATCAGCAATATGTTTTTAAAAGTACTGAATACTTAGTATTCAGTTTATTAGCTGACTAATACTAAGCAATGGGGGACCTTAGATGCCCTTTTAATAATTTATTTCTGCTTCCGTTTCCTTTCTCTCTGTGAAAACATCTTATGTAATCATTGTGAATACTGATGTGTACTATACAAGACCATTTATCTTGTACAGTATACTGTATATCCCTGGATAATATTTTAGAATAAGTCATCACTGAAATCCTGTGATTTAGTTTTCACATACTACATATTAAAACTGTTCTGGACTTTTGAAACTTTGACCTACTAGTTTCATTACTGCGCTAATTAGTACACTGGCTTTCCTACCTGCTCTTTATCTGTCTCTGATTTTCTTTTTTACCTTCTACACAGTTTCAGTGACCTTATTATCTCCTAAATTTGTTTTGACCTCCCTCCCCACTGGCCCGTACCCTTATTTCCCAGCCCCTTGTTCCCTGTGCTACCCCATACTCAGAGGCCATCTTGAAAAGGAGCTGTGAGTCCTCCAAGTGCCCAGTTATGGCTCTGTGTTCTAATTTTTGTCCTTCCTCCCTCTGTAGATGTGTGGAGGTATGGTCAAAGCAGGGCTAGAGGCTGTTAGTGATGGGCCTCTCCTGCAGACCCCCTCCCAGAGACGACCTCGGGAGCCAGATGATGGTAAGCAAACTGTCTGACATATGCTCAAGACAAGACCTGCTGCAAATGCTCAATTTAACGGTTCAAAACCTCTACAGACTCCTTTGAAGACCTGCCACGGTCAGCCTGCAAACGGCCTAAACTGGATGTTACTCTGGACGAGTGGGACCTGTCCGGCCTGCCCTGGTGGTTTCTGGGTAATCTCCGCAGTAACTACAGCCGCAGGAGCAATGGCTCAACTGACATCCACACAAACCAAGTAAGAAACCTCATGTGCTGGTAGAAAGTTAATCTAATAACATCAGTAACAGCTGGTTCAGGACTTGATGTGAGATTTTAAGCTTAGAAAAACCTAAAACAGACATACTTGTTGGAAAATTGCATGAATTGGAATGAAACAGTGGTGGTCTGACTGATGTGTCAGCTGTCTCCTGCACAGGAGGAGGACACAGCCATCGTGTCGGACACCACCGATGACCTCTGGTTCCTGACCGAGGGCGAGAGTGAACAGGTGAGCGTGGAGATGAAAGAGGCTGCACTGGAGGAAGGGAGCGGAGGAGAAGGGGAGGCTCCACCTGAGGACGACGATGGAGGCGGGAAGGAGGAGAAAGGAGGAGGGAAGGAGGACAAAGTGGATCGAGAGGTAAGAGTTTGTTTAGGACTATGTCTTCTTACACTCCAAGGCATATTGCCATATTAATGATTTTTTTTGTAAGAGAAAAACTTGTATTTACTGTTGGGTGAGGGTAATGTTATGAGATATTTGATTGAATGTCTTGTATATTTATCTAGATGCAGGAGGAGCCAGATGAAGACTCACAGTGTCTGAGTGATGACACTGATACAGAGATATCCACACAGGTATGTATCATCTGGGTTTTTTCTCACTTTTTGCTGTAGTTTTGGGTTGTTGCAGTTGTAGATTAAAGCCTAAAATGTTATATTTACCTTATCCCTCAGGATGCTTGGCAGTGCACAGAGTGCAGAAAGTATAACACGCCTCTCCAGAGGTACTGTGTCCGCTGCTGGGCTCTACGTAAGAACTGGTACAAAGATGTCCCTCGCCTTGCCCATTCCCTTTCTGTCCCTGACATCCCAGCATGCAGCTCTCTCACCACTCATGATGAGGAAGATGACAGCGACACAGGCATTGATGTCCCAGACTGCAGCAGGACGGTGTCTGACCCCGTCATCCTGCCCTCTCACTCCACAGCCGACCGACCACTGCCCACTATGATTACAGGGAAAGGCAAGGGGCCTTGGCCCTCCAGCTTCCACAAGGATGAGCAGCTCTCAGAAGGGGAGAGTCAGGAAAATCTGGGCATGGAAGTTGAAGAAGTTAGGCCTGAGGCACTGTTGGAGCCTTGCAAGCTCTGTCGAGTGCGACCGCGCAATGGAAATATAATACACGGACGTACGGCTCACCTGCTAACATGTTTCCCATGTGCAAGGAGGCTACACAAGTTCCAGGCTCCTTGTCCAGGATGTGGGAAGATCATTCAAAAAGTTATTAAGATATTCATCCTCTAAAAAGCACACACACACACAAATACATACACACATACATACATACACATCTGTCCTGCTCTGGGAACCTAAACAACTAATAATAGAAAACACATTTTCAAACACAAACGATTATACAGCTGCATGCACTCTGGTACACACTGCTAGTAGACACACACACAAAAAGGTGCGCCTTACACTTAAAACCTCCACAGATAGACACAAAGTATAGCACTTGGTAAAGCTTGCTCTTGGTTGCATGGTTTATTTTGCGTCACACTGTCTCTGAAGTATTGTTAAAAATGAAACACAAGAGTTTGTCATACCAAATGTTTGTTTTGGTGCCACATTTAAATAAGGGACACACAAAGGCAGAAGTATTTATTTATTTATTAGACGATCACATAAGAGTGCAGTTTGTTTGAACTGTTAATTGATTTCATGAAGGCTTGTCTTTTCAGGCTATGTGAATTTTCTCATTGCTTTTTGCATTGCATTTGTTGAATGTGCCATTTTAAAAAACTAGTATTGCTTGCCTCAGTTCTGTTAGCTTTGTTTGATTTTCATTCTCCATAGAGAATTAACTTCAGTCATCTCGACAAAAGTGGACAAATCAGTGCAGGTATGTAACTACAAGAACATTTCTTCAAGCACCTTTTTTGCCATTTTGTTCTATTTTTCACCCCATTTGTATCCTTTTAGGTATTGTAGCTCAGATTTGAGTTATGAAGACAAGATTGAAGGAAAAAACAGGAAAGTGTCTTAACACCATGATTTTGTTTTCAGCCGTTGCATCTCCATCAAAGTATCCTAAGATTTTATTTAAAAAAAAAAAAAGATTTGTTCTCTCAGCATAAGTGAATGTACTGTAAAATACAAATGTGGTGGCTTAAGTGCTGTTTCTCTCAACATAGTATTTTAAAATGTAGAATTGAATTTAACCTGCTTGAGAATGCACAGCTGAAGTATTTACTGTAATTTTCTCCCAGGGTGGTAATTTGATATTAATGTGTATTCAATATTTACAATTGCCAAGCCTCTGACAGTTATGCCTGCAGTAATGTATATCGTATAATTGTTGGTTAAAGTTTAAATGTTACCATTCAGAACGGGTGCTTTACACCCCTTCCTGAACTTAGGATAAATGAACAATTTCTGTACATTTTGTATTTAATTTATTTATGAATCTGTTTTAATTGTTTAGATGGCCACCTCTAATGAGCAGAAAAATCCCGCATTTGTTACAGAGTTCTAATTTGTAATTCAGTGCAAACATTTTTCTGAAAGTTATACAGAAAGTCTAAGGAAACAGGCTAAGTTGCAAAATGTACCCTCACTGAAAATGACTGCTTAGTACCTATTAGGAGTTGGGGGTTTGATTTAAGCATTACACTGCCATGTAATGACTCCGAACTTTATTTTGTATATTATAGATTTTATTTTGGTGGGTCTGCATTATTTGAAGATTGTATCACAGTGAGCACATAGATGCTATTAACTTTCAGTGAGTGTGTGAGCTGTCTACAAATACAGTTACAGCTCTACGGTGCTCACAAGTAAGATGTCCAGTGACAGTAAGCATTTAACTCTTGGCTCTGCTTAGCGGGGAATATCATAGTTCTTTGATCTGCTCTTTACTTGCGCTTAATCTTTCCACCAGCAGGTGGGGAGAAGTCTCAATATTGTTCTGGTGCCCACAGAAGCTGTACAGTACCAGTAATATGTAATGCATATATAGAGCATGCCTCCTGTCGTGAGTAGAGCCAGCACGGAGCTGCTGGTGTGAGCACTATATAAAAGCTGTAAAAGATTAATGTAGCCTGTTGTACTTATCACCAACATTGTGAATCGAGAGAGACAAACTTCCTCTTAATACAGACCTCATAAAAAAACGGCTTAGTACATATTATACCATGAATACTGGTTCTGAAAGACAGACTTAATTATTGCAATTATTGAAATTAAGACAAATGTACTTAACGTGGTACAGCCAATATAGTTGTTTTTTTTACTTGCTATGAAATAAAAGAATTTGTTTTGTAAAGCAAGAAAGAGTTGGGAGCTAATTGTTTCATTCAGTTGACTTGGTGACCACAAAAACAGTTGATGAACAGTACCCACTGGTCATGTGTGGTGTGGGTGTGTGTGTGTGTGTGTGTGTTTTGGCTGAAGAATAAGTCATTGTATGACAGGCCAGCTGTCATGTGTCCTCTCCTTCTTGACTGGGCTCCAGCACCTGCAACTCTCCTCTGCTTACTCACTGTTCTGCTTTCTTGTGTCCGCCTTATTTTTGTCCCTTTGTCCAGAAGTGGGACAGACACCCTACCCTCTACAGTGTGTTGCTGTAATACTGCTCCTAGTGAACTTGTGCATAAATACTGCAGCTATGGTGTTATTTAGATGATGATTACTCATTAGGGAGTATTTCCTGAGTGTGGAAAGTCCCCTGTGAAGCTCTCCACCATCTGAATCCATACAAGGGTCCAGTAAAGCTGACAGCATGGCTTGTATAGACATTTCCATTTAATATTTTATACA
This sequence comes from Holacanthus passer, assembly GCA_025331565.1. Taxonomy (NCBI): domain Eukaryota; kingdom Metazoa; phylum Chordata; class Actinopteri; family Pomacanthidae; genus Holacanthus; species Holacanthus passer. The sequence goes on from JAFREQ010000011.1 coordinate 8,796,534, forward strand.
AGTACAAGCAAAATATTTTATGAAGTCCTTTGAAGCAGCCCTGTATTGAAAACGTTACCCGAGTTAAAGTACATTAGTATTTTCAAGTATGAGATGTGAAAATGAAAAATGTTAAACTAGTTTCCATTTTTAACTTTTTGAGAGGCATCACTATATGGCTGTAACTAATGACTGTGTCCATTATTGATTAATCTGCTGATCCGACTTTTTTTGTCAATTGACTGGTTGGTTGTAAAATATCACACAATAGTGAGAAACCTCCATCAGAATTACCGAAAAGCCAAAGTGGCATCACCTTCAAATTGCTTCTTTTATCCAAGCAGTAGTCCTTAGATTATTCAGTTTACTGTCATTTAAGACAAGGACTCACTTTTTTTCTCACTTTTAAGAAGCTGGAGCTGACATTTTTGCAATTAAAACAACAAATGAAAAATCAGTTATCAAAAGTAATTGCATTCATTTTCTATCATCTAATCAAATCAACTAATCCTTCCTGCTCTAATATACTGTTGTGTAGTTCAATCTACAACAATGCATCATATTTTTGAAGCTCTTCATAATGTTTTCATGTAAAATCTTAAATTTTAAAGTATAACTCAAATAATTGTCGAGGAGTGAATAGCATTACCCTTTAAATTGTAGTGGAGTAGAAATATAGAGTATCATAAATACAAAATAATCAAGTAAAGCACAATTAAATTTTTGCTCATGTCAGTACTTAAAGTACTTAGTTACATTCCACCACTGTCCTCTAGTGTGGAGGTTGGTAGGTGTTGCTGTTCTCCCTGTGATTTGCACTACAGTATTAAATGCTCATAACAGCCATACCAAAATACTTTCCCTCGCTCTGCGTCTAATTCAAGAATGGCATACTGCCTCGTCTGTGGCGTCTGGCACGTCACAGAGCGTAGAGAAGAAGACAGGCATTGCAGGCCTGGTGACTTGGCAGCTCTCGAGTGGCACTGCCCAGGGAGTGGTAGGGGATCTGCATGTTTCCATGGCGACAGGTCCTCCATCCCAACATCCCAGAATAACTTAACACATTCTCCCTTTATCTCCTGTGGCGTATGCAATACTTCCTGGAGGGAAAATAGTTAGGATGGAAGCTCTCTGCTGAACATTGTTCCCATATTTTTGACCATTTTTGTCATTTTATTGCTCCGATACTGACTTCAATCTGTTTTTTGTTGTACTTTTATAGCACTTTTACTTGAATTTAATTTCACTTGAATTTACACCAGAATTTGAGGCACCTTTACTTCCTCCTACAATATAAAACATTCAATGAAATATTGAACATTTACTTTAATTCTTCTCTGTCATTTAAGATTAAGCTTAATGACCTCTCATAATTGAAAATACTCCTGGGAGATTTTAATGCCTAAATGTATCAACATGCCACAACCAGTGAATGACCTACACACACACACACACACAATACATTCATACTACTACTACTGCTAATACTACTACTCAAACTTTCATGCCAATAAAGCCCTTTGAAGAGAATTGCAACATCCAAATAAACGTAATGTTTCTGTGTCACTTCCTGTGCCCTTCGTCTGCATACCTCCAGGATGGCGAGCCTCAACCTGTTTACCCTTCTTTGCTTTCTCTAGCTTGTGTGTCTGGGTATCTGTAACTGTATCTGTGTGACCAGGACCTTTCTTTCTCACCTCCATGTGTGCACACACACACACACACACACACATAACGCACACACTTTCCCTCTGTTGTGTCCGACTATTTGGTCGCTCCAGAAACCAGGCCGCTAAATTTGTCTCACTGGTGACACGGGAGAAGGTCAGCGGAGCCAGAGGAAAACAAAGATAGGAATATGGAAAAAGGTATGAAGACAGAGAGAATTTCAAAATAAGAGTAGAAATGTGGGTTTTGGGGGGAGACAGGTAATGAGATGTGACACATTAATATGAGATTAGAAGCATAATAGAGCTTGTCTTGGACCAACAGCGGGAGGCCAGATATGGAAGATGACACTGAAAAGCTGGGCTGGGATCAGGGCACAGTCTCCACGGAGCCATCCACTCAGATCTCACAACACGTTGCAGTCGTATACACATCGCTGGCCTCAGACAGGATTCAGCCGTGTCTCCTGAGGAGCTATGCTGATTGTGGTTTGCACTCGGGCAACGTCAAGGTGCAAATTGCCTTCAAATTAAACAGGATGGATTTTATGAGGGCCTGGCTTTACCCTGTCAGATACCTCACTGATTAATGGAAGTGAAGCTGGCAGCCACAAAAGATGGATGCTCTTTGTTTTCCGGCCTCTGGTGCCTGTTTTGAGTTATCACACAACCTGTGGTGTTATTGGACTACACACTCCACACATTAAATAATCTGGTTGTTTTGTAGCAGCGGAGCATGGGTTATTTACAGTCAATAACTTTAGAGCGACCATGTGCTGCAAAGTATGTTAGTGGGAAGTGTGTTGTGTATGTAGGTATGAGTATGTATGGTTGTTTGTCCATGTGTGCTGGAGCCTCGCAGTGAGTGGGATGCCAGCGAAGGGAAGGGCAGTGGATGGTTGAGGGGCTCAGTCCATTCCTGTGATTTAACATGACACCACTTGCACTAAGACTGCGACAGCTGCGTATGCACATGCCGGCCATTCTGTTTGTTGTAGGGGATTACTCTGCGATAAAAGCCCCAGTGAGCAGAAGCATGGCTGGGCTACAGAACTACTGTTTCCCCCCTGACTTAGAGAGCTTTCTCCAGGCCTCCAGAGCCCTGTGAAAACACAGGTGGGGGCACTTCATTCTGACCAGGAATGAATGGGAGTATTCTCCCGATGATTAGCCGGGCCGTGGTTGTGTCACATCACCTTTAGACATCAGTCAAACGGTGCAGCGCTGCAGCTTATGTAAGGTTCATTACTCAACAGAAACAGTGGGCTGTAGTAGAGTAGTAATCAGCTCTGACTGCCCTCGTTCATTTGCTTCAGAGGAGACTGATTCACTTTCATTGTGTTGTGTTGATGATCATCTGGGAGGAGTACGCTTCTCATCTTTCACCATTAATGTTGCGTAGTCAGTATAAAATCACCATAATCTGAAAGGAGAGAGCTCTGCATTGTGGGGTATGAAAGACTAATATCAAAGGGTTCAGTAATGGACGCACAGTCATCGTGGTGACATCTGTCCGGCATCTGTTGCCGGCAATTTGGTCACCATGTCCTCTACTTAAAGGCACTTAACCAGTCCATAACACTGTTGCATGAGTCCGGACTTCAAACAGAACGATGCATAACCGAATACAGAAATACTCAGAGCCCAGAAATTAGACACATTTCCCTTCCATTTGCCTTAACTGTACAGTCTCACAAATCTGTATCCCATCTTCATGTCACTCCTACCACAACCACGTCCAGCACGTATGCAAGGATATAGAGAGGAGTAACCCCAGTGTTACAGTGTACACATTAGAAATGGGATCGAGGTTGAACAGGTTTTTATGTTGACAGAAACTTTAATAATGTCAATTAATTGCATGAAATATTTTTGAACAAATTCAATTTCCATAAAAATGTGTCTTTAAGGTAAAAAAGGCAAAAAGAAAAGTTGCCAAAAATTCAAAAAGTCTCATAGTTCCCCAATAGTTGTAGAAAACAATGATATTCTTTTTTTCTTTTTTTTTTACAATTAATTGTGAAGGAACCTTGGGGAGACTAATTGAAAATAGAGTGAAAATAGAGACAGTGTTCAACTGGTCCAAATAATTAATTCCAAATAATTAACCTGGAGAGTCCTTTCATTAATACAGAGCGAGAAAACACAGGTGAATGCAGAAAACTTGTCGAGAGGCAAACATACAAATTTAACAAATCTGATGAATATGTTTTCAGACAATAAATTAATATTTACTAGGGTTTAAAAAAAATTGCTTTATATAAAAATTTTAGCTTTAGGACATTTCTCTGAAAAACAACTACTTATAAACTATAAACTTATAACTGCCTTAGGACGTTGTCATTGTCCCTATAAATTATACCAAATGATATAGTTGTTTCATGGAAACTTATTGAGGACCTGTATAATAAAGTATCACCAAACACATGTATTCCACTGAAATCAGTCGACTTTGGTGGTTGTTGTATATTACATTATATCTCACTGGATCTAAGTCTTTGTTTATCCACCTTTAATCAACACTCCCTCGCTGCTGTTATGTTATTCTCCTCTTACATGTCTGAGATTTCCCGACCGTGCTCAGATGACAGTTCTCCAGGTCAATGATGATCTTGAGGCTAACCTGGGGTGAGGAGGACTGATCCCTCCCCCCTCCTCCGCCCCGCTCAGCTGTCCCACAATGTGCTGCTGCTTGTCACTGAGGAGAAGTGGAGCAGTGTTGCCAGTGACAGGGCAATCCCTGCTGCACACATACACACACCAACAGGCATGCACGCATACATAAACGTACACACACAATATATTATATATTATGTATAAGACTTCTGCCATTTCAAACCACGCAGTTATCTCTGTTTCAAACCACCTTCTAACAAACTGTAGGTTTATTGGTGTTTATGAGGGTTCTCTGAGATCTTTAATCATGTGTCTTTAGAATAAAATCAAATGTGATTATAAATATTATAATATTTGCGTTGCCTCACACATATGAGTGATCAGGTACAAACAGCTAAAATATAAAGTACCAGTCTCAACAAGATAAAGATAGATCAAAACGAGTTACGCTGCTAATTGTCGCTTGAATGTATATTTGATCTGATCAGTATTATGTTAGTCCAGTTTAAACTCCTTCACCTGGCTAATTGTGACTAATATTAATTATGAATTTAGCTTGATCATACAGCATGTTCAATAAATACACACCCCATCTCCTCTGGTTTACTGCACCTCAAGTGTTCACTTCAAAATGCTGAGAGGGGGCTTGTTCCTCAAACAAGACACAAGTGTGTGTCTGAAACTACAACACACACACACACACACACAGAGGTCTCTGGTTCTGCTGACAATGGGTTAAGATGACAGAGGGTTATGAGTGACTCTGACACACTGCAGACCCCCTCCCTGCTGTACCCCTGAGAGCAACACAGGCGTCTTTGTACTCGCTTCACCATCAGTGACTATCCATCACAGACTAACCTGACAGCCCACTGCTGCCCTGCGCCAAGCCTCCGCTCTGCACTCTGCCTCAACCCCAAACCTGAGCCCGAAGCCCAGGACTAGACCGCAATCCACTGCCCAGTCCTGCCAGACCACTGTCTGGCACCCAGTCCCGGAGGTGGACCGTCTGTCTGGATCAACAAGTCATTTCATCTTACATTAAGTAGGATTGTTTCACTCACATGTGACAGGGAAACAATTTTAAGCAACCCATAAGTCCAGTTGAAATGTAAATGTTAATACCCTAAAATTAGGAAGTATAAGTTAAGAAAAAGTAAGAATAGGTAGAAATATCAAATATAAGTAGAGGAAAGTAAATTTGTGTTTTTATATATATTTAATCTTTCTGTGAACCTGCCTTTAATAAAGTACTGCTTAAGATATGAGAGCTCTCTAAAACGCATTTCTCTTTAAACTTGTAACAGCAGCACAAGTATGATTAATTACAACAATCACAGCTTTGTTCCATTTAGGTGTGCTGGTAAACTATTGTCACAAAATGCACCGTGACAAGGAACTGACACACTTAATGTATCCTCTTTAAAGCAATGTGCTGTGGGTGTTAGACCAAACAGACCAAGATACTCGTCATATTAAGCAAATATCAGTCTGTAACTGGGAAATAGTATTCTGGTTAACAAGCTGCCACAGGTGCTTATCATCAACATCTACTAATGTCCTTATACCCACACACTTAACCCACATTTATATTCTAATTTCACAGTTAAACTTAAAATGGCATTCCTCGCCAAAGACAACTAAACTGTTTTAGCTACTGTAACTAGATTGACAATGATCAACAATACCTGCACTATTTACTATCCACATTGGCAGTTTAATGACGAACGCACAGAGTCCTCCCAAGTCCTCTTTAAGCTGTCTTCGTCTTATATATATATATATATATATATGAGCTTAAGAGAAGTTGGAAATCTAGTGAAGAATTGGAAATTACAGTTGCCACCGAAAGATAAATAGAAGAGTTCAATAAATCAGGTTTTTTTTTAACCAACTAATTGGAGGTAAGGAAAAGTATGTGGCTTTATATTGCATTTTACAAACCATTTTATAATATATAATATATATATAACAGTATTTATTGATGGAACGCTATTTACTTTCTTTTTGATTAATCTAACAATCTTTTACTGCCTTTTGTTTCTTTAGGTCTCCATGGTTGAGTGATGCCCCCCCCCCCTTAAAAAAAATTGTCTTGTCTTGAAATTTGTTGATTGTTTTTTGTTTTAAAGTTTGAAAGATGAGAGTAAAAACATTTAGAGAATGAGAAAGGACAACACGTGACAAACTTCCCAGGATTGACTCGATGTGTAACCAGCAGTGGTATGTACCAGACACCAGTATGTCCCTGAACATATTATGTAGTGTGGCCACAAATCAGAGCAATCCCCCCATCTCCAGTAAACATTTCCTGTCAGGTATGTGTATTACTGTGATAAACCTATGGTAGCGATATAGGATACGCCGGGATGTAACACATCTAACACCGTGTCATTCAAAGCCACTTCTCTGCTGACAGAAGTGTGTGTTTTGGCTGTTTGTCCATGCTGGCGGAAGCCACTCTGATTTAGCTGGTGAGCTATGGGGGGAAACATGTCCTGGAAGGATTATCACCCAATGGCTGGGCTAACACTGCGACTGACTGGAAGAGGTCAGGACAACCAAGGCCATACTTCTGCCTGGTCGTCTGATTATTGTCCCTTGATTTTGGAGAGTAACGGGAGCCAGTGTTAACTTGGTTCTCGACTTACTGTACTATACTCTTTCCATTCCTGCGCAGGCCTGTCTGACTCTGAGTCCAGTTTAGCTCAGAAGGTCACTTACATCAAGCTGTGCAATCATCTTCGAAGGAAAGTCAGTAGATATGAATGTGGTTACTTTAAACCTAGACCTAACAATAGCATGAGCTTTTATGTCACCAAAACTTTCAGATATTTTGTATTGACCAAGTTGATCATTCTGAAATTTCAGGCACATTCGAGTACAAGTGTTTACCTGTGACCTAATTTTGAGTGAACAACAATCTCTGGCCTAGTTTCCTTCACGTCTGAAGCTACGAGTCAAACAACTTCTTGTCATTGCATATCATTGGCTCCTAGTAGAAGTGACAGCTGTCTCCGGACTGTCCCCACTGCCCTCCTCCACCCCCATGGCAGGGGACTTCATGTATGGTGTCATGGAGGGAGACGCGAGTCTGGGATTAGCTCATTAAGACGGACATCTTTGATCCGAGGTTATCTCTCCCATTTCCACGGCAACTTGATCATATCCTGGCCTCTTAAGACATACGGACCCACACAAGGGCACGCACACACACACACACATACGGGCCTTAAAGCCCTAGAGAGCAGGGCCCAACAGAGATGTGAAGTGTAGATGTGCAGCAACAGCTAAACGTCGTGTCAGGTTTCTGGGGGCTCGTGCTAAATTTAACCCTGTGATCCTGCAGCAGGCAGAGGGGTTTAAATGCCAGCCTACAGTTGCTCCACACCAGTTGTTCTCCACACGTCTTCCACTCATCACAAACCCAGGCCAGGCAGCCACACACACCTACACTCCGACACACACGCTCCAGGCGCAGGACCGAAGACCACGTACAGTAGAGCCGTTCCGGGGGAAGCAGGAATCCTTGTCCCCTTTCAGACCACAGTGTTATCCAGTATGGAGCTTTTTGAGACCAACCCTTACTTCTTCCCTGACCAGCGCTTCTACGAGGGAGGGGACAGCTATTTCCCCTCTCGCCTGCCCGGGGCGTACGACCAAAGCGCCTACCAGGATAGGAACTCCATGATGGGCTTGTGTGGGAGTCTGTCTGGGGGTGTTGGAGTCGGGGTGACAGGAACAGAGGACAAAGCCTCTCCGTCCAGCCTGTCGCCTCACTCCGAGCCCCACTGCCCAGGCCAGTGCCTGCCCTGGGCCTGTAAGCTGTGCAAAAGGAAGACGGTAACCATGGACCGTCGGAGAGCCGCCACGATGAGGGAGAAGAGGCGTCTGAAGAAGGTGAACGAGGCCTTCGATGCTCTAAAGAGGAGCACCCTGATGAACCCGAACCAGAGGCTGCCCAAGGTGGAGATCTTGCGGAGTGCCATCCAGTATATCGAAAGACTGCAGGCCCTGGTGTCTTCCCTCAACCAGCAGGACACCGAGACGGGACAGCAGGGACTGCACTACCGACCCAGCCCGGCCCAACCAAGAGTGAGTAGGATGGAGGAGTGATGATTAGAAGTACAAGGTCAATGAGAACAGAGTCAAAAGGCAAAGAGAAAGAACAGACAGGGAAAAGATGCACAAGGTGGAAAGAGACAGAAGATGTTAAGACAAGGATGAAATGTGAAGTAGAGAGAGACACTAGAAAGGCAAAAATTTGAAAAAATTAAAAAGTAGTGTGAAAATGTTCTTATAAAGTAAGTGGAATTTTATCAAACTGATACACCTTGAAGTCTGGTTCAAAATTGATGACTGTGGCTAAGTTTTGTGGTTTCACTTAGGGAGACAGGCTGGTGTATCCGTCTGTGGATTAAGTAATAGAATGACAACTGTCATTGTCTTACAATTATTCAAAGAGGTTTTTAAAATACAGTTTTCAGCTTTAATGCACCAGAATATAGTAATCTTTCACCTATTTTAAGGTTCAAAGAGATGACAATGACAAACTGATGAAACAGGTGCAAAAATATAGCAAAAACAGACAATTGTTCATTCACAATTGTCTCTGTGAAATTATTTGTTATGAGCTCTATATAACATTCATGTCTTTTCTGATGGACAAGTCTTGAGTCTCTTGCTGAGATAGTTTCCATTGCATACATTTGTCTCTGAGAGGTCACAGGATGCATTGGTGACGGTGTGTGTGTGTAGTAATACACCGCGCTGTTTCTGTGTGAGGCGGGGTGTGCCGTGTCATAACACAGAGTGACTGACAGCAACTTGTGTGTGTGCATCTCCATGGTTATAGGTGTCGTCATCAAGCGAGCCCAGTTCGGGCAGCACCTGCTGCAGTAGCCCCGAGTGGAGCAGCACCCCCGAGCAGTGCACGCAGAGCTACAGCAGCGAGGGTGAGTACAGCTCACACACAGTCTCATTAGACAGCACAAACAGATCAGTGCGTCCCCGCTCAGATACTCAATGTGTGACTGGGTCTCTTTGCAGATCTCCTGAGTGCCGCTGACTCTCCAGAGCAGGGGAACATGCGCGCCCTGACCTCCATCGTGGACAGCATCTCTGCAGCGGACGGAGCTGTGGCCTTTCCTATGGACATTCCCAAATAGACCGTCCACACAGCGGACCCATAGGTGCACAGAGATACAGACAAAAAGGCAAATGACAATTGGCAAAAGCGGGCTGACAACCTGTCCTAAATTCCAATTTAATTTATTTTTCAACTCTACTGATCTGAGTGTCTTATGCTCAAATTTAAAGCAGTAATTTATTTGAATTGTAACTCTGTTAATCAATGGGTCTGTTAGCCAAACTGAATTCCTCTTGTTCCCAATGAGGCCTTATTCCCTTTATTCCCTGCCTTATCCTGCGGTCCAGACCTGTCTGTCAGAGCCACAGGAGCTTAGTCTAACTAGAGATTCGAGGACTTTGCTGCATGAACCCAACACCTAGTAACTAGAGTGGACCTCGGTCTGATAGAGCCACAGAGGAATGATAAAGCCTGGTTTTCTCCTTACTTAATTTAAGTTTTCCTCTTTTCGAAACCTTTCCCTGACTTTCATTCTTTTCATTCTTTTTGTGTGTGTTTTTAATGCTTAAAAAAACATGAGTTTATTTGTGGGGCCAATATGTACCATGCAGTTTTGACCAAGATCTGCTTAATTTAAACTGGTTATGAATGCTAGTGATGTAAATACGTTCCCTTTTTCTACAGAGTGGTTTTGCCATTTTATTTTTTATTTTTTGCTAACTTATTTTTGACTTTTATAACTAAGATTGTTGTGTATTTGTAGATGTTCCGAAAAGTGATATTTTCCGTCCAATTCTTGCAATAAAGACCATTTTCAATACGTTGTTTGTGATTGTCCTTAACCACCGATAAAATACTGCGACCGCAATAACCTCAAAAGGAACACAACATCCAAATCTTTAAAAAACAGCTTTACTTATGTCTATATAGTGTCATAAATACAGTTCACTTTTTTTAAATAGCCAAATAATAAAATCTTGATTTGTCAGCATTGTTTCACACCTGGAATAAAGACACAGTACTCATAGCTGCCACATAGCACATTACACCTTTTAGACACCTTGGAAAAACTGTAAAATAAAAAAAAAAAAAAAGTAAAAGATTGTACACCCATCCAGCACTTCACTGGTTCATATGCTGTGTTCTCATCGGATGAGGAGTTGGTCAGCCAAGAGTACTGGCACGTCTCCTTGGCCACTAAATGGGAGGTGATGAAGAGTCCATCACTTTAAGCAGTTTTATGTTTATATCATTGGCTGATGTTGAGCAGCAGCTTACAGTTTGATTTGAGAGAAATTAAGGAATCAACAGAGAGGAGCTACAGTGTTCACACTACCCATCCACAGAGAAACGTCATGGTCACATGGCTGGGGTCGGCCTTTCACAAACAACCTCCCAACAAGTCTTGAGCAGAGAGACTCATACGCTCACTCTCACGTGCGCACACACACACACACACACACTCACTCACTCTTCATATTAAAGGATTCTCTCTAATCTATAGGCTACATAGTGTCATACTGAAGGCGAGAGAGGCGAAGAGAGGAGAGGTAACAGCTACATAGTGTCAAAAGAGGAGGAGGGAAAAGGAAAGAACAGGAGAAGAGGCAAAGAGAGAAGTCTGAAATTGGACCCATGAACCTGTGAAGAGTCCTTGTAGAAACACCCCCCCTCCTTGGTGAGACCCTCCCACTACCGATTCACACACTTACAGCATACAGCAAAAGACACACAAAGGCCCGACACGGAGAGAAAGAGAAAGAAAGAGAAAGAGAGAGAGAACAGTCACTATCGAATACAGGGCATTGGGTTTCATACAGCAATGATATTAGATTATTTTCCATATATATTTCCAATATATATATATAATATTTCTATAAAAAACATAAGTCATCCATTTTATGTACAGAGACGATAAATGAGTAATACCTTGCATAACCGGTAGAGGGGCAATGTGCAGTGGGATCTGCCATTTATACAAGTATTCATCATTCCCAAATCCAAATCAACAGCTCGTCACCATGCCTTCAGATCTTTTTTTAACACTAACCAACTTTTGTGTCGCCTCGGACGTGACGGCACAGGCAGATTGGTTTGGACTTGGCCCTGTTGAGAGATTAGAACCAGGACAAGAACCCACAGACCAGGGGAGCAGGAGCACAACACCACAACAACAAGGCTACTGGGAGCACTGGGGTAAACTGGGAGAGACAGGGATGAGTCTCCTTTACAGCAGCGAGCGCAGCCAATGAGCACTCTCAGAGTTCAAAGGTCAGAGTTGGCCTCTGTATTGCACGTGTCCGAAGGAGAGGTGAGAGGTGAAAGGTGGGAGGTGAGGCTGGGCAACAAAGGGGTGAAGACCCCCCATCATTGGCACCAAGGACTCCCTCCCCAGATTTGGCATATCACTCTCAAAAGGCCGCAAGCATGTGTCCGTATAGGTAATGAGAATGCACTGGAAGAGAGAAACAAAGGTGAGCAAAGTGAGAAAGGTAGAAAGAAAAAGACTGCACTTGTGTCTGCTACTTGGCTTTACTTTAACATGCACAAGACAAACAGATATTTAAATAACATGATATCAAATTGGCCTATAAATATCTTCAAATTAAGCCACTCTCATAGCAAAAAGCTATATTATTGTTTCTAAATGTAGAAGACTCTCTGAAACAACATTTACAAACCATCTAACATTCAACAGCCACAAATTTCTGTTGTGTAAATTAATTATTTGAAAAAAATTATAATAAGAACTAACAAAATGAGTTATTAAAGGATAATGCTGGTGTTATTCTACATTTTTCTAATTATCAACAATTTTCATGAAAATACCAAAACTAACAATGAGTAAGTCTAATCTGACTGTGGCACTCAGTCCAAAGCCAATTAGTTCCTGCTGAAGATGTAAAAACAGGTTACAAATACATTGTTTAATTTGCAAAAAAGGCTAAATATTTTATAGCTGGGCACTGAAGTTATAATGTTACTTAAACAGATGTAAATTGTGCATTTTTTTGGACTATTTTCTGCTGTGGATTTATACACATTGTGTGCTCTGGCAAGTGTTTTCTGCAGCAGGTCGGTGTATGTGGGATTGGTCTTGGAAAATGTCACCTAGTGCAACGGTGTGTCTCATTTATGTGTTTTAAATAGCTCTTGGACAACACTGGAGCTGTGGCACAGAGGAAAATGCTATATCAAGCTTCGGATACACAGACTTTTTAGTTGGATCAGTTTATTGTTGGTTTTGGTCTTTTCATGGGATTTCTTGACAATATGAAAAAAGACTTATCCTTTAAAGCTGCATTAGTAGATTTTTTTTTTTTGGTTAAAAAGCAACATTGATCCATTATCGCCCCATGAAATATTTATGACAAAACTGTTAGCAAACACTTCCAGCAGACATGAAGCAACATTAACATTCATTTGGAGTTTGTATCTGAATGATGTCCAATATTCCCTCTCCTTTGGTCTCAACCAACTCAAACAAGAAAAATATCTGACTCTTCAGCTCTAAAAAATTCCATAAAAGGTTAAAACTCTTCTTTAAAAACTCCAAAGTTGGGTGATAAATATCTGCGTGTTTGCCACTTTGAGCAAAACTTTTCACATAGTTTACTGGCTTAAAGGCTGAAATTAGTCAAATACAGATATAAAATACATTGACCTGTAAAGTTAGTGCCACATTCCTTCCTCATGCCACACAGCTGGGCAATGATGGTTAAAAGCGCACTGACCTGTAAGTTCAGCAGTTTCAGGTCGTGTTTTGTTATCTCACCTGTTAGCATTAGCGCTCCTGTTAGTAAGCAGAGAGAAGTTAGCATGAATAGGTCCGCACGGCCGAGGGGTCGAGTCTCGGGGGCGCCGGGGGAGGAGCTTGAGAGGACGTGGCACAGAGGGGTTTGGGGCACAGCAGGACAGAAAGGACACAGCATGCAGTTAGTCAGTCAGGACAAGCAGAAAGAAGCCCATAGATACACACAGAAAAAGACAAAAGCTGAGGTAGAGGAGTTTGGTTAGTGTTGTAACACACCTTCAGGCTGGAGCTGTTTCTTGGGCATCAAATTGACCGAGGGCGGCATGGACATGGAGGGCATGCGGAAGCCGGCAGGCAGCGTTTCCATCGAGCCCGCCATCATGCCCAGCCCCGCTCCTCCCTCGCGAGCCCGAAACCTCTTGCGCCACGATGGAGAGCGTCGAAAAGATTTGTCATCCCCACTCTACAGGAACAGGGAAAAAAGCGAGGTCAAGACAATTGGCCCTTTTCAACAATATTGCACTTGATCAAAGCAGCAACTTGAGAGGTCACCTCCTCTAGTCGACGGTCGGTCCCCAAGGCTAACAGGTTGTTGAACTCCCTCTCCAGGACCTGTCGCGCCTGAAAAACAGCAAACACGACCTCTGTCAGGAGGAGACACGATGACGCTGTGGTTTAACCAACCAGGGTTAGAAATGAACAGGAGCTGATGGTAGAACGTCAATGAAAGCTGAGAGAATTCCTCTGATAAACAGGAGTAACCTTCATGTTTGTGGTTCACCTGTGCATATGAAACTGTGGATAGTAATCTGTACTGAAACCTATGAGGAGTGCAAACAACAGAGCTCTTTTGATCAGAGAACAACTGATACAGAATCTTAAGCAGGAGTAAATGTTGGCACCACGTAGCCAGCAGCAGGAGGAAATGCTGACTGCACACAAACCACTGCGTCACCAAAAAGTAAATCAACCAATCTCATAAAAACCTCAACCACTGTGACTGCTGGAAGATGGACTGGTTGCAGAAAGGCAATAAGCTCACAGTGCTGGGGAAGAAAGCGCAGGATTATGATATCTGGAGAGTTTCAGCTTTTGAGTTTTTAGTCAATATTCTATACAGATGATTCATTAAGACTGCCCACATGAAACGGACCAAACTGCCCATAAAAATCAGATCGTTCAACACTTGATATCTTTCTCCCATTCAAGTCAGTTCAGTCTTTGCATGCTGAGTGTAAACAGGTGTGTTTTCATCTATAACCACCTGTGTGTTCTGCATAGGGATCTGCAGGATGAGCGCTAGGCTGCTGTAGTCGAAGGTCTCGTCCAGAGCGATGAGCGCTCCGTGGACGCCACTCTCCAACAGGTTGCCGCTATACTCCCTCAAACCAATGGACAGGACCCAATGGATCACCTGCTCGTTGGTCCACACCAACACATCTAAAGTAAAAAAGAGTGGCTCAGATTCATTGGTAGTGTAGCACAATCTTATACAAAGTGTCAACACAAATCATTACCAGCAAATCAGAGCAACTTGGTTTTGAGTAAGAGAAAGAAGAGAGAGATAAGGAGATAATGTGCATGTCCGCATAGTGTCAACTCACTGGCACACTCCCTTTGTTCATTTAAAGCACAGCTGTCAGCCAGCTTTCCAAGTTGGAACAGGCGGTGTGTGTGTAAAAAGGGCAGGATTGTGATTTGACATGACAGCTGAGTCAAGTTCATGTGCAGAACTCAAGGTCAAAAGGGCGAGAAGGCTGGCTGGATCTAAGTGTGTGTGTGCGTCTATGTGTGTGTGTGTGTGTGTGTGCTTGTGTGTCTCCTCTTGGTATGTGGAGCTTTGGATCATAAGATTGCAGGCCTGCTTCAGTTGGCTTTTTGACAGTCTAAGGTGCAGCTGTTCCACTGCTCAGGCCAGAGTGACAATATCAGGTGAAACCACTAGGTGGTACTCTGGCCTGATGAGACTGTGGATGTGTGCATGCTTGTGACTGTGTGTGTATCAGGGTGTGTGTAAAGTGTACCTTTCATGTCGTGTTGGCTGTCCTCTCTCCGGCGCTCCAGGTCTTTCCTGTCATAATTGAGTCTCTTCAAGCACATAATCCCATACTGCAGACTAGCCCTGGTACACACACAAGCAGCCACAGAAGTACACACACACACACACACACAGAACATGATGGAACAAACAAGCTCACACACACGCACACATAGGAAAGCACAAGCACATATGCATCATTAGCCTTCTCATCTCCATTGCTAATGTATCCAGTTAGCAGGAGGCTGATCAAACAGCGGCTTAGCTACAGACCTATGGAAGCTGTCCACCATCTTGAGGTGGCTCCTCAGGTCCTTCTTGGTCAGGTGGTCCAGCATGCGTGCGTCCACCAGACACTCCATGAAGTAGGAGCGGTACTGAGGCAGGCCGAGGCTGGGCAGCCACTCGTTCCCTATCCACTCATGATTCATGTCGCCATACGCCAGGGTCTACAGGGAGAGGAGGACATATTGTTACTAATTTGTGCAACAGAAAGAGAGAGAGAGAGAGAGAGAGAGAGAGAGAGAGAGATTAAACATGTACATATGCAAAAAACAATATGCTCTCATATATGTAGCTCAATAGGCTGCATTCTCATTTCAGATGATCCACTGCCTTGTTGTTGTGTTTGCTGGCATCACTTCATTACTTACTGGGACACTTAAATGGAACTGAGCCATTATTAATGTTATTGGATACACCTGTGCTTTTCTTGCTAAGACAAGTCAAAGTATGTGCTATGAAAAACTTAAACAACTTAAATACATTTTGTTAATTTGAAAAGCTGAAACTTGTTCCTGGGGTTTTCTGATTAGACCCTTGCTCAGATTGATGTTTAGAATTATGAGGTTACCAAACTACATCAAGGCATTCTTTATCCCACCCCAACAAGATGCAACAGAGCTGGCAGGACAGTGAGAGATATGTTAATCAAGCCTGTGTGGCTGGACCATGACTATGTATAGTTTCAGTTTTATCTGAGTTTACCTTTGACACTCCAGGAAAATGGAGGCAGACAGTATCATAAACTCAGCAGCTACGTGTCTTTTCAAAAATGGTGACCCAGTTAATGAATTTCCTTGTCGATTGCCAAATATTCTTTGTCTTCCCCACTTTGCCTCTGTGTCTACTTTCCCAACAGGAAGGTGAAGGTGAAGTGACTGCCCTCTCTTATTCAAATACGCATATGAGTGAATGTGTCAGTGAAGAGCGTGGGCACAGTTTCAGAGTGTGTGCAGACAGATGTTATGATAGATTAGTGCCCTCACCTGTGCCCAGCTGCCCTCCTCATTGTCCTGAGTGGCAGCGTTGTAGAGACAATATACAAGGTTAGAGAGACAGGGGATAAGCAAAGACACACATTTTGCACATTCAGAAACAGACACACACATACAAAGGTCTTACTCTGCACTCAACCTTTAATCATATCAGTAAACTGTAGACACACACCACATGACCACAGGTAATAACAGTTACATCAGACACCCACGTACAAATACCAGCACGAGCACAAAAATGCGTTAGTGTGTGATGTGTGTGAGTATTTAGAGGGGTCTTCTGGGAGATGACATATGTGTGTCGCGGTGGGGAAAGTGTGAGTGTGAGAGGGTGTTTGGTCGGGGGGAAAGGGAAGGGAGCACCCATATGGTACTGACCGCTTTAGTGGAGGAAGCCAGGTTCTCCATCTCTTCATGAGTCACCCACACATTTCCGGAGGACTGCTCAGAGGACGAAAACACACCCGAACACATGCACAAACGCATACACACACACACACAAAACACAACCAAGAGTGCACTCATGTGTGTATTTTCACACGTACCGACCCCGCCACGTGCACACACACACACACACACACGCACACACACACAGACAAACAAAGTGTTGAGTGATGCCAAGGGAGGGAGTGTATTTCAGGCAGGTAGCTTGTCGCTATATCTGGCACTATTTGTGTGTTGTTTTCCCACAGAACCTCCTGCAATTTATGGCAGCAGAAAAGGACAAGTCAACCTCAGTTGAAAGTCATAAACTAAGCCTCTACTGTGGTCTGAACGGAAGAACAAGAAAAAAAAAAGCAAAAAGGAGTGAGGAGTCATCACCCCAGGGTGCAGAGTGAAGGTTAAGCCCAATAGTAGTGGAGGTGTTTTGTGGAGGGTCATGTGTTCATATTCACAATCTTGTATTTTATTTTTGTGTTGGTTCAATTAATTATTTGTGCATGTCAGTTTGCATGCATGAAGAAAGCTGAGTATGTGTAATGATGGGGGCGTGTCTGCTGTATTATTTTACCGTTCTGGAGGTAAGTGGTGCAGAGGGGCTGGTGAGGGAGACCATCTCCTGGATGGCCAGGCGGAGTTTGAGTCGGTGCAGAGGGTTGCTGATGCCAATCTCCCGCTGGATCTCTGTGTCTGACAGGGCTGACATGATGGCTCCGCTCTTCACGTTGGCACGACAGGCTGCCACATACCACGCCGGCATACCCACCCACAGCTGGCGAGAGTCATCACGATAATCAACATCAACACCATTGTTGCCATAAAAGGTCAGATTGAAGGGTGAGGGGAGGGCAGATCAAGCAGGAACGGTCTGTCTAGTATTTGATATCACTGCATTATGTTTTGTATTAGATGTAGTAGCAGCTGGACATAAAGACAGCAAGATATAGGGAGGTTTTATGAACATTTATAGTTGTCAGACATAAAAGTAGATTAATACCTCTAGCCAGGAGACAACAGTAGGGCCATCCCACTGGGCAAATGCCAGCCCTCTTTTCCTGGCGTCTTCCAGAAGCTCGTGTCTGGACAAAGAAAGACAGTAGGAAGTGAGAATTAGAAAAAGGCTTTATGAACGTATTAAAGTAACAAGAATAAGACAAAAAACACACAAAGTCAGAGAAATAAAGGATGCTTTTACTTTTTCTTCATCCTGCGGTCCCTCTCAGCCTGTGTGCCCAGCTTTCCCAGAGTCATAGTGTCACCAATGCCCATCTCAAAGTCTGAAATACAGCAAAACAGTGTTAATCAGTAGATCCCGCAGAATCCCACACAGTCTGTATGAAAGTGGATGTATGATATTTGGTTGGCAGTGTACCTGACAGGGCTGTTAGGGGCTGTCCATCCCTTCCTACAGTCTGCTCCATTCGACCTCCCTTCTCCTTCTTCCCAAACAATCGGCCGATAGATGACTTGATGCCTTTCTTCTGCTTGCTGCAAACAGTTAAAACAGATCGAATTGTGTTACACTAAAATCTATAATATGAAATATGATGCCAACTATGAATTTGCAAGATGGGCAATTGTTTTTTTGTGTATGCAGACAAAGATTCAGGATTAAGATCCCATGCCAGTCGGTACAATCCTCACCATATTGAGGAGCTCTCAAAACTTGTTAGTGGAAAGTTGAAGTGAAGTGTCTGTACTGATGCTGATTTATCATACTGTGCTCTCTGTGTGTGTGTGTGTGTGTGTGTGTGTGTGTGTGTGTGTGTGTGTGTGTGTGTGTGTGTGCTTGTTTACCCTCGTCCATCCTCTAGACTGCCTGTGAACTGAGCAAAATTGGTTTCCAGACGTAAACTGCGGGGGGACGAGGGAGGCGATGTCTCACACTTGATAGTAGCTTTGTCCACTTCCACAGGAGACTAAAAGAGTCACAAAATCAACTCAGTCATGCAAGCAGTCAAACAGCCTGACAACAAAAAGCCATACAGTTTTAGCAGTGTTGGCAAACTTACTGCTACTTTCCTGCGATGTTTCCTCAAGTCGCTTGGCTGTCAAACAAAACAACACAGTTACATTTGAAGCTTTTCACAATGAACATACTACTGTTTGTGTGTGCATGACAGACAGGATGTGTGTTCTCTCTGACCAAAGTCATGATGCCTAGATGATGGCTGGTGTTGCGTGAGTGGTGTTTAGGTGTGGAGTGGCCGCTGGTGGGCGGGGAGGAGGATGATGCCAGAGACTGGGCGGTGGCAGAGGTGGGCAGCGCCCGGGGTCGAAGCGTCACATTGAGTCCGTCCATGCTGCCGCTGTTCACTCGAGACTCAATCTCATCTGAGCGGAGGTCTGCTGACTCTCTCTCCACCTGGATCATCCTGCACACACAAACATGCACATATGCATAGTTATCTTTGAATATTGAACATCTTATCCAGTCAATTGTAAAAAGTCCTTATATGCAGTGAAAAAGCTCAAATTAAATTCACTTAGTTTTAATTTCTTATTTCAATAAATCTAATTGAATTCAATTTATTTATTTATCATTTAAAAATTATATAAAAATGCAATAATGCAAAGATCCTTGCAAATATTGGATTTTCAAGATACTATTTATAGTACAGACATTATTATAATTACTTCGAGGGAGTCTGGCTCCTCTGCAGCATAATCAGCATCTATTTTGCATCTCTTCACCAGAAGCATATTCTGAGGTGTCACAAGAGGACCTTGTTTACTGTAAACCGCAATAAACAGTGTCCTCTTCCAGCTGGAAACAGAACCGAAGAGTGAGGAGTCTTATCTACATGTTATCATCTCTGTATCTAATGCCACTATCAGCTCTGGTGCATCCTGTCTGGCCACAGGCCTTCATGCATTGCATTAACAGGATGAAGCGGCAGCACCATTATTTGTTGTTGTATCTTCAAAATGTCCCTTTTCTTGTAATTATTTGTTGTATTATCTTTAATACTTTGTTCTCCTCTTATCTCTGTCCTGTTTCTTGCTGTGGCATCGACCCAATTTCCGCACAGGGATCATGAAACTGTCATGTACTGTAATCTAATGTGCCTGCGATTTGGCACCTTATCTCTTCGTTGATAGCGTCAAGCTGCTCCTGCAGCATGAGGGCGAGAGTCTGAGCGTCTGATTGGCCGCTGGGGGAAAGCAGGGCCGAGCTAACGTCATCATCCAGGTCTGACTCTGCCTCGATGTCGCTGCCGAGGAGGTGGCTGACGCTCCCACGCAGAGATGGGTAGTCCTGTTCGAACACCGCACACACCTGGACACAACAAACTCATATGAGCTATACATTGCAGACACAGTCCACATATTAAATACAACATGCATCGATCAGTTTTTGATCATAAATAAATATACACAAGGAATGTGCAACATTAATTATGATTAAACGCATACATGTATAAATACAATATAACACTTATGAAAGGATGAGGCCAGTTATGAGAAGAAATGGATGAACAGGGAACTTACATCAGACAGCATGTCCATGGCAGCAGGTGAGAGAGACAGAGAGACAGAGAGGTTAGTAGAGAATGGTAAGTTAGGCATGAAGATCATCATACATGAGCCAAGCACTGACGCTTATTAGCAAAGCAGACATGAACTTGGATAAAGCACTGGTCAGGAGCTGTATGTGGTTATGTGGTTAGCTGTATGCTCTTGTGATCTGTAAGTTGGCCATCCTGCCCAGTGTACGTGGGACTGCAGGGTTGTTTTGGCCTGATAAAGACATTACTAGCACCTTGTTTGGGTCGTCTCGTAGCGCCGACAGTCTGCCCTTCTGTGCCCGCCTGATCACAGTTGTGCTGTAGTGGCCGTCTTGGCCCTCCACCACAGAGAAGCGAAGGTCGCTGGAGCTACCCAGGTGAGACCTGAGATTGTGTACACAAAACAGTTTACTGTCAATACTGAACAGAATGCTATGTTAGATCGTGTATATGAGAGATTGAGTGGGAAGGAAGTGTATGTCTGCGTGTACCGAGGGTGAGTTCCATCTCCAAACGCCCCACTGCGACGTTTCAAATGGTCGATCTCATTTCTCAACTTCTCAATCTCTCCAATCAGCCGTTCCTGAGAAAGAAGCATTATGGGCTTGTTTCCAGTTTTTATGTTTAGCTAAAAGCATTATTCTAAGGTATAGTCTGCCAAATTAAACAAATTTCAGCTACATAATGTGCAAACTGTTGGGTAACATAACCTATAATAATGCCTTATATTTTATAAAGTCATCACCCACATGGAGTAAAAGTATAAAGTTGCATAAAATGGAAATAATAGTAGACTGCAAATACCACAATAGTGTATGTATATATACAGTACTTGAGTTAATATATACAGTTGTATTCCACTTCTGATATGGTGAATATAATTAGGAAGTGAGAAGACAACTGTTGTGTTCAGTGATTAGAGTGATTCATCGAAATCTTACTGACCCTCGTGTGGTGGAATTCTTCAAGCTGTTTCTGGCAATTCTCGAGGTCCTGAATAAGGGAGTTCTGGACAAGAAAATCACGAAACCGTGTCAAAACAAATCTGCGGTCCAAGTAGAACATGTGCTACTGTATATTCATTTGTTCTGTGAGGCAATAACAGCAGCAATAATAGCTGCTGCTCGGATGAATGTGTGTGTGCGCAGGCCTTGCCTTGTCCTCCAGGGCAGCCATGCGTTCTTTCAAATGGAGCTGCAGTCTTTCATTGGACTCAGTGAGCAGACGATCCACGGTGTCAGACAAACGCTTGTTGTGCTCCTCATTCATTTTCTCTCTCTGACGAGCCTGATGAGCAGAGAGGGAACCAGACGGGGAAAGAGGGGGAGTCATCATCATCAAATTTTCTCTTTGACACAGACTCCATTTGGGTGCATTTATGCAGCTAATCAGGCATCTCTGCATGGATTAAAGGATGAAGTGTGTATTTAGCCCAAGATCACCAGCTGCCAAATATAGGTCTTCTTGTCCAACAATGGATCTCACAGTCAGAATGATTTAATTACAGTCATTTAGGTGATGACGAAAAAGGGTTAAATGCCTTCTCTTAAATGGGAAGTGCTGTGCTTAATGTGCATTCCACAGTAATTTCATTGAAGTAAATTAACACAGACACACACAAACACAAATCTGCATCCTAAGAGAGCTCCTTTAACTAAATACAGTCATGAGATCGCACAGAGAGAGAGAGAAATTAGCCTTGCGTGAATTATTCAGAGTCTAAAGATAGCAGCCAATCAGTCTTATAGAGATGAGGGGGAGGGGGAATGTGTTGCAGCAAGATATGTGGATTTGGTTCAAATTCATGCAACAATGCACCGGGAAAATGGAGAGCTCTTCATATGTGTGTGTGTGTGTGTGTGTGTGTGTGTGTATGTCTGTCCTGTGTGTTTGTGTCTGTGCGGGTATGCATGAGGGAGCACAGAGCCAAGAGTCAAGGCGACCAACTAATGTGAAGCATCAGCCCACACACACAAACACACAAACACACAGTCATGTTTCCATCACTTCAGAGGACATTACAGTGACTTACACTCATTTCCTGGAGACTTAAACAAACTCTAACCTTAACCAAGTCTTCACCTGAAAACTGAACGATTTACGTTATGGTGACTTGCATTTTGTCCACATAAGGGAGGCAAGTCCCCATAATGTGAGTTCATAAACAGATTTACGTCCCCACAACATGAGTAATACACGCCCACTCACTCACTCACTCACACACACACATCATAGTGAGAGGTCAGAGAAACCCTGCAGGGCTGGTGCACACACACATATGCACACACACCCTTCCAAGCTCTTGGTTCTTCTCCTCCAGTTGTGACTCCAGTTGTCTGAGCCGCTCTTCCACGTTGCCATGACGTTCCTCAGCCTGCAGGGGGAGACACTTACATATAAGTAAAACTGCCTCTGAATATAAGCTCTGTAACTGTGTGTAACTAAATCACTGATTCCTTATTGCATCGATATCATTTGCTATGTTTTCCACATTTGTGTGTTCCTGTGTGTGTGTGTGTGTGTGTGTGTTTTACCTTACCTTGGAAAGTGCTGCCACTCTCTGTGCCAATTCAGCTTCCACCTCTGGCAGTGTCTCAGCCTTCCTCATGGTCTGAGCCAGCCTCTGCTCTGCCATCTCCAGCATCTCCTGCAGCTGGCGCACCTTCTCCTCGCTCTGACACATACACACACACACACACACACACACACAAAAGAAGAGGGACATTAGTGCGATCACAGGAGAGATGTAATCAGTGTAGTGCAGCCAGCGAGGAGCAAGGACACGACACACAGGCACGAATGGAGGATGTTCCTGGTATTCCCCATTTGGAGCTGAACCCAGATTCACCCTGACCTTCATGTGAACCTTTGAGTAGGATGTTCACTCACTCACGGACCATAATATCCTTCAGTACCTCACATACGTTGTCACACTTAGAAAAAAAAACTCTGGGGATAACATTGTTGGGGCATGAAATATTAAAATGATGCAGGAGAGACAGAGAGAGCACATCAGACATATGTCACCTCGCATCAAGACAAATGTGCCATTTTTGGTGTCACTTAACAACACATTAGGATTGTAGCACATCCAAGGGAGCCTGAGCATCACAGAATAATGACACAGCACATTCATAAATATTTAGTTCTTATGTCAGGCTTCATTAGCTGATTTGTGACAGAGCGGTTCAGTGTGCTGTTGGTTTTGTTGTTGGTGCTTAAATCCTAATCAGGTATCTGCAGAATGAACTGAATGTAACAGAGACATTAAGTGAGGCAACTATCATCCATTTCAAGTTAACTTTTTTCAGTCATATCAGTTTAATGACAATTTGCTATGCTGAAAACAGCCAGAAAAAAAGGTTCATTATGCACACTGTGTCATGTTGCTATGTGTATGTTACCTGTCGGTGGAGCGAGTCCTTGGTGGCCAGTTCATTCTCCAGTTTGTCGTTGAGGTCGTGGATGTGTGTGGTCTCCCGCTGGGCAGCCAGGTAGCGTTTCTCTAATGTTGTTATCCTCTCCTCCATATCCTCTCTCTGTGATTGCAGAGACAACAACAACAACATCAGGAAAATCATGAGAGAAAAGTCTGCGACAATGTGCATGGCAAGGCCAAAAGCCGTAACCAGTGTGCTTTAGCTCTACTATTCACTATTTTATGATTTAACATACATTATGTATATAAACCTTCACAGTATCTTGTACGTTTGCAGTTAATAAAGTTGAAATGTTTGTACTTTACCATTTTGTAATGACAGGAAATTACTCAAATGTATGTCAGTTAAACTCAAAATGTTTTTACAAAGATTTACTACTAGCTATAAGCAGTTTACATTTTTTGTATTGTGTGACAATTCAATGTCAATAGCACACAAAAATCAAGCAAGCAAATGTAGCATGCACACTGATAAAAATGCCTGAGCCCCTACAGTCGGCCAGAAATGAAGTAATCAATAAATGAGCTTTGTCATCATGCCATCATGTAACACACCTAAAGGTGTACCAGTATAATAATACTGGTAAGTAGTTAAATATTTGTGGTTTCATCAAGCAGTAAACTCCAGTTACACAAGAGTTGACTGATTTAGCTTTAGGAAACATCTTTCAAATGTCCTGCTTTAAAAATAGTAATATAATAGTAATAATGTTCCTGTTAGTGTAAAACACAATAACACAACACAATATTGTGTCTTAGCCATCTGCTATCATGTACATTTTCTCTGTAGGAGTGAGAACTCTCAATGGTATAGGAAACAAAGGTGTATTTTTGATAATGATATAGTAATGTATTAATATAAGGTCGATCTGTGTTTTTTTACTCAACAAAACTGCAGAATGCTAAATTTTATTGGCTTTGTACTTTCTGTAGCCCGCTGCTCTCTGCGCTGGCTCCCAGAACAAAAGCACATATCCTTTACCCTCACCTCTCTCTGTTCCCTCTGTTGTTTGATTGACAGCTCCTCGCTGCGGCTCAGTTCTCTGCGCGCGTTTGCGAGCTCAGCCTCGAGCTCGGCCAGACGAGCGTTGAGGGTGGCAGAGTGCTCACGACTCTGGGCCAGCTCCTTATTGGTCCTATCCAGCAGCTCCTGAAGCTCAGACACCCGGCTGCCATCGTCGTGGGCATCTATGGAGCCGTTGGGCAGTCTCTGTAAGGTGGACACTCAGAATTAATGGATATATATGTATATTCTCACATAAAATGCATTTTAGGACTGAGACACGTATGCAAATGTGCATGGTGTGGGTGGAGGGGTATTGAGAGTTGTTGTAGAACTGATAAAGTTGGATGACCTAGATAAAAAAGTGTTATGCATGGGAGGGTGGGTTGTGTGAGGTTACGCTGCCATGTTGTTGTTTTGATGTTGTTTCGCTTCTCTTCTCAGCTCAAAGTGCAGTTAATTTCAGGGCCTTAATTAAACAAACCTTCAGGGACACATATTCAGACAGGCAACACAGTGGGCAGCCAAGTTAGTAGGACCCCCTCTGCTCCCTCATGCTCCAATTCTGCCTGCTCATGAATACCTTACAGAAACATAAACATACCATGAAACACCGGGGGGAAAAAGGCTAAATGGTCTGAAGCCGTGTAATAAAATACACCTGGTGATTTGTGCAATTGTGCATAACTTCATCTTAGCCATATAAACTCATTAGATTTACTCCCAGGGACTTTGGAGAGAACATTGTACAGCCCCATCTGACTGAAAATGTGTAGCAATCAGGTACGACAGGGCTGTAAGATGGTCCTGATTAGGGTTCCTGCTGAAAAACTAGATGTGGTCATGATATTTTTATGGTGGTTTGAATTAAAAACATGCCCTAAAGGATGCTGGCTGCAACATCCGGGGGCAGTGAGTGTCAGCAGGGCAGCGGCTGTCGAGGATAAATGTCCTGGCAGAGTGTGCGTTCACACTCTGAGACATCCAAACTACACTCTTGAAGGACTAACTTCCTCCTGATGCTCATACGCCAGCAATTCTCTCCTCATCCATTCTCCCTCACCCTCTGTGGCCATGCTTTGATACAGTCTTCTTCTCGCTTCATCTCTTCTTAATGGTAAGTTATTGATTTTGCAAGTTTAATTATTCCTTTAAATAAAACTACTGTGTATTGACACTTATTTCGGCTCCCTCTATCCTCAAGGCAAAGCGGCGATTTCCATCCAGATACAAACAGGCTCTGCTGTTTAAACGCGTGGAGGTTTGTTACTCCCTGTGGACGGACCCAGACACAGTTACATAATGTGTGCTCTTTGCAGGGCCGGCCTCAGACCGTGGAGGACAGGGCTCCAACAGAGAGCAAGTGTTTTAATGTTAGCAGAATTCTCAGAAGGGTAAAGGAGGATTCATGCTACGTTTAGCTCCATTAACCTATCGTGCGCATGTGTTAATGAGTGGAAGACAAAGATAAGACACAAAGACAGTGACCGACAGACAAATATTAAAGGTAGACATAAGATAAAGCACAGAGCAGAAAAACAATCACACAGCCAGGAAGACCTTCCATGTAGGTTTGGATCCATCTGTTCGCTCCACTGAGTCACCGTCCTTCCTTTGTCTCACCATGTTCAACTGAAATGTAGATTAAAAAGAAAAAAAAAAGAAAAAGAACAATGAACAAACTCACACATTTACTATCTTTTCTTTTCCCCTCAGTGAATCCAAGAACAAAGATCAGCCCTCCAAAGGGAAGCCTGGCTCTCAGGCTGCCAGCATGCTTCAGACAACATGTTCTACCATATTTTACGTAACTACAAATGTGAGTTACGCTCAGGATAGAGGAGGGAGGGTCTGCTCCTCTTATAAAACTGTGTGATCAGTGCAAGTTAACAAGCTTTGACTTTAAATCTTATATAACCCACTGGGATTCTACTTTTACTGAGCCTGCTATGAATATTTAGCATAATTTTATCTTTAGAATGATTTTTTTAATGACATTTTTAAATAGATGACTACAGAGAGTTTGTGTGTATCTGTGTGTGTGTGTGTGTGTGCATGAACAGAGGGCTGTTAAGACACAGCCTCTCACCCAGTATGACACTTGAAGCATACAGTATATCAGATCAGACTGGAGGCTTCAACAGATGTCTGCGAGGGACCGAACAGATGTTTGACTTACCAATATCCACACATAAGAAAACACACACACACACACACACACACACACACACACATTCACACACCTCACCTCTTGTGTGGTAGTTGCTAGCTGTCCCTCCAGGGTGGCCACTCTCTCAAGAGCCACACGAAGCCTCTCACGTACCTGACAAACACACCAAGAACACACACATCAAGTCAAAGTCCAGAGACATGAGGGCCAAAGAAAGAAACACATTTAGAAACACAGAGAATTTAAATCCAGAAAGAGAGAGTTTTGTTTTGTCTTGCAATTCTTATTTCAATTGACTTTGCTTATATAGCATACAGTATTTTGTATTAGAAATTCTCAAATAGTGATATTGGGCCATTATTTATTTCATATGAACAAAGAAATAGTTTCATTATTTCCAACTTCTTCTGTTATATGAATATCATCATGTTTTATTAGGGATTTGTCTGCTTCCATTTTAATTTGCTCTTGCTGTTAATGCAAACTTCTTCCATCTGTTTCACATTTCAAGCTTTTCAGCAACGATGTCCTCCCTTCAGTGAAGAACTTTTATTCTCAAAATCTGAAGTGCTGAGGTTCATTAACAGCGGAACAATGAGTAAACAACCAGGAAAACTGAACTGATATGGATGAATTAGGGAGGGAGGACAGCAATTGTGTTAAAAAGACAATCTAGGAGCAACATGACAGGACTGATGGAAATACCATGTTGTGAGGCAGCTGATTCCCCTGCATTTAATTGTTAGAACAGACTGCATCCGTTATTTGAGCGTGTGTTTGTTTGTGTCCACCTTTTCATCCAGAGCCTTGTGGTGTTCAAACAGTGACTTCAGGGCTTTGAGGACCTCCACCTCGCTGGAGACTCCAGATGGTGGGGGTGCCTGTCTCTTCACCACTGTCATCCTCAGACTGCGTTCGTGACGAGACACCAGACACTCCAGGTGCTCCAACAGCAGCTACACACACACACACACATACACACACAAACATACACATGAATGCATGCACGACCAAAGAGAATACTAATTTCAAGCTTAGAAGCATTGTTTGTTTTCATCAGCGTCATCACACACTTGCATGCATGCACACACGCGCACACACACACACACACACATACCCTGGTGTTGTTCCTTTCAGCTTTCAACTCAGATATTTCCTCCTCTTTCTCCAGCAGCTGCTCCCGGCATATGTTCAGCTCCTTCGTCAGGGTGGCAAACTCCTACACAACACACACACACACACATACAGAGGTTAATGCTGTATCAATGATCATCATTAATGGCTCTTCTTCTGCGAAACTGAGCACAAGCTGCAATCTCAGGGCGCAAACACATGCGGGCGTGGCTGACCAGTTTTTGCAATTTTGGTGGCACAAGCACCCTCCTGGCTCCTGGCGCAGCCCAGGATGAGCACATTGCTAGTACCTGCAGGAGGATGACATTATCAGCAGGTGAAGTGAGGGCAGGCAATAATAATGGGGAGTTCAGGCTGGCTTCACCTAAAAGAAAACTTGTTGTTCAAAGGATGCTGTCTGGAAAATACTTTCTGTGCACCAGCGATAAGAGGTGGTCTGAGCGGGTAAAAATGACCAGAATGGCACTGTGCTGCCCTGATCTGCATAAACACAACCTCAGCTGTGCCACTCTGCCCACCGCAGTGTCTGCCTCCGGGTTTTTGGGAGCCATGAAATTACAGTAGCAAGAGCAAAAAGAAGTGGATTTGTGCCTAATGACATTGTGTCTAATTAGACAGAACATTGGAAATCAAGAGATAAAATATAAAAAGATGAGGATTCCGACATCCACAATGTATTAAGTGTGGTGAAAAAGTTGTGGCTTGAATGAGACAAGAATAAGCCAAATCCATTAGAGTGATACGGGAAAAAAATGGTATACATCAACTGTGTGTGGCTATTTGTTCATTAACAACAAATGTAGTTTCCTTTACATCTGCAGAACTGAAAATGAATGAAAAGAATGTCTAAACGTTTGATGGCAACAGTGTCAAGGCAAATTCTATTATATTGTCCAAAAAGCAAATACAGTGAAGTGAAAACAGTGTTATTTAACTCTCAATCAAACACATCCATAAAACCTTGTTCCCAGTGGTGACACAAGGACTTTTCATTATTAAAGTGAGAACAGATTATTGATTATTCAAAATGAATTCTTAGCTGTGTGAGAAAAGTGTATTTCACTTGAAAGCCATTTGATGTATTGATGTTCATTCTTCACACTCCCCAATGTGGACAGATGGCCGTGCACTTCACTGAAGCTTTTAAGCAGTTGCGGCACTCCAGACGTCCTTTATGGCCACATTTGAAAAACTCGGCCGATGAGCGACTTGAAGTTGGACCGCAGTGGTTTCTGGGTGGTTGGGATCCACTCAGTCTGTCAGTAGTGGCATGCTTGAAGCAATTTTCAGTCTAGCATTCAGTCATTTTGTGCAAACAGGAGCACAGAGTAGAGCACAGATGCAACTCTGAGATACTATTGACCTCTTTGTTAATATCATATTAACGTAACTGTGTGATTTTGATGTTGCAACAAGATAAGTTGTTGTACTGAGTTTGATGATCATAATCACACACAACATTAAAGATCTATACAACCCCATGTCAGTTGAAACACCACTTAAAAGAATAGTTTGAAATTAATATTCAGATTTCCCATAATGTTGTGCTAATCCTTTGAGCTTAACAAGACAAAAATATATCTGGGCCCATTATGTGCCTGTTATTGCACATATAACATATATGAAAACACCTTTCAGTTCAAAAATGTACTTCTGTACCGTTGAGTGTGCAGTGTGTTACTTCACGTGGCTTCATCACAGCCCTCTCTCACACTATTCAAGATATCAGCACCACCTT
Organism: Holacanthus passer; assembly: GCA_025331565.1. Taxonomy (NCBI): domain Eukaryota; kingdom Metazoa; phylum Chordata; class Actinopteri; family Pomacanthidae; genus Holacanthus; species Holacanthus passer. The sequence continues at coordinate 8,826,388 of JAFREQ010000011.1, forward strand.
TTCACAGCTCCACAAACAACCACATATTGCAGATTTCATGAACATTTTATGCTCTTTTGGAGCAGTTAAGAGGTGGCTCCATTAACTTTAATAGTTAGGGAGAATGATGTGATGGAACTGCGGCACGTTTCTGCTGTGTGTTTGGATTTTACAGTATATAAATTTTTATGGCACTTCACCTGGCAATTTCTCATTGTCAGGTGGACTGGTCCTTCTAAAACACAGCCATCAAAGGTCTGTGAAGACATTATGATATAGTTCTTGCAAAAACCAAGTGATCTTAAAATGGTTGGCAACAAACCAAAAATAGAGCGTTTTAAAAAGTAGTAATAGGTTTTTCCGTAACTGACGTCTGACTGATCTACTATCAACCTGATGCAGTAAGCTACATCCTAATCATTCAACACTACAAGACAACTTTTACATTTATTAAGAGTTTTACAAATCGTGACAATGTCCAGTGCTGAAATTGATGAGCTTCACCTGCTCTGGTCTTGGATTATAAGGTCTACATACTCTGTCCTATTCAGATAAATTATAGCAGTATGAATTGATCCTCACAAAGTGTCAGATCAGTGGAGAGAAAGTTGTGAAATGTCAGTCCCTGCTTTTGCCCTTCTTGTACAACCAATATTTCACTGCTATAAGCAGTCAGTTCTTATGTCAGAGGGCATTTCCCTGTCTCCCAGCCTCATAATTAATCCACTTGCCCATATGATTTTCTGTTATTCTGTCTGCCATCAATTACATTCACACAAGATGAGAAGCTGCTGTTACAGAACAAAGAACGAGCCAGTGACTCACAAAGTTTCTGCTGGAAGTTGATTTATAATATTTTCCGTGGTTTGATCATACTGGCACAGAGATTAGGAGGCTGTTCGTTTACTGTGTGTATGTACATCTGTGTGTGTGTGCATGTGTATGTGTGTGTGTGAGAGAGAGTCTATTTCTGTGTGTGTGGGTGCGCGTGTGTGCATGTTGTTTTAACATCTCTTGGTGCTTTGTTGGTATTTCCTCTAAGCTTGGCTTTAGTCCAAACCAATACCCAGAGGCTCATGCTCTCTCTGCTTGTCTGAAACACACACACACACACACTCACACACATACACACAAACACATATACACATGTACACACACAGTTTTCAAAGTCCTGGTGCTCCCTGCAGCCATGACACTGCACTCTTGGTGTCACATTTCTCACTGATGACCCAAACACTGAGCATGACTAAGAAGAGTTTCTTTAAAGCTGAACGTTCAGAAATGTTTCACTCTGTTGCCAGAGAAAAGTCGGCAGAGCATTATGTGCCAGGCGTGGTTGAAAATGCCAGAACAGCAATACACCTGTCAATACACCTGACACCTGTCTGGGCCAGGGAAAGAAAAAGGATCAGGAGTGCTGGTTGGCCCTGTTCAGTAATCCATCAATAACTAGCCCCACCCCAACCACACCTCAAGTCTCTGTGTAAAGCCTTGCGTGATATTTATCACACAGTGTAAGCTCCAGTCTGCCTCCAATCAGAGGAGCAATCTGAATGTCATCACACAAATATGTGTCTCTAACTTTGCCACGTGTTTGTAATGTCTGTCCTGTAAACTGGCCTGAAGTGTTCTACTGTACTGTTGACATATCAAGTATAAGTAGAAATACTCTGTTGGAAGTAAAAATCCTGCAGTCCAATTTTCACTTAAGTAAAAGCATGAAAATATAAAGTACCAAAAGTAAAAATAAGTAGTATGGAGATTTCATTCCATTTCAGAATAATGTATATTATATTATCAGATTATAGTTATTGATGCATTCATGTGTTCATCACTTTAATGTTGCAGCAAGTAAAGGTGGAGCTAATTTTAATTACTTTTATAGACTGCTGGGTGGCTTCACCTAAAATAATGTGTCATAATTTATTGGCTAACTTATATTTTATATTAATAATCTAAGTCTGCCAAGTAGCTAGTAACTAAAGCACTTGTAGTGGAGTAAAAAGTACAATATTTGTATGGAAGTATAAAGTAGCATAAAATGTAAATAGAGATAGAGATCGAGAGAGATCGAGAGAGAGAGAGAGAGAGAGAGAGAGAGAAGGAGCACTGGGAGGAAAGGGGGAAAATGGGTCAGCGTGTTCATTTTACTTTCCCTTATTCCACAAGGGTGCACCAATAGACGGGAGCTCAGCCCAAATCCACCAACAGATGTTAGAGCTCACTGTCTCTTTCAATCGTGGCAAAAAGGCTCAACAGGCCACCTCTCGCGCTCTTAACTTCATCTCCTCATCCCTTCATCCCTCTGCCTTTTAGAAGCTCTCTGCACCTCCCCACAAACTGCTTCAACACTCACAAAAAAAACCCCAGAAACAAATGCACTGACAAATGACTAAGAATAGATAAAAGTATGAATACATAACCTTTGTTAGGAGTATTATATAACTGAACAGAGAAGTGTTATATATAAAATATAACACATCACTGTCACGTCACAAAAACTTTTCTATTTAATTTCTCATGTGTCTGTCTAACGCCCTCCCTCTGGCTGCTTCTGCTGCTTTTACAGACACACACACAAACACACACCGTCACTGTGTGCACCATACAATCCTAACCCCCCAAAATCATGCGAAAAATCCCAGGATGTTTATTCAACTTCACACAACAGTCAGATACAGACGCAGCTCTTTGACAACACAACCTCGACATCTGTCAGAGAGTATATCATATAGAGCGGAGAGAAGGTTCTGGGCGTCTGGAGGAATGGCGTTCTTCTGCCTCCAACCACAATGTGAGATAGCAAGTGGTTACCAAACACTGCTGAGCCCAGACATTGTAAAGGGATTTCTCCCCTTCGCTTCCTTAAGCAGTTTGGGATTAAAGGCTGAAAAAAATGCTGTGTGTGTGTGTGTGTGTGTTCAGAGAGAGAGAGGGAGAGAGATTGGAGTGCAGTCGGATAAAAAAAAAAAAAAGAGTCCCTCACACACACATGCAATCCAAAAAAAAAAAGGTTTATTGAGAGTGTGCTTATCCTTCTCTACGTGTGTATGTGTGTGTGTATGTTTGTAATGTTCTCAGAGGTCAGCACTGTGGGGAGTTAACCTCCAACACACACCTGAACTATGTTTAAAACCGCCTCCTCACTCTCTACATGACAAAGGATATGAATGGTATGGCCTATGCTATAATCAGCAGCAAGCCGAGTATCATCTCGAGCAAAGGCGAAGAACTGCATTGTGGGATTTTTAGCAAAAAAGCGGTCGGCCTGTTTTTTAATGCTGTACATTTTTCATTTCCTTTGACGAATTTCTAGCAGCACCTACAGACGCTGTTTATATTCTAAGTGCATATATTTTGCACCTGGAATATAAAAACTCAGATACAATAATGGGAGATGTACCAATACAATAATTATTAATACATAATAAATGTAATGTCTGATGTAAATACAGTAAGCATGAATTTTTGTGTGTGTGTGGATGTGAGGAATATGGGAGGTAGATGCTTTAGCAGCCACCACAAGTGACGTGCTGATTTTTCATTTTGCCGACTATTTCCTGTTTGCTATTCATCTCTTCTCGAAGTGAAAACTGCTGGTCATCAGACCAGATCCTGGGACTGGATACAGATGAAGAAACGCTCGACTTGGAAACTGATATTGGCTGTTTGTCCGTGCTGGTGTGTGCGACTGTCGTGTGTTTGTCTCTGTTCTTCTTTCTTCGGCTGTGGCGTCCTGACTATAATCATTTATATATGAATACATCAATCACAGAATCCCTCTACAATACAAAGTGTTGTCATTGTCTCTTTTATAAGACAGATCTCATGGACAAGACATGGACCCAGAATAGAAAAGTGAAGCAATAGATAGCCATGAAAGTGTTGCTGCCCAATAGCTTCATATTTCAGAATATATCCAAAAAAACTATTAGCTATTCAATTACAACAAGAAGTGCAATGGTAATAATGTAACTTTAACTCCTGACCACATGACTTTTAGTGTCCAACCCCAAGTTTGTTCTTGCTGCACAGAGACTCTAAAGGAGAACAGATGAAGAAACCAGGACAAACAATGTCGCTCAAGAGAAGCTTAGAGGGAAACAACCAATTTAGTGAATGAGTTAAGATATGAGATATCCGAGATGAATCTATGAGGTGCTTGAGCATGAAATGATAATGCTACTGTATTAACAAAACACTGGTGGATTTGATTTCTCATTCTGTGTATTTTGCAACCTATTTTTCCATTTTTCCCTGACTTAACTGACAAAATGTTGTTTACCAGTTGTTAACTGTGCTGCAATGCATCTGTTGTGCTTGGAATATAATACTTACTTTCCTCCCTTAGAAAAGTCTCTGCCTCTTTCCACACTATAGCTTTCACAACTGCTCCCTGCCTACACTCACAGTCTAACTCACAGTACAATGCACAACTGTTCTCTGCAGGTTGCTGAAGGTCATTTGGGGGAAAATAGAAAAGCATGAACAAAAGTAGATTCATAAAAGCAAAAATGGGGTTACGGGATTGTATAATACCACACTCCACTGACTCTAGGCATGTATCAAAGATCACAGATACAGTAGCACAGCTTTAAAAGGATTAATGCGCTGAACAGAAAACAGCCTCTAACTTTGTGACAACTTCTTCTGCTATGTGTGGGTAGATTAACAAGAAGCCAAAACAAATATAAATCAATGAGAACAGCGTCGTCTCCGCGAGCGTCAGATGGTGGGAGGAGAAGAAGAGAGGAAAATATGTGACTAAGCAAGAAAGGAAAGGGATGGGAGCTGTAAACATGACAATTAAGTCATTCACACATCATATCATTCACGGGGTAGGGTTGTGGTATGTGATATCATTTATGCTAATCTGAGGATGCTCGCAGCCCGAGTGCTCATCACCAGCACTCAGACTGCATCTCTGAAAACAGGAACACGCTCTGAACAAAGTCACATTTTTGGCACATTTAAAGAGCAGCCACTAAAATTACTCAAGTATCTCAGCAAAGTATGACTGAGTGAACTCCATCACTGTAATGTAGACGGACCCAGAAACCAAAGTAGAAAGCACTTATAGGAGCGACTCTGTAAGAGCGTGGTACAAGTTGTTCAACGCAAGTGCAAGACAGGAATCACTGGAAAGATCAAGCTTCACCAGGAAACCCATAGAAATGATTTTGCAGTGGAGAGGCAGAGATACTTCAGTGTCCTCTTTGAAATCTTGCCTGAAAACCTATTTTTATACAAAAGCCTTCTTATAGTGAACATCATTAACTACTTTATTTTACAGCACTTGCACTATTCCTATCCCACTTTGTATTGCCTTTACCACTTATTATATTGCTATATAAATGCACTGTGTAACCCCGTCTTCCTTCGCTGTTGTAATTTGTTTGTGCAGCACTGTGTAACTGTCTTTTGAAAGGTGCAATATAAATGAAGTTATCATTATTATTATTGTCATTACCTCATTGGAGATACATAATCACTGAGCTCCTTTCACTTGCACTTTCACTCACTAAATTAACTCCCATGTAAACTGTGGTAATTCACTAAGGAGTGCCACGCTGAAGATGAATGCAGAGTCGGGGACTGGAGAATGAGTGAGTCTCCGGGGAGGCTCAGATATCACAGCTCTGTAACTCTTCACCACTGCAGAGCGAGCGAGGTGGCAAACAGCAGAGAGGTGGACTCGACCTTCCTCTGACGAATCTCAGTCGACACACACACAAGAGCTGTGACACACACCACCACCACAACACCTTGCCTGGGTGTTGGCCCTAAGAAGGCTCTGAGTCATCTGTTGCCATGGCAGAGGCTCATTAGGGGAGCGAAGTGTTGGAGCGGCGTTCAAACTCTTTGCATGAAGGTTTCATCAGATGAGCGCAGACGCACGTCGCTAAAGCACACACATGCACGGACATATTCCCTCTGCATGATGGTGTGACAGCTCTTGAGACGTGGGGAGCGAAGCAGCTGACTGCAGCACTTGACAGATCTCCACCCTGACTGGCGCTCTGGAGGAGCAACTCTCACCGGAAACTTTTTACCTTCAGAATGCAGAAAGTGGAAAGTAAATTTTAAAAAAAGCACTTTTTAAAAAATTATTATTATTCTTCATGGCTGAGACAGATGTAGTCAAATTAGGCTTCTGCATAATCATTGTGAGTCATGAGCAAATCAGCCTAAGTGAAGCACATGAGGGATAATGCCAAGGCTGACTGAAGCCGCGCCAGCTCTGGACTCACTTCTGGAACGCTGATAACACAACAGCAGATATGCTTGGTGTAAATACGACTCAGTAAATCCCCTCTCTGAACACCTTGGAAAAAAAGAGTTTTTTCTATATGAAATCTCTACATGAGGTTCTGACCACCTTTGAAGGAACTTAAATGAAACCCACCACTGTGAAAACATGCATATCAAAAGTCATTTAATACCCTGGTTAATGGCCATAAAGTTGATTGATGCAGCAAAAGCATCTTTATAGCTGACACATCAACTATCTCTGTGCTTTTCAAAATATCATTTTCTTATGGTTAAGCAAACAAAAGGTGTCAAATCCTTCTCAGTTTTCCAACTTTCTCTCCTCCTCTGTGCCCAGTGAAGGCCTCAGCCCAGAATAGCATCCATTCATGTATCCCGGTTTTCTTCATTAAAGCAAAACAAAATCTGCACCAGAAAGAGGGACAAAGACAGAGAGGAAGGAAGGGAGGGGAATACTTCCTCTGCTCAGATGAAAGGAGAAACACAAAGAGTTTTGGTTGTGCATCAGTAGAGTCTGCCTTTTGCACGCATACTGTAATAAAGATGCGGTAAACCAAGCACGCACAGCAGTCACAGGAGAAAAAAAACAAGAATTCCCCATCAGTGCATTACAGATATTTATCTCCTTTATTTTCTTGGACAAATGGAGGTTGAAAACATGCAGTTGCATCAACAAGTGAAAAGCCTTAGTGGAGGAGGTGTGCCCACATTTCTAAACCGATATGCAATTTGCATCAGTGCAAAGCATTAATCATTCTTCGCAGTTTGATTGAGGCATGGTGATGAAAAGGAGGGAGGAGGAGGAGGGGAAGAAGAGGTGGAGAGGAGGCCATATCTCAGTCCTAGAAAAGAGCCATCAACACTGAAATCAATACTCAGGCAAGGACATGTGGAGACCACAGATAGAGCTATCTGAGCTGGAGACAATCCTTCACTGGCAATATCCACAAACTGTACGAGTCCCTACCTGGTACATGTAGGTGTTAAAGTGGGTCCCATTCTGAAGGTGGATCTTCACTGTTGGGTTCATGGTGAAGGCTAAACATATCAGATCCCTCAAACAGACCCCCCATAAAAAGAGAGACAGAAACAGGCTGAGAGGATGAGGAGGGGTAGGAAGAGAGGGCGATGAAGGTGGAAAAGAGGGCTGGCTCCTCTGAGTCGTGGCCGACACTGAGTGCAGCAGGGCTAGATGAGATTCCTGCGCTGCTCCCTCTGCCCTCCGCTGGGGACAACAGCAGCTCTAACTGCAGCCGGGACGAGAGACAACGGGGACGAGGGGAGAGAGAGAGAGAAAAGAGAGAGGGTAGGGAGATGGATAGGCAGGGACGGGTGGAAAAAAAGGGGGGAGAGCAGGGGTTGGTGAGGTAAACATGGATGATTTTGATCAGAGAGAAAGACAGAATGGGACAGAAATGATGAGGATGCAGGGAGGAGGAGGAGGAGGAGGAGGAGGAGGAGGAGGAGACAGAGAGGCTGGTAGTGATCAGCTGATGGAGGAAGGAAGAGGCAGGGTTTAGACGAGGACTGCTGGGGGCTCGGGCCACCTGTTCTCCATTGCTCACTCACACACACATGCATGCGCATGCACACACACACACACACACTCACACACATGCACAGGCACATGGAAGTTGAGGCACTCAGAGGGAGTTTTTAAGTCACATTTGGAACTAATGCCAAGAATTAGCATGAAATTAAACGCTCTATTTCCTCCTAATAAAAACTCCAGTCACTGCTTACTCAACACAAATTCAAGAGACCCATTTTCCTCCAGCATGACATTGTGCGTGCTGATTCTTTCTATTTATAAATGGCAGCCTGTTTCATCCCTCCTCTCTCAGTAGGATTTCACAGTGCATGCACTTGACTGGAGTCTGAAACACCTTCCGGTGCTTTTATACAGTAAAGAATATCAGGAATATTTTATCATCATATTGTTGGTGTCATCTGCATTACAATAGGTGTCATTTCACTTGTGAGTCTTAACCTTTTTTGGTGCCATGACACATTTGAGCATCACCATAATTCACACATGCTTATTGAGATTTAGGCACAAAGTCTGATTTGATTCTATGTTCATGGGTCACATTTTCATGCCAGTGATGCCAGAGTTTGTTTTTTTTTATTTTACATGTGAAAGTCATTTTCTCGTTCTCACATTACAAAAACAGCTGTACAATGTCTTCTGTAGGTGTAAAGGATCTTTGTCAAGTCTGAGAATAATCCTGAGGATGTCACCTGGGTAATCTGGGATTGGGATCATTTTTTAACAGAAAACCTGCATTCCTTTTTTTGTGTGGAGTTTGAAAGACATAGGTTTACCAGACAGAGACACTCCTACAATAGACTCTTTGGTAAATGTGGGATCTTTGTGGGATTTTGAAGCTTGATTCATATTAGGATAAGGATATCTTGGCTACTGTTGCTTTGAGTTTGGCCAATTCTTCCCTGTCTTTCACAAATCCCTAAACTTTACATTGCAATACTTTCCTGGAGTGTCCTTTAATCTTTCATTTCATGATTCAGTGCTGACATTGTTCAGTCTGTTTTACTGTAATTTTACTGATAGCGCTTCTCAAATACCAACACCATGTGCTGTTAATAATTTTGTATTTCTGTTATAATATAACAAAATGTGGTAACATCATCAAGCTCCTCATTGGGTGCAAGGAATATCTTATAACCTTTATTTTGTTTTATTTCATCTGTTTTGTCCAAATGTTTTAAAAATCAAAATCAGTTTTGTTTGATTTTTGTTAAATTATGACCAAATTCTAACTAGAGCACACCGAATAGACTGCATATACTGCACACATACTTTCAATGTAAGCACATAAACCCACCTCTGAATAGAGGATCTTATTAGTCATACAGTACCTGACCCTGTACACATGGTAACAATCTGACTTGCATATAGATAGATTATTGTCCACCTCTTGCCTTTATATAATAGTTACATGTTGAAGTTTGCTTATACTTGTTTGTTTGAGCTCTTTGTTCTCTGCAATGTCTTTCAGTATATTGAGTTCTGCCAAGGACTGGAGTCACAGTCCTTGTACAGTACACATCAAAACACTTGGCAGATAAAGTTGACTCTGATTCCAATTCAGCAAAGATACACCTCAGCTAAAAAGCCTGCTACAGTAGAGTGTCTCTATGATTAAGATATGAGCAGTGTCTAATTAGTTACAACTGATTTGACTGTTCATTAATTTCGTTCTGCATTTCTCCCCTCTTTATTCATTCATTAATTCTCATCCCGCCTATTCTCCTGTGTTTCATCACTCACTGGGCTCACCCACTCACTGATTCTATGATCTCTGTTCAGACAGTGAAAAAAATAATGCTCTTTCAGCATCATAACCATTGAGACTGGCAGTGCATCAGTGTAGAAAAAGAAAAGAAAATGGTTCCTGTCTGCAGGTCTACTTGCACCTGATTGTCAAGGAAACAGGGTTCACAGGAGAGAGAGGGATGAAACAGGAAGACAGACAAGTCCTCCCGCATTAAAACATCCTTCAGTGACTGTGTTGACCATTAACTGACAGCAACTCACTGCTGGCTCGAGCATCAGCGTTACATCCACAGAGCAGCCTAACACACTGGTCACCGCTGCCATCTGGGTTAGTGATGAGACAGAGACCCCAACTGGCAGCACGAGGTACTCACAGAAAATGGGAGCAAACCAAGTCATCACGTTTGCACAGAAACGTACAAATGTGTACGTGAGGAGGCCAATTCACCAGCTTCAGAGCAGCTAGTAGGTTTCCAAAGAGAGAGGAAGCTCTGAAATTTAGACACAGACATTTAGGTCTAAGATTGAGAAGCAGGAAAACGAGCCACAATACAAGCCACTAAGAATTCATATGTGATAATAACTTCTCATCCTTGACACCAGTGGGAGCCAGACTTGGCAGAGATTTACTGCTCGAGACAGAAACAATAGAAAACATTCAAACAAGCACCGAACACACACGCAAACACAAACACACAAAGTACACATGCACATCAGCAGTACTGACAATAACACCTAAAACTTTTTTTGAACACATTTGAAACAGCATCTTCTGCAGCAGAGCTCACAGAAGCAGGAGACCTCTGACTATTGTTTTTATCTGGCAGCCCCTCACAGCTCTTTCTCCTCCTTTCTACCTCAGTCTCTCTCCTCTTGCTGCCGTCAAACTACACTTGATTACTTCTTTCACACTCTATCCACTCCAGCTCCTCCATGCTTGCTCTCTCATCCCTTTCCCCCCACTCCTTTGCTCTTCCTCTCTCCTCCTCTCTTCCCTATATTTGTCAAGCGTTGCTAATCTCAGCTGAACCTTCCTTCGACGGAAAGCAGCCATTTTACATCATAACATAACATGGAGCAGAGGGCAGCCCCCCCAATCCCACCACCTTTACTATCACACACAATACACTGCCACAGATCAATTCATAAATACACTCAAATATATTAACACCTACACACTGAATCCAAATCACACACAAACAACATTATAACAAAAACTGGTCACTGTTTCTTAGTCTGACAAAAGAAATGCTGAATTAGTTTCTGTATTATAGAGACTGAGATACGATTATATTTGCACCATTAACTACACAAGTAAAATAAATACCACATGCAAAGTCAGAAAAAGTATAGTTGTTGCCAAACCAACCAACTTCGACCATTTCATAACATTAACCACGTGTTTATTTTGTTATCATGACAGCAAAGGTCACCTGACAATGGATGATGACGAAGGGAAGAGTATGAATCTACTCTCCACAGGAGTTAATGGGAAGGACTGGTGGATCACCTGCACGCACAATTGGACAGACCAGCATTCCTATCCCCAGAGCCACGCTGGCTAAAAATGGCCTCAAACGATTAAACGATGGCGACAATAGTTACAGATTGACCAATTAATTAACCAACTAATCATTTCGGTTGTAATTTACTAATCCTCCTGTCAGGCTGCGTCCAGCAACGATCAGATGAGTGTATGCAGCCTGAGAGGCGAACCCAGGGCAACAGAAGTCCTTAAGTTTATTGCTGCTGCTCACAAAGCTGTCAGCGCATTAAAACTGAAGCGACCTAGATGACGAGATCTGCATTTCTATCAACCCAGAGCTCCTCTTGATTACGAGAGTCGACTCTAATAATGTAAAAGTGTAAAATTGAGAGGGGAAACCTGAGAAATTTTTCACTTTGCTATCCAGATACCAGCCATCACTCTGGTGGAGAATTCATCCGTCCTTCTAGGTCACCACCTTCCTCGTCACCTCATTCTCTTGCTCCTCCTCCACCTCCTGCTCTCCTTATTTTTTTTTTTTCACTCGCCTCTGTCACCTCCTCCCTTCTGCCCCTGTCTGAAGCACCTGTGTCAGCTCTGTCTCTGTCTCCTGCTGTCCTCATCACTTAGTGGAAGAGCATGGCATACCTCCCTCCATCTCTCCTTCACCGTGTCCTCCTCAAGCTCCTGCTCAGCCCAGAGGGACGCCTAATACAAGACGCTATTTGTATACACATTCACTTGTGAACACTAAATGCAGCCACAACTAGTCTGTTCCTGAAATGGGAAAATGTTCTCTTTCTATCCATATAAGAAATTTTAATCTCATATGTTCATAAAAATATGTTAATCATATTCTGTTTATGCATAACAAAAAAATTAAGTCAACAATGCTTAAGGAATCTATCATACACACATACAGAGTTTTTGGTCAAGTCTGGCTCACTATATTAATATATACGCTCCTACTACACACAAACACACCGTCTCATTTACCGAAAAATACAAAAACTAACACACACATTCTCCAGAGACCACACAAACACACACACTTGGTCCGTCCCAGCTGCTCTGTTTTGCAGATGAAAGTGTGCTGTGGTTGCAGGAGATGCATCAAACACAGCTGTATTAATATTAATCTTCATATTCAGAGTAAATAAACTGCTCCAAGGGTGCATCCAGCATAATTTTCAATAATCTCTTCTCTTCCCAATCCTTCATGTAGCTAAAAACGGCCGTGAGTAATGAGCAGCCGAGGTGTGTGTGTCTGTGGAGGTCAGGAACGCTGCTCTTGCCCTTCACAGAGTGCAAACTGCAGTGGCAGGATGTAACTCTACACCACTGAGAGTGTGTGTGTGTGTGTGTGTGTCTACAGTAAGTCTACAATAACTGTAACTGTAATGACAGAGGCACGACAGGCACCTCTCATGGTGCCTGGAAGTGAGGCGTCACACTGCTGTCCTGTCCTTCTCCCACAGTCTCTGTCCTCTTACACTGGAAAACAAATGGATGGAAACAAGGAGTGTTGGACTGAATACAAAGCCACTATTGGTACTAAGCAGAATGCACATTAAATCACAATATTTTTCACATTATTGAGAGTATACTTGTAAGAAAAAATATATATATATTTTAATGTTAATTATGAGTAAACATATGGCTCCAGATTAGTGACAAATGAATTCAACAAGGTTTTTTCTTCAGCACATTAAAGGATTAAAATGTCCACTGTGGTTCAAAGCTCTGCCAGGTGCTTGAAGGAAAATAACGTATGGTACAAAAATAAGTGTTTCATAGAATTACTGTTTATGGAGTATGCAAGTGTTTTCTATTTCCTTTTCTTTGTCACATATGTTGTATCCCCTTGTCATCCATCCTTGTAGTCCACACATTTCATGGGACTACAATACCCTTGAGTCTGATCTTCTGTCAGGGATACACAGATGTTTTTTTAATTGGGGCTAATTACCGGAATAAATAAATAAATAAATACACACACACATATGTATAAATGTTCCTGCAGTCTCTTTGTATGATATGCCAGAAGAAGGTATGTGTACGTAATTAAATAGGGCGTACAGACTAACTAGGGTGTACTGTATGTAATGCGAAGAACTGAATAAACAAAACATAAATAAATAAATAAAAAAATATCTTAAATGGTGAATTGTATATGGCAGTAATTCTTTCACTTTTTAAACCAGCATTCTCTATAGTGTGCAAAAACATTTCTCTTGTTTTTACCTTCAACATGTTATTGATACATCTTGCATATTATGTGCTAACTTTTGACCAAACCATCTTCACACTACTGAGCTGGCACCAGTTTTCCAAACCAAATCCAGACTGAGAGGCGTCACTTTTGTTTTTTGTGCTAAGACAGAAATATAGCTGCAGTATGGAGGAGAAAACACAAATTGAGTCCATTTGTACATTTCATTCTTCACCGTTGGTTCTAGTTGACATTTTAAGTACACTATACAAGATTAAGATCAGCCTGCTTCACAATAAAAGGGTTACAACAAATGAGAAGTGCACAAACAGATTTGATTGGTGCTCAAAGGAAAAGATGCCAAACATATCACAAATGAACACGGTGCACATGTAGATGTCTTTAACACTGATGTAAATAAATAAAATACAGCAGCCGTCCATAGCTAATATCTTCACACTTTGATGTTTATTGAAAAGATGCTGCTGTCTTTCATACTGTAGCAGCTATATTATACATTCACACCACAAAGCACACAAACATTAGAATTCCAACAAGTGTTGCCGTTTTCTGTGAAAACTCATTTGCTCACTCCACACATGCTCATCTGAGTGTGATGGGCAGCGGCTGCGTTGTTACAACTGATTTGACTGTTTAATGCTAAATAACCTGCATTATTTCTTTCCCCTCCATCCATAAATTCATGCCTATCTGCCTTCTACACTTCATCAATTGTACTGGGGGCTCCTGCTCATCTCCAGTCCTCGTCCAGCCAGTGAAACTCATTCAGCCTCGTGGCTGCTGGGAGTGACAGTATGTGATGGTGGCAGAGGGAGAAAATGGGGAAAGTGAGAGTGAGAGAGAGGCGCAAAGGCAATGTATCACGAAAGACTTTCTCTCACGCAGATTCCTAAAATACTCCGTTTTTCTTTTCATAGCGCAGAATCCACACACACACACACACTCACACACACAGATATGATGCACTCACCCCATGTACAGTCACGTTCTCCAGGTTCTGATGTTTATTCAGATACACATATTAAACCAATATAGCAGGTGTTAAAATTAATATCTGAGCTATGTTCAGGTATCAGTAGGTGGGTGATACAAAAAAGCACTACAAACACACACACACACACACACACACACACATGCACACAGAGGGAGCAGCAGCAGCAGCACACAGCTCTTTAAAAATGATTTGCCCCTAATCTGGTCCGTACTACTATGATGGCCATGGTATGAAGCATTGCAGCCGTGTGTGTGTGTGTGTGTGTGTGTGTGTGTGTGTGTGTGTGTGTGTGTGTGTGTGTGTGTGCACATCCATCACAAGGCCATGGATGATTTATTTATGAAATGTGATTTTTCTTTCTGGTGCTCTCCAGCCTTGTAACTCAAACTCACACGCTCATTCACTCACTCACACACACACACACGCAGACGCAGACACACACACACACACACACACACACACAGTGGTCACTCTCAATCATACTTTGCTGTTACACTGATGTACAGTATTTGCTCTACCAAGAAATGATTTTGTTTATTTTGGGATGTGAGGATTTAAATCCTGTGTGCTTAATATGAACATGTTTGAGGGGGGAATGGGGTTATTTAGTGTGTGTGTGTGTGTGTGTGTGTGTCTATATTGTGTTTATGCGTGTATGTGTGTGTGTGTGTGTGTGTGTGTGCAGTTACTGTAGCAGTCCCTTATTTTTTCCACCGGTTTAATCCCTCACAAAGTACCATTCCCCCTCCTTATGACTCACACAGTGGCAGCTCATTTTCACGGAGAATAGGCGCTTTTTATGACACAGTGTGTGTGTTTGTGTGTGTGTTTCTCATATTTTCCTGCGAACAATAATCCTGAACTGTGTCATGGTCGTCGTGACGGTAGTTTAATTACCGCTGCACGTATTGTCCTGTCTGTATGGTCAACTTGTATGCAGCACACTCGTCAAGGCCAGTGGTGGAAAAAATGGAGGAGAGTGGAGGAAATATTTATGCGAGTGGGTGTGGCGCGGATTGCGTGAGTAACTTCTCTGCCACTTCTTGGCTCTTTGTGTGTGTCTTTGTGTGTGCGTGAAGTGAAGCCAGTCACACTGAGTGACTGAGTGAGCTCATCTGTTCTGGGGGTCTATAAATATTGTAGATGCCATGTGCCTGCAGTAGACCTTCTCAGCAAGCTACTGTATGATGTCATCCTGGCACACCTCTAACCAACACACACACACACACACACACAGCTGTGCTGCCAAGGCCTAATATCCATGGCAACGCTGGGGTGTGGTATGTAGGGCCCAGGGCTGTTTAAGGAATCCAGCAGTTCAAACACTAACATCTACAAACTTCGATATTTCCTGCCTTTTCCCAACAGTGTTCTTATCCTACCGTACGTTCATAACTTTTTTCTTCTTCGTTTTCCTCCTGTCTTTCCTTATTTGATCATATCATCCTTTATTTCTCTTTCTCCCTTCATTGTCACTTCCTGTGCTGGATTTCTGTTTTCGAGTATCTACCAAGTCCAGGTAACCTAGATTCAACCCTCCTTGGATCTTCGATGATAGTGAGTTGAATTTCTTTGGGTTGTGGTTAAGACAAAATAAGACACCTGAAACATCACCTTGGAACCAGGACGGCCATTTTTCACAATTTTGTGACATTTTATAGACCAGACAATTAATAAAGGCTATAATAGACAAATTAATTGATAATGAAAATAGTTGTTCATGTTGTTGCCCTTCTTTACTGTCAATTTTACCTCTGTAATAATATATAAAACAATTAGAAATGCAATATTCTGTTGGTCTCTGTTTATGGGCATCCTGGGATCTGTTGAACTACTGATTGGTCTGTACTTATTTCCTGTCTGTCTACACTATCCATTCAGAATAAAGGCCACAATGTCCTCCATAATAAATGAATATTCTCTGTTTCAAAATGCTTTCATTGCTGTTATCTCTTTTCTTGGCCGTGCACTCGTCATATTGTATGACATTACTGTGTTTCAGGTGATGGATCAAATTGCTCGTTTCCTCTTAAAGCCGCAATTATTTTCGTCAGTACATACATTTAGCTTCATTTCGATTTTCTGTTATCTTCACTGAAATCCACACCTTGACTGTGGCATCTTTTTTTTCTGTACCAGCTCTTCCTGATCTGTGTCCTCTTCCCCAGCTGCAATTTCTCCAACTGTTGAGTTAGACTCAGCACTCAGGGTTTTATCAAACTCACCTTTAAAGTGTAAGGTGGAACAATGTCGACTCTTGGACTGCACTCAACCATCATTTTCATTGCCCATTGATCTGCTTATTATTCTCTAAATAATCTGTCATTTTTTTGTGTATACAAAGCCAGAACAGAGTCGTCACATTTTCTCAGAGTCCATAGTTTACTATGATAGAAACCAACAAATATTCACATTTGAGTGAGAAGCAGGAACTAATGAACCTTTAGCAATATAGTCTAAGAAATAACTTAAACGATTGATGAAAATACTTATTTCATTTCAGCTCTAGTCAATTCTACTTCCTGTGTTTAGAATGAACCAATACAAAGTGACTAGTCATTTATACTGAGGGTTACATACGACTTGTTCTACTTTTGGGTGTGTTACAGAATAGCTTTGCAAATTTTAATTTCACTGTCCAGCCTTAGGCGATGGGACAAAGTAAACAGAGGACAAACATGCAGTATGGTATCAACACTAGCTTCTTCCTGTTTGTTCAGTCCCGGTCCATCGCTGCCTTCATCATCATGTCCCAATGAACAGGGGATTCCTCCACATAGTCCTCCAGCCAGACCCACTAACACACTGAGCCACTCAGCTTTGGCAGCCGATAAGAAGCAGCCATCAAGGTTGAAGCTTCACAAGCCAACGAATACACACACACACACACACACAAACAAACTCATGCACACACACACAGAAACAAATAGCCTTTAAACTGCATTAACTGCATATAATGTAATCTTTCATACTACTTGCACCTTTAGACTTTAAGGCCCCTGCAGCTCACGTTCATACATCATATTAATCACATGTGAGAAAATATGCGTGCACATGCACACATGCATACACACACAAACATACGTAGTTGCTGACAGTTGGTGTCCCACGGGACAGAAGGTGTCAGGAAGTCAACATCATCCCCTCCCTCTCCCTCCCCCCGTTTCCATGGAGACTGAATTTGCAGGCCTTTGAGAGGTGAGGAAGAGAGAAAAGCCTGAGTCTGCACGTGAACACACACACACACACACACTAAGCATGTATGGAGTCAGAGTGACCGGCAGACTGCCAAGCAGGCGTGTTGAGAGTGTAAAAGCAGAGACAGAAGGACTGCAGGACATAGATGAATGTGCAGTATATATGTTGTGTGTGGATGTATGTGGGTGAGTGCTGGACTCGTTCAGGGTGAGAGGGGAACACCGGAGGGACGGACATATATTCCGTTGGGTCAGCATTAAACAAGCTCCAACTGGATCTGTTCCCACCGGTGTTTGTGTGTAGCCTCTATGTTTGTGTAAGTGTGAACGGGTGTGATAACAACGATGCACCGCAGGTATGAAATGTCATTTGTGATGGAGAGGGAGGGAGAAGTGATTCTGCAGATGACAGGAATAAAAAAATAGCCTGACGACAAATTTAGATGATCTTTGCAGCAATAATAAATGTCCATTATTTGACATTGAAAGCGGTGACATCATCTTTTAATGCTTTGTTAATAGCTTATTTTCATGAATGAATATAAAGAATAGGCTCTCGCTTGCAGAGCTGCGGAGGCTTTCCCCAGGGCGTGTCAGTTCAAATGCTCTAAATCAGCCAGACTGGAAGGATTTAAGCAGCTGTTTATGGAGGTTTGCCAATCATGAGCAAGTGCAGTTGTGCTGCATTAACTGTTAATCTGTAACTGTCTGTAAAGACGGATGGCTTGTTAAAACAGCAGGAATATTAAACCTAACTGATGGATCAAAACTGTGCAGGGCCTTCATTAAATAAATGATTGATCACATGATGATATCGGTAATGCAGCAATCATGAAAGCAATCTGAAAGGTCTCCATTAAATATTGTATCAGTGTTACTGTGTCTCCTGCTTTCTGTATTCTCTTATTATCACTTGCACTTTCAATACGTTGAGTTGTGTATGAGCGGTCTATTACTGTAATTTGGCAACCATAGAAACAGCATAGAGTTACAGAGGAACAACACACTGCAGACAATATGTGTTTAAAGGAGAGAGAATAGGAAATAAATATCAAAAAGAAGTGTGTGTGTGAGTGTGTTTGGCACATGCTACAATGCACCCACCGCCCTGGCAGAAAGACCTCGTCCAATCTGGACCAATTAAAGCACAGATCTGTGGGTGCCCGAGTGAAAGTGTGTGTGTGTGTGCTTGAGTGTACGCTCCCTCCAGGGTAACCCCCCCCCACACACACATATTACTCGGCTCACGCAAGATAGAGGGAAGAGAAGAGAAGAGAAGAGAAGGGAAGAGAAGAGAAGACATTGCTGACACAAGATGCTGACATGCCAGCACTGGCTGGGAGAGGGCTGAGAGACCGAGACGTGGGGAGAGGAAACAGAGGATCAGATAGTGGAAGGCAAAAATGAACAGATCACAGTGACAAAAGGATGTGACTGAAACTGGAGAGGCACAGGATGGAGAGAAATATTGGAGGATGGCAGCGGAGGTGAAGGGGGTGGGGGGGTGGGAGGAGAGATGGCACTGTCTGATCCAAGCTGAGGAGCTCCATATGACCTTTATGTAACTCAACTACAGGCACTTCCTCTTTGTCTCAGTCTGCCTCTCATTCACAATTGTCTTCCCTCATTCCCCTCGTTTAATGGTGTCAAAATTAAAACGGCTTTCCGCGGGGGCTTTTAGCAGCCTTCGCTAAACTTGAGCAGAGGGGATGAGTCCACTCCTCCACACGTGAGCGGACTATTGTATGCAGCGGCTGCAATTAAAGTTTTATTCTAATTTTTATGTTTCCCCCATGAAATTTTTAAAAGGTGTTAGCTTGCAGCTGTCACATGCGGAAAGCAGGACTAAATGGCAAGTGCATAAATTCATTATTGTGCTGCTTGGCTTTGTGAGACTAGCTCAGCTGATTCTAAGATGATACACAAGTTTACTGTGACTGTAACATAGAGTCAACTGTGAACTAATGAACTCATTTTGAATTGGTAAAATTAGTAACAGTCAGAAAGGAAAAAAAAAGTATAAAATAATGAACATGTTTGTGGGATAATTTTAGAAATTACCTGTATAGTATTTAACAAGAGTTGAGTTATTTCAGAAGTAAAAAACATGTCAACAGGCAGCTGGAGCACCTGGATAAGACATGGATGGACAGGAAACGGTCTCAAAAAGATGAGCAGCTATGCCAGAAAATCAGTGTTTATATCACTGAAATGTCAAAGCTCCAAGCCTGTGTTCATAGAAATGTCAGAAGTCCATTTTGGTGGAGAGATATCCAATTACAGGGCTTAAAACTATCCTGGAGGCTAAACATTACTCTCTGCTGTTTAAATCAGTTCACTTTCAGATTCTGGGTCAATTTTGGATGAATTCAGTGACTACACTGGGATCTTTTCCCCCAATTAGAACAACAAAGTGTTTTTAATTTGCTACAGCAATGATGGCTCCTGGGTATTGCAGTATTTAGAGCCATCAGACCATGCCAAAACTGTCAGAAAAAAACTTCTCCTTCTTCTTCACAGGTAGAATGTTTTTTTTTTCTGACGGCCAAAACTGGTGCCTGATACTACAGTTGTATCCAGGAGGATCCTGTGTTTCATTCACCATGTTATTAAGCCACCTCACAACTCTAAAAATTAAAAAATGGCCTGGATCACTGTTTTGAGACAACAGACACAGGCAACACACTGTGTATATTTATCTCATAACTGATGCTAGCACTGTATTTTACATGCATGCACTTAAGTGGTCGCCCTTTTCCTGTGCACCTGCATTTAATAAAGCACTAACTGAGAGTCACATTAGGATCTGAGAGCTTTCCAAAAAGCACAGACCCATTTTTACTTGCAAGAAAATGATGCCACATTCATGTTCAGAGCCTAATGTGAACACGTTTTGAAAGCAAATCAAAAATCCACCCCAAAGATCACATTACAAAATGTGTGGTAAAGTTTAGCTTTGAGTGCGAAGCATTCCACATGACTGAATGAATTTCACCATTATTTCCCAGTTTGCATGAAAGCTAGATATTCATGAACCAAATTAAAATCTATTTCCTTATTGAACAACATATAATTTATTTAAGTAGTAGTCGAACACCAAATATACTAGTACCATTAACTGTACTGAAATTCTGAAGCTTATTTGTGAACAATTTAAAGTTTTCTCTTCATGTAAGACCATGTGAGAGCTGTTTGTCTTACAAATACTGCCAAGAAACTTCATCCGTATGGTGGTGTACACTATAGTAATAAAAGGCATCTGGAGACTGAAAGGAGTCACACAATGGGCTATATGTTAACAGCAAACAGACTGATCTACCACCCAGTCAAACAGAATGCTGCTGACTACAGGTGACTAATTATACTTATCCAGATCTAGGCCATTTCCAATTGCATATACCTCAGGCCATTTCCAATTAAACAGTCACAAGCATTTCTCAGTGCACTTATATTCTTATATGCTCTACTGATAGGGTATTTACATTGAGTGCATGACTTGAGTTTTAATCCAAATTCAAGGTGTTCAAAAACATCCAAGAGGCATCTGATGTCACTGCGTCTGTGTTTGTGTGTTTTAAGTCTAATTGTGTGTGTGCTAGAGATATGGAGTGGATGAAAGTTAGCATGAGTAAATGAAAGGGCTATTGGAGTGTGGAATTGAGGGCAAGAAGACACAGTTCGGGGCATACGGCAACAGAGAGAGAGAGAGAGAGAGAGAGAGAGAGAGAGAGAGAGGGAGAGAGCAGCTAAGTGTGAATGATGTTCTTCTTGCACTGGGGCAGGCCACGTCACAGCCCCCATTATTCTAATGGTGCACCACAATGCTTACTGACCTTCATCATCGACAGACAGAGCTGGCCACGGAGACGACAGTGAGTGTGTGTGTGCATCAGATATTCATACAATTACAATATGTGGGAGCGGTGCAGGCTATTAGTGTTGTAATTAGATGTAGTACATGGATTTACAATGTAATCACAAAACAAATGTTTCCTTGGTTCCACTGAAACACTAAGATGTGGAGATGCACATGCATACACACACATGCATGCACACATAGTGCATGCACACCCTCATTTAGACATAATAAAATGCTCTCCGGCTACTATGGAGATGTGAAGACCTCCAAATTTAATGAGCTGATTTAGGTCAATTCAATGCACACACGCAATTGCTAGAGGACATATACACACATACACTTCCACTTGATGTGGTATGTTAATAAAGAGTCTTAATAAAACAACACTTTGAGATTCATCCAACTTCCTGCCTCATCAAGCTATCACCAAGAGACTGAAATCAATCGCAAGCTGAATCCAAAAACATATATGTTTTTAAAGAAGTCGAAGTTGGCGCCCCAATCTGATCCCAGCGGCTGCTCTCCCACCTCATGCAACCAGAGCAAAGCTGTAAGTACAGTGAACTGGCGGAGAGATATGAAGCATTATCTGACAGAACGATAGCTAACTAATAGACCTCTCAGCACACACGCTTAAAGCCATCAGCACTGATAAGACAGAGAGGGAGCACGAGAGATAGAGAGTCAGTGAGACTAAAGGAGAGGAAGAAGGGAGGGGAGCGAGACTTTGAAGAGAGAGAACAGATCAGTGTGTCGGTGATCTTAATTTGGATATTGAATCTTCACTGAGTCAACTCAGTGATTTTAAACAACAGGTTCCTATGCTTTACGGAAAACAAGGAGAGACAAAAACTAATTAAACCAAAGACGATAAAAAGAAGTGGCAGAACAACTTCACAGTGAATTCAAAGAAACAGCGATAGAGCTTGTATAAGTGTGTGTGTGTGTGTGTAGAAAACTGTGCACACACGTTTGAGTGTCTGCACCAACCCACGTGTCTGTGAATGGAGCTGGAAGTAAATGAATAACAGACTGCAGCTGAGAACTGAGGCATGTTGTAGGTGGTGCTGAATAAACGGGTCTTGATTTAATACTGAGACAAGACGATCTGAGAGCTTTCTGTGGATGTACGTGCGCCAAAAATATCCTATTAGTTCCTCCAGTATGTACTTAGTGAACTCATGCTGTTTAAATCAGCCTCAGATGGTGTCTGTTCAGTAGTGTAACGCTGGGGTGTGTGTTCATGTATTTATCAAAGCCTTTCCTCACAACACAGTGTATTTCGGCATCTGGCCGGCCACGATCGTGCTCCGAGCTTCACATCAGCACATGCATCTTTCTCCGTGTGCGGCATATGAGCTGGAGTGCTCCGTGTGTGTGAGAGCGTGGCTGAGTGTGTGTGTGATGTATCAGCCCAGTTGGACACTTACAATACCAGGAAGTGCTGACTCTGTGTGGGCAATTCATCACTTGAACCACTTCCTTATGCAAGAAATGAACACCTCTAACATCTGTTTACCTGGAGTGACTAACTGAGCACTATATGAGTGAATGATCTGAGTGTCCATTGATCAATTACATGAACAATTTACCCCAACATGCGCTCAGTATCAATTTATGATTTGACAGAAGAAGAAGATGAGAAGGATAATTCAATTTAACTTGCATGTCTGGACCACTCATTTGAAAGAGAAAAAAGTGAACATGAATTATTACATGTTCTCTTTTACAGTACTTCAGTATATCGACCCATGTTTTCATTTCCAAATAGGTGGTTTAGATAAGAGAGTTAAAGTTGCACTCATCTATATTTTCATATTAACAAAGGATCAAATGACTATGTGTAATATGAAAGGTGTCGCTCATTGTGACAGACCCACACACAACTATCACAAGACTCAATTCAATCTTATTCTCAGCCACAGCAGGCAGCTCTTTTCAGTAAGAACCTCTGATAAACTCGTTGTACGCTACCTGCCTGGCATCAAACAACAGACAAAGTTATGCAGAGCTCACACGACAGGGCTGTCAACCTGATTTTCCACTCGCAGGCGCGCATGACATACAGAGCAAAAAATACATTCTGGACCCAACATGGGCAAACTCTCACACACACACACACTCTCACACACATGAACCCTATTGATCTTTGGACATTTAGTTAGATTCATCCTGTGCTTTACTTTATTTTTTAAATAAATGCTTTTAGATATACATATTGGTCTGTTTGATGTTGTAAAAGAGTGAGTGTTGCCAACTATTCAGAACCAAAACCCAACCTCAACCTTTACCAGCTACTGATATGGTAATTTTTGACGTTGTTAATTTAATTGTTAATCAGAGTTCCAAGCTGATTTATTTGATGATTTTCCCTTTTTGAAGGGCGATACCTGGAGGTGAATTTTAATGCAAGTTAAATTCTATCATGTAAAAAATAGATGCCATTTAAGCCATTTCTCCTACACATGCGTATACACATGGAAAAAATACATGCTTGACGGGAGCCATTAGCTATATACAGCAATATTTGTCCTGCCGCTGTGTCCTTGTCCAAATCCTGCATTTCGCTTGCACCGCCACGCTCCCTCAAATCTCTGTGCTTGCGCGTGTGTGTGTGGGTGCGCGTGTGGGTGTTATTGACAGTCAGCAGCGGGGGGTGTGTGCTGTGTTGTGAGACACTGACAAGCTGTATTTCATGGAGCAGATGAAGCATTTTGAAGTTCTTTAAATCCCTTTAAGGGTCCAGCCGGGGACTTAGCTTCTGATGCCGCCGCCTCTGCTGCTGCTGCTTAAGACTCTTGCTGGGAAAAACTGGGGTCTAGAAGATGTCACCCCTATTACTTTGTGTGTGTGCGTGTGTATGCTTTTGGGAGGGGGGCTGTCGGCATGTATTGTCTTGTCTTTTCTTTTGTGTCTTTGCACATGGGGATGATTACACCCTGGAAGGTCATCTTGGGCACTGAGACCCCACCACCACCACTTCTACATCCCAACCCCGGTCCATCCACACCCTCTCCCACTCAGCGATGCCTTATCTTCTATTCTGAGGTAGTTGCAGGAGGGAAAGCGAACTGACAGAGTTCCAATAGTCTAGTTGTTAGACATGGCAGGGTCGCTGTGGGCTTACCTGCTGGCTGGAAAACTTCATCTCACATCCCCCTGCTCCTCCCCCTCCTCCTCTTTTCATTCTGTCCTTCCCTGCCTCCTTCCGTCATTACTCTTGCCTTCCCCTCTGGTGGTCCTGCAACTCCAATCACTCTGCTCTTATTACCAGGCAGAGGGAACTCACACACACATACACATTGACTGTTGGTTCGCCCCATTACCAGAGCATATCCCTCGCTGCTGGGGACCGTCAGGTACGCTTGATTCTGCTTTTTTCCCTGACATACTCTCTTTGCTAAACCTTGCTCTCTATATCTGTCTCTCTTTTCCACTCCTCCTCTTCCTTCCCTTGCTCTCCTTCTCTCTCCCAGGCAGCCAGGGGGACAAATTGGCGCCCGGCTGAGCTAAATGTGCCTGGTGCTGAGAGCCAGATGGTACTGGCAGAGGGATGGAGGGAGCAAGGGATGGATGCTACTGAGAGATGGAGCGCCGAAGCCGTGGTGTGGCATGGCAGCGTGGGGGAGCTAGCTTTGCACACTAATAATCTATTAGTGCTCAGGGGCCCGAAAGCTGTGCACAAGCCCTTGCCAGGGGCCAGTCTGACCTCCTCTGAGCTTTTAGGTGTGCTTGAATAAAGGCACATATTGAGGAAGGAGAGGGAGGATTGTGGAGGGAACGGTAAAGGAGCGGAGGAAAAGAGACTGACAGATGATGTAAAGCTGCCATGATGCAGCAGGAGAGGAGGAGAGGATAAGAAAGAGACACAGACAGAGAGAGAGGTGTGATGTCAGTCAGCTGCTGGGAGGTAGATATGTTGGTAATTAGACTCACTTCTCACTTCTTCTGGGGTTATTTGAGTTTGTCTCTTTCTCTCTTGCAAAAATTATGGATCTGGCCATGGTTATGAGAGAGAAGAAGCAGAAGCTCTCTGACTCGTCGCTTAAAACATTACATGAGAGGAAATTTAATACATTATTTTTGAAGAATTGAAACACTGGTATTTCCCTTTAAAAACAGCTATGTTTAGTTAAAAAGCCTGAGGTGGATAAGTTTAGTTTGGAGCTGGTCAAGCACCTTTGGCCTAAGGGTTAAGATAGTCCATCTCCCTTTCCTCTCATTATTTTAAATTGTCTTACCATGTTCTGTAATGAAGGCTTAAAATGCCCCAAAACATATTTAAAAATAAAGACTGGAGATGGTTGGGGATAAGCAATGGTTCAATGTAGTTAAGGTTAAGGTAAGAATGCGGACAAGACATCCTTCTCAATTGAGCCCATAAGAACGTTGCCCTCTCTCTATCTTTCTGTCTTTCTCTGATTCTCTTCCTCTCTTTTCTTACAGGGTTTCTTGGTGACATTCAGCTGCTCACTTCATGCTCCACTTTCCTCCACATCAACCCAAATTCCAGTATTTGGCTCTTACATAACACGTAGCGCAAAGATTTGGACTTCAGCAGCAGACCAATGAGATGTGGTAATTTTTCCACTGACTTCGCCCACCCTCCTCAATATTCTCCTATCATGGCGCACAAAGCTGCCTCAGCCATCCATGCATAAGCAACACACTAGCCGTGGGCACGCTCGCTCGCACACATACGAATGCACAGACTCAGGACGACATGTAGACAGCGCATGCTGACATTTAAGAAAACACAGGCTGTGTATGTGTGTGTATAAGTTGCTGTTTGTCTGAGGATGGGTGCAGATGTGAGTAACAGTGTTTGTGCCTTGCTGAATGTGTGTGTCATGATAAGCTCAGGCCACCTCCGAACACAGTGCAGGGGGACCTTGGAGCTCTTCTTCCTTCCTCTGCAGTGTAAGGTCTATTAGCTTTGACATGCACTCCCTCACACACTGTACCTGTAAGCAAAACACACCTCTAGTACAGTAACTAAGATGGCAGAGTACCAAGCCTGCAAGCCTCACTTTTGCTGGCCTTGGTTCAAGTAGTGTGAAATACCCTGCTCTCTACCAGCCGACCCAACTATTACCATATAATAGTAATGAGAGTATTAAGCTTGTACATTTATTCATTGCAGTGCTGAGGCTAATGAAGGTCTGTGCTCAGTTTTTTGGCCGATTCCTCCATGAAGTAAATAAACTGTAGTCCTCATACTAGGAATCATAATAGCACTGTAATGACATACTGACACAGCCTGGGATTGTATATCGTTACAGCAAGGGCAGAAGTTAAACCATTACATGTCAGCAAAAACTGCTGCTAAGTTGCCCTGCAAAAACATAAGCATCTATACAAGAAAAATAAAACAAATCAAAGTAAAGAAAAGCACGAATCTGAGCAAGCGTTCGATTTGTCGTGCGAGAGTTTTGATGGTCGGTGCAATGAATGCTGGGTAAGACCTAGGCCGCGTTACGAGAAAATAGCTTCAGAAAATTTGTTCCTGATTTTATAAAAGTTTAATTGAGACTTGTACACTTTGGTGACTGCTTGGATGAAAATGCAGGTTCACTTTTTACTTATCATTATTACATCATCACATTACAGTGGGAATACTCTTTAGTTTCCTACTCGCACAATTACAGCTGTTCATTTAAATGATGAAATAACCTGCGTCTTTCTGTTATGTTGTCATACAGACAAGTTTGCCTCGTAGAGCTTTAAACAGTGAGCAATTTGTGTCACCTTCCCTCCCATATAGACTGTGTTGTGCTGTGGGCTAAGGTCAGCTGCAGGAGTGGGAGGGGACGAGATGTGTTGAAGGGACCAGATAATGGACTACTGGGTTATTGATGAGTTAGATAAACAGAGAGAGTGTGATAGAAAGAGGGAAGAAATAGACAGAGAGAAAGAGGACACAAGGAGACAAACAGTGAAAAAAAAAACAGGAAGAGGGGAGTGGCTCATACACATAAACATAGAGGCTTATGTTACACGTGCTTCTTCAGTCGCTGAGTGAATGTATGTGTGTATATGTGTGTGTGAATTTGTGTTTATGTGTCTGTACAAGGGTAGAGCAATGAGAAGTCAAAGGACAGGTCAGTGGTATGTGTGAGGTTGGATAAACTACACAACATCCAAAAGGTTGTGTGTATGTGTGTGTGTGTGTGTGTGTGTGTGTGTGTAGGTGTGTCTGCATGTGGACCAAGGGGTCAGAATTTAGAACGAGAGGCAGTTGTTGTTTTGGAAGGGCACTGAGGTGTGTGTGTGTGTGTGCGTGTGTGTATGTGTGTGTGTGTGTGTCTTTCTCTCTCTGCATATTTGTATGCTGGCAAAAATAGCCAGTGTTGTGTCTGACTGGAACAGGTGTCCAAACATCACAACACACACTCGCACACCACCAAACACACCATGAAACTCACATCCTATCATAAGGGCACACACCTCTTTGAAAAACGAAGGATTAGAGGCTGCTGATACGGCGTTATCTCACAGATAAATGTAAATAACAAATATTTGATGTTTTGAGTGGAGGTGTCCGACTGAAGCGATGAAAGCTGCTGGTGAACTTCTCTGCTTTGTATCACCCTGTCACCAGTCCATTAAACCACAACAGAAACCCATTTATAAAAACATTATTTAATCTTTATATCAAAATAGTAGATGCTGAGATCTTGGTTTTAGTTCCTGGTCTGGATCAAGTTCCAAAGATGCTGGATTGTACATTTTCCATGATGTAACTAAACAGTGATATCCTTCCACATCTTTTAAACCCCACATCCTAAGTTTGTAACATAGGCTTTCTGTTTATAATCTAAAGTCTCAAGCCCAAGCTGAGGTAACCCATCATCATTATTTTCTCACATTTTGGAAAGCTCCTTCAAAACCACAAAAGAAATTATACAACTGATTTCACAGGCTGAGTAGTACTCCTTTTAATAAAGTCCTCCTAATGAGTGAAATTGGTGGTTTTCCCCTTAAGGAATAATTTGACATTTAGGCAAAGAGGCTCATTAATTTTTTGAAGATTGAAGCCAATCTCATGTCTGTGTGTTACTTATGGAGCTGGTGCCGGGACGCAGTTCGCTGAGCTAAGCATAAAGACCAAGCTCTGGAAGAAGCAGGGGGAAAGATCTCGTCTGCCTCTGGCCACACTTCACAAATCCACCATCACATACAAAAATAATCCCTCTAAATCATCACTTATGACCCACTAGAAGTGTGTGATTGTATATGTCTCTACAGAGGCCCCAGCCTCTGCAAATATTTTCTTATTCAATCACATTACAGGCTGAAATAGCTCAGTTGGGAGAGCGTTAGACGGAAGATCCAAAGGTCCCAGGTTTGATCCCAGGTTTTGGCAGTGAAAGCGTAACTTTGGCTACTTTATTCACTCAGTAATGCACTACCACCACTTGGGTCATTGGGTCTTTTCCATAGTATTGCACTGATCTCTTTTTCATCTTATTGTATGGTTTTGCTATGCCGCTGTTTTGTTTTGTTGTTTAACTGCTCTACATGCTCTTGAATTGCCCCCCGGGGACAAATAAAGTTCTTTGAATTGAATTGAATTGAATTGTTTTGTGATGGTTGGGATGTTCCTAGGCGTCACCCTTTGGGCTGTGGGTGTGTAGCCCAACCAGCGGAGACTAAATAAATCAAAAAGTAGTTATTAATGATAACTAAGTAATCAACAGCTTCATAAAACAAATAATCATTTTTACATTTCTATTTCTGTACTGATTAAATACATTGCACACAAAGCCAACCTGTTTCCCATCTCACTCCAATTTTATGCTAAGCGTCAAAGCACATGAGCTTATGTCCCAAAATGTTTCTTTAATTTTGAATATAAAAAAGAAATCTGTCTCTCACAAGTCCAACAGTAGGTACAATACTAAATCACTGGAGAGACCCATTAATAATAGTACCTGTCCAAGTCATTGTACAACACTTAATAATAGAATATAGTGATAGTATAGAAATGTATTATTATAGTACATTTATAATTATAATACTTTGTTTGACACACTGTGTTCACCCAGTCTCTGCTCTCTCTCTCTGCACTACACACACATACGTATGTACACACACACACTCACCTCACAACATATTATATTTGACAGTGTCGGAACAGTTTTTCTCACACAGAAGAGGAGCAGGCATTGTGTGTGTGTGTGTGTGTGTGTGTAAGTGTGCGTGCAAACATGCATGCGTCTGTGTCCGTTTAAAACCTAATTTGTCTATGGGCAAACCCATCTCTGAGGGCTATATTAAGGGCATTTTGCACTGTAATGGGCTGACATGTTAATCTGAAACTCTATTCTCTGTAGCTAATGAACATATTCATCCTAGTCTCTGTGTGTGTGTGTGTGTGTGTGTGTGTGTGTGTGGTAAAATGGCAACGTTGTCCCATTTCTGCGACGCTGCTGAGGCAAACACAAATTTGAACACTGATGCCAAGGTGATGTGGGTTTATGTATTTTTAACAATGACGAGATTGAAGAGCATTGAATTTTCAATCTCGCACAGTTTGTTTGTACGTGTTTGTGTGTGTATGTTACAGTGCGTATGTGTGGAGGAGAGACATAGATCTGACAGTTCTGGGTCAGACCAGTCCTGTGGAGTCAGGAAACCTACAGAAGACAGAACAAAATAGAGAAATACACGCACACGCATGCACACACCTAGTAGGTGAAGATGACAAATGTTTGTTAGGCAAAGGGAAAGAAGAGAGTGGTTGGATTTGGGCAAAAAAGGCCGCCCTGCTGTGCCAACACTCATACATCAGTCTACACCTTAGGAGCAGAGAGAGCTGCGCACACACACAGAAAAATACACATCGCCTGCAACACACATGTAGACTCTGCTTACTGGAGGGCTGCACAAGAAAGGTGGCGCGAGCAAACGGGGAGCTGTGATATTGTGTTGTAGTCGAGGGCATAAACTATGAATCCGCCATGGTCGTGTTGAGCGCAGCCGAGATTCTGTCTAATTACCGCTGACACATATAGGATGGTGGGGTCAGTGGCATCGCCAGCATTGCTCTAATGTATTCATCACGCCCAAACTTGAGATATCAGACACAATATGTTATTTTTTCCACACTTCCCCCTCATCATTCCGAGACGCAATTTCCAGTGACGCATCAGGGCCAGACCAACCTCATCCTTCAGTTCAGCAAAGAAAAACTGAGCAGAAATCAATCCCAACTGAGGATTTTCTCATTTCTCAGTATTGCTTCACTACTGTACTGTCCGTTGCATCATCTCTGCGCTCTGTGGCTGGTGTGGAGATGACCACTGCTGTGTTTGCCATGTGCATGAGTGTGTGTAGTGTTTTGAGAGAGAGAGAGAGAGAGAGAGAGAGAGAGAGAGAGCAGGAGACAGCTTATGCATGTGCGCGCCAGTCATAATGTCTGCATAATGTCCCCGAGGTCTATGACTGTATAACTAATACTTGTATTATTGCTAGAATAAAACATTACGCTGAACCAAGCAGGATTAGAAAACAAGCATGACAGCCTCTTCCCACTCTCTCCTCTCTCTCTCTGACACACACACACAAACACACACACACCGAGACATGTATGCATGTGTGGAAGCAAGCAGCCCAGGGCGATGTACACTAGCAAGCGGCCATGTTTCTTTCACAAGAGGCTGCAGTGAGGCTGTCATCGTCAGCATGGCTCTCACACACACACACTCAGATGCACACACACACACACCGTGCTGTGACATCATGCCACGCATTTAGACCAGAGGGTCAGAGGGTAACACAGCTTTATGTGCTGAGGCTTCATTTTCGTCATGCTCGGTGACTGCAACAGCCCTTATTCAGCTCTCTTTCTCTCAAATACACACACTTTAAACACACACACACAGGCCACAAGACGTCAAAGATATCCCAGCATACCAGCAGCCCCTGGTACACAGAGGTGAGGCTGTTTCAATCAACATGATGATAGGTGGGCTGTGCCCTGATCTCTGACCAGCAGGGCTCTCGACATCTGGCCTCCACCTCGACAGTCAGTCAACATTCTTCTAGTGAGTAAAAACCCTCCATCCACCTCCTGTCAACCTTTCAACCTACTCCATTACCTCTCTACCTGCTAGACATTTAGATTCTCCTTCTTGGCACACTGCCACTTATGAGCTTTTGAAGTGGTATGTGCACGTACATCCCCATCATCTTCACAGTTATTCTCACAGTGATATCGCGGGACAAGCGGGGGTGTTCGAGGGCTTCCCCAGCAGAGGAAATCCAAGCTTACTGAAGAAATCCTGCTCTGGCCTCCACCTTGTAAATTAAAATCATATTCAACTTCTTCAGGTCTAGGTCTGGCTCTAGTGGTGGGACTTCAGATCTGTTGCCATGTTTCAACCCACTGGCACCGTTTTCCAGAATAAAACATGGAATAGTGTCATTTGCTCCAGATCAGACAGCAGCAGTGCCACGATAGCTGCAATAACCTGGGAGTTGGCCCTGTGATAAAATAAGGCGCTCGTCACCTATTAACTCCTCATTCTTCTCACTTTCTGTGCAATATGGATTATTCTTGGAATATGCAACAAATAAGTGCAAAGCTGAAATAATAAAGGTCTTAAAATTTAGATTTTGACACAGGGACCCTTTCAAGACAAGCAGGGTCCACCTTAATGCTCCCATGATGCCATTTGATGCATGTTCCCCAACACATTTTTAATCCCATTTGCACAAACCAGATGATGCGCAGTGAGCCTGGAGCTGTCAGGGTCACGGAGGTCTGGGGCCCTGCAGGCGCCAGGTGGGTGATCCAGCCTGAGCAGGAGCGGTTTCACCATCTCCTCACATAGCTTGTCCAAATCGAGACCATATTGTACCTGATCATGCACATGATGGTTGCTGCTCCCTTGGACCACAACCCTGCCCCCTCCTCCTCCTCCTCCCTCCCCCCTCCAGAGGCTGCCTGCTGCTCTGCTCACCTGAGGCAGCGCGGCGTTGATCTGCCGCTGGAGCACGTCCCTCTCGTGCAGCGCCCCCTGCAGCTTCGTCTGAGACTGAATGAGAGTCTCCTGAGTCTCCCTGAGGGACTCCAGCAGCTTGTCCCTCTCGTCCAGCATGTTGACCATCAGCTGCTCGAAGTTGGCCTCCTGGTCGGAGCCGTTGGGGACGCCGCCGGTGCCTCTGGGAGGACCGGCCGAGTCTCCCTCGCTGATGGTCGGCATCACCTCGCACATCATCTCCCCTGCTCTGCGGTGTGGACAAAGCTGTAGGACGGTGTCGCTGTCGGGGGGATATGAGGGTTACACGGCCGATAAAGAGACTTACAATAACTGATAAGAGGGGGCCTATTAACGCCCAGCAGCCTGTGCGAGCGCGGATGCATCCACGCTCCTCATGCATCAAACGTGCGGCTTCGCATCGTCTCACCTGATCAGAGTGACTGAGATGCAGAGACGATGGTTGACCTTTCATCCATATCAGCCGGCGTCGTCTCACCCCGTGTGCAGATCCGCCCTGCCCGGCGCGCCATGCACTCACATGTACAAGCCCCGGCGTGATGTGACTGACAGCTCAGAGACGGACGGGCGCGTGTGGATGGGTGGTGCCAGTGCGCGCGACGGAGATCATACTACACATGCAGGGAAATAATAATAATAATAATGATGATGAAAAAAAAATAGATCCGAGAGGAAGCGTTTGATCTGCGTCCTCAGTCTCTGGGACAGCGAGAGCGAGTCTTATCTGCATCCGCCTTCCATCTCTCCAACACCGCACACTCCTCCTCCCACAGACACACACACACACACACACGCACACGGGAATGTGCAGTTGTCACTAGCAGGCTTCAGCTCTGGAAAGAAGGGACCAAACCTTCAGCCTATGAGCGAGCAAAAAAAAAAAAACAGAGGACAGGAACCAGCGCACTCATGTCGCCGCATAACGCCTCATCTCTGCACTGGTTTCCGGTTTCCACTGTTCGCACGCGCTCGACCCTTGATTGGTCAAATGTGATCAACTTTTCACATCAGCACCACTGAGCGCGTTCACGATCTGACAGCTCCTGAGACGTGATGCGCGTTCTGGAGGCTTCAGTTTAGACGAAACCTAACAGAGGCAGGCTATGAGTGTGCGGCGCCCCCTGCAGGATCTCACACCAACCTTAACAATATTAAATATTAGTAGAAAGAAAAGGCTTCTTCCTGGTTTTTTTGTCTGTGCATGACTCTCACTGAATTATTTGGAAGTATATGAAGTATATGAATTACACTCGTTGGATGTGTTGCAATGTTTTGGACTTTTTTTGGGACAAATTTTCTTTTGAATTTGCATGTTTCTGAGAAGGAGCATTTCTCTGCAGAATGAGTACTTTTACTTTTGATACTCTTAGTCAAGTTTGCTGATAATACTTACAAACTTCTACTTACGAAAGGCTTTTAAATGCAGTACTTTTACTAGTAGTGGAGTATTTTCACTGTGTATTATTGCTTTTACTGAAGTAAAGGAGCTGAAAAATGTACTGATATGTTGCTCTCTGAAGACAATACAAGAGCATGGTGTAAACTCCAGTGAACTGTCTCACCCTTAATACCTTAACATTTAAATAAATGTCTGTCCTATATCTTCCTTCATTACTGGCTTATTTGTGTTTTGTTTGTCAAATAACCGTGGGTGAAAGGAGAAAATCCATTTCTAGAACTAGTTGACATGGTCAAAAATGGAAGCAGGAAAGTCTCGAAGAAACGTAAACAGGTGCCTTTACCACATAGGAAACACTTCTTTAAATCAGACACAAGTGATGGTGCTTTACCTGTTAAAAGCTTAAATAACAAGAAACTTGACAATGTCCCTTTATTTATGAGGCATGCATAATCCTTTAGTGTTGAGTAGACCCCAATATATTTGGTGATAGAAAACCTCAAAAATGCAATCTATTCAATAGTGGAATGTAACTTAAGTATCTCTTTTTCAAATTGTGCATATTAGCTTTGTGATTTTAATACAAGTAAATCCAGATATATTAATGTGCACATTAACCCAATCTTTCCAAAAAGATCCCAACTTTTAGTCTAAACGCCTTCACTCAATAATAGTTCACCTCCAGGGTTAGACACAGAAGGATATTTGTCTCCACCTAGTGGCTAAATCTGACCTTCACTTGATGTTTTCTGAACTTTTTCTTTGATGAAACTAACAATACCACATTGCACAAATACTCTGTTGCAAGTCCTGCATTGAAAATTTTCACTTAGGCCTACTGTTTTTATTGAAGCACCAATATGAGCTTATTTTTCACTATATATATATATATATATATATATATATATATATATATATATATATATATATGATGGGTGATGGGTACCTTGTGACTTTCACCAAGGGATCAACCAAGTAGTAATAATAATTAGCATTTTTTTATTGAATAAATGTTTTGTATTATTCATCTGAATCTGCAAAGTAAATAGTCACTAAAGGTGTAGTAGTAGAAGTAACCGCTACTATAATAATTACTTTTGCTTAGAGTTAGGTAAAATTAAACTAGCAGTGCGTCACTCTGAACTCAGTATTTACAACTCTCTGACAGGAATGTCAAAACAAACAGCAAAACCAGGTCAACACACGTTTATTCAAATTCATGTCAGCCAGCATGTGTGTGAAGTGTGAGAAGAAACCACTGTGCTCAAGGAAGATTAACACTGGCATGAACGGGACAAACTTCATACAGAGGGAAAGGAGCTGGGAATCTAACCCTCACCTTAATTACTGCTCTCAGGCCACCAGACCACCATGCGGTCTCATTTGTTCTGAAGAAAAAAGCTTTCTAGTTTGCTCTCTGGTTCCTTAATTGTAAAAACTAGCTGTAGTTGGCAAATGATTAGAATTGATGTGGCAAGATTTGTAAGATTTTATTACCAAATGATAATATAAATGTTAGAATTGCAATTCTATTTTTCCCTTTAATTACAAAGTCTTATATTTAGCAATTAGACAAAACTAAATATTCTTGGTTGTAGGAGGTTAATAAGAATGTCAGGTAGCAGTGGAGACAGTAAAAGGCTTGCTGAAAGCTCCAGTCACAAACAGCAAGAACCTGATTTTTAATTGTCACGGAGTCATTTCTCATGGCCAGAGGTGGAAGCATCACCTCTGCTTTTTGAACTGAAGCAGAGATTTCTCCGAAAACAAATTTAGCTTTAGTTTCATAGGAATATGCCTCAGGAGGTGTGGCTCTTTGCAGTGTTGGTTTCAAGGTCTTGACAACAGTGTTGTCAACAGCCATTCTGGGATGCTGTGGAGGCCTTCAGCACTTTTACTAAATACTTACATAGGTCACTGAGCACAGCACTATGGATCTTTTTAGCACTATGACTCTTGGGTCTGATAACATTGTCAGTAATCATTTCTGCCAATGACTTCCTTGTCTGACTGATGGTTATTGTCTACCTAGCTAAGTGGTGTCTGGGCGGCTTTAATGGTGAGCATAAGCAATCTTATGAGAGGAGAGGCAGAGTTTCAGTCACTTTCTGACATTGCTGTCGAGTGAGAAGTGGATGGGCAGATGAAAGAAGTGGCACTGTAACCAGCCCATGGCTCTTTAGTGAACGAGATGGGCAGCAGTTATTTATGTCTTCATTGGTTGGTATCAGTCCTTCATTATCAGTTAATGCAACAGTTACACAACAGACATTTGGTGACAATAAATATAAATAAAATGAATCATCACACTATGGAAGATGTTTGACTAGACACCTTACTTACAGACAGCTCCTAATATGATGTCATATGATATGATGAATAACATAACTGTCCCATCTCTCTGTGTCTCCTTTCGCAGTCAGAGCCT
Source organism: Holacanthus passer (assembly GCA_025331565.1). Classification (NCBI taxonomy): domain Eukaryota; kingdom Metazoa; phylum Chordata; class Actinopteri; family Pomacanthidae; genus Holacanthus; species Holacanthus passer. The sequence goes on from JAFREQ010000011.1 coordinate 8,862,537, forward strand.
TTTTTGATACTTCGAGAAATAATTACTCAGTTCAAATTATAGTCATCCATCAGTGATTGTAACAAAAATAATTAAACATCATGCAGACAGCAAGCAGATCAGATAGTGAACGACACCAAACAGATAGCATTTTAGACATTTGTTTGTTTTCAATTTGACAAAAATGACAATATCGAAAGAATAAAACACTAATAACAATCCTTTGTAAAACAAAATACTGTGTCGAGAAATAAAATATTTTTGAACAGGCTCAAGTTTTAATGAAGCATTATGAAAATCTAGTCTAGTCACTTCAGGATGTGTTGCTGTCAAGTAAAATAAAAATAAGAAAAAATTGTCTTTATATACATATAAGGTTAATTTTCAGATATTTGATTGGCTGATAAAATAATGGGGCAGTTCAACTTTCCTACACCTTTGATCGTCATTGAAGTGCTCACAGTCACCGGCAGATGGCAGCAGAGCAGCAGAGGGGAAAAAACAAAACAACAACGATACTCTCGCGTGAATAACAACCTACGTCATTCCATGATGGCTGAAGATCCTGGCGGAACATTTTTCAATTTCTCTCTCATTTTCTTTTCTTTCTCTATACCTCAGCTTGCCATAGAGACATGGCAGGACTCACAGGCACGTTAAGCGTCCACAGATCATTGGTGTCGACATGCCCAAGAAAGGGAACCGAAAACGGCTGAAATTTAAGGCCGGAGACGTTTGTTCGGAATCAGGTAATATACAGGCTACGTTGACATCAGCTAGCAAGCTAACGTTAGCCCGCCCACTGTTAGCCGCCTGTAGTCGGCTGGAAATGAAATACTTTCCCTTCAGTTTACAACGACGATTATGAATTATTTGACTCAAATGTCATACGATTGCATATTAAACGTGAGGAATTGTTACGGTCATCTTTAGTGTTTGTTTTCTGGTATTAGCAAAACCCAAAAGACAGATGAATGTAATGCTAAAGCCATATATCAGATCGCCTGTTTAACGTTATGTCTTTTTTTTTAGTGACAGTTGCTGATTATGCTGATGCCGATCCAGCCGTTGTGAAGTCAGGGAGGGTGAAAAAGGCTGTTGCAAATGCAGTTGAAAAAGAAGGTAACTTGCAGTCAGATATTTCTGTATATGAATGACTTGGGGTTGCACTGTCACTTTGCTTTGTTTTTAAAGGTGATCTAAGTGCTTACTTTAACATCGTGTTTCAGTAAAATTACTCTGCGGCCTGGAAGCATCTCAGGGAGCAGTAGAGGAGGTCCTCTCGTCTGCATCGAGTGTCAATGCAGACGCTTTAGACAGCAGTGATGGCCTAGACCCTGAAGAAGATGGAGCAAGTGAAACTAAAGTGGCCCGCAAGAAGAAGAACAAGAGGAGAAAGGGTAAAATTTGTAATTTGTTGCACATACAGGAATGAGCTGAACATGGAGGACCATATTTTGGAAGAACATCCTTCCTGGGGTGTTTACTGTGATGTTTGAATGTTGTTTCCACAGAAAGCAGTGACAGCAGTGGGATGGAGTATCCAGTGGATATCTGGTTAGTGCTCGCCTCCTACATTCGGCCTGAGGATGTGTGTAGATTCGCTCTGATCTGTAGGAATGCCTGGACGGTCACTTGCACTGCAGCTTTTTGGACCAGGCTCTACAGAAGGTGAGGTGCTTTTATTGATTAATGATGGTTCAGTTGATTGATTTATTCTAAGACTGATTTGCTGATTCACTCAAGAGCAGTAAAGGTAGTGAAAGTGCCAAAGCTGAAGGCACTTCTCAGAATGGAAAATGTTGTGCATAATAATTTCATGATTTATTGTTAAATCCTGCACCATATCCATCGCTGGCAGTGTTTAGGACAAGATAAAATGTCTTGAATGTGGACCAATAAATTACCAAAGTTTGTGGTAAATTGCCATTTTGTATAGTTAACACGCTTTCTTTCCCTCCCACCCTCTGTCTCTCCTTCACAGACATTACAGGATAGATGTTGACCTGCCATTTCGTCTCCAGCCTGACTCTATTGAAAGGATGCGCTGCTTACGGGCCTGTGTGATTCGCTCCCTTTTCCTTTTGTATGAGCCGTTCGACTTGCGTGTGTCAAAAATTCCTGCCCTGCCAGAATCCACGCCCACTACCTTGCTCAACTCAAAGGTAAATTAAGTCATGTGTGATCAGTTACCCACAGATGTGGAGCTAAAGCTTTTATTTTGTAACTGATTAGTTAGTATTGCACGTGATTGGCTTGTGACATTTTTTCTATGCTTTCTCAGCTTTTTCGGGCAAATGGGCTTAGGGCTAAATAGGAAAGCTCAGGGCCAACACAGCCTTATGATAACTAGCTTTGTGATATCTAGGCTAACTCAACCACCAATGTTGGGCATAGTGGAGCCAGGTAGTTCAAAAAGAGCCAGACAAAGTTAAACTTTCTTCATGATGGAGGCCAATTGTGTAGTGTTTGGTTGGACTTAAAACTTGGCAGACTTTATCCTTCGTGGCACATAGTTTGACATGTCTGGGTTATGTACTTCTAATTTTTGCATTTTTATTTTCAAAACAACAAATGAACCAGGAGAAACTTAAACTAGCCTTTCACTTTGTGGAAATGGCCATTTAATATGCTTAATGCTTCCTGTTGCAGTGTTTACTGTTCTGGGTCAGAAAGGTGTCAGGGACTCGGCCAGAGGAATTGTGGGAGATCAACTTCAAGTTTCTAAAGCAGGTAAAAGGGGTTGTTTAAAACCAACTACTCTTCTTACTAAATATGATAACACTTTACATAGTCTATAATCGCTTGTTGTTGTTGCTGCTGTCATGTTAATCTTTATATATTTCTGTGATCATCTACATCCCAGCAGGAACACAGTAAGAATGGTTGTGCCAAGTCCTTGCACCTGCCCACACAATACGAAGATGTCCACACAAACCCAGACTCTGACTGCTACATGCTTCAGATCACTACCCTCAACTTCATCTTCATCCCAGTGGTCATGGGCATGACACTGACCCTGGTTAGTAACTCTTGGGTTTTGGTGGATCTTGGCTTTTACTTCTTATGATAGAGAACACAGATTGTAGTGTTACCTTATTTAGCTATCACTTGATAGCTGATCTTTGTTGGTAATAATTGGTCATCAAAAACGGAAATTTTTGGCATTGATTGCACTTAACACAATCCCATGCACACTGCAATATTTAAGCACTGTACATCTGTTGTTAAAACAGTCATGCAATATCCAGCAGATTCAGTTTATACTGTTTATTTATTGATTCCATTTTATGCTGCTCATACATTACTCTGAGTAATTTATTTTGTTGTATTCAGTGTATGTATATTTTGCTTTTCAGCTTTCTTTTTTTAACTCCATATCGTAACCATATGAAGGTCTAGGGAGTTTCAGCAAAGCTATGTGATCAAACAAAGCAGCACTTATCTGTTAGCTGTTTGCAAAGGGGGGAAGTTGTAGTTATAGACTTTCAGGAAGTCTTGGTGGGGTGACACCTATGGAGCAGGAAGTCATTTTTATATGAACTACAGTACATACAGTAAGAGCTTGTTGGTCTTTATCACAGTCACATATCAACTCCAATGAAAAGACAGAGAACAGCAGTCTTAGGTGAATCATGCCAAAAAAAAACATCCAAAATCTTCTGTACTAACTAATGTATTTTTATTATTTTTGAAAATTTTCTGCTTTAGCTTCTAATGCAGAAAATAAACCGATGCACCAAGCACCCTTAACTGCTCTTCTAATCCAAACTGGTGTATTTCTTTCTCTCTCTCTTAGTTCACAATCAATGTTAGCACGGACATGCGCCACCACCGTGTTCGCCTGCTGTTTCACGACTCACCGCTTCACCGGGGAAAGAAAAGGGGGGACCAGAGCGGGACTCAGGTGGTGTTGGATCCCGTACAGAGTGTGAGGCTCATGGACTGGTGGCATCCACAGTACCCCTCCTCACCCTACACGTAGGATGCTCCCTTGGTTCCTACAACAGCAGAACGTCATACCGAGAACCCTGCTGTTATCTAACCCCACTCACCAAACAGAAATATATTAAATGATTCTGCAGAGCCCCGGATTATGTTCAATAAGAACACATTTTGATCATCATTGATGTTAAAGAAAGCCAAATAGACAGGCCTGAGATGGGATGAAACCCGCCCTTCTCGTGTCAAAATCAAAAATACATACATGCCCATCCACCACCCCAACCGTCACACCCTAAACATCATAGTTCCTCCTTCATTGGCACTGGATATAAATCATGTACTGCAGAATTGTCCAGTGTGAACTTTGTTCCTAGGGAGACTGAGCTATGTTATTTATGTATACAAATCTGCCATGTCCACATAGTGACATTGGCACTCCCGCTACTCTTTCCATGCTCCTTAACTTTAGCATTTCCTTAGTCTTTATGAAAACATGGAGAAGTGGGGCTGGGCAATATGGAAACAAAGTAAATGTCATGATAACCAGAAGATCATTATCTGGCATCAGTAACTGCTTATGTCTGAAAAACTGCCATCAGATTGTTTAAGTAGTTTCTTGCTTTGGTCTGCGTAGTAGTGGAAAGTAGAACAGAAACTGAGTTTCAGATGACATTCTTAAGAAATTTAGAAATAGTTCTGGGAGAAATCTAACTTAAGATTGTTTTGAATAGTTATCTCAGACAAAAATGCGTAATGTTCGACAATATAGAAAATATGGTGATATGATCAGATCCATAGCTGATAGATGATTAATGTTTATGTATCAGCACAGCCCTACAGACATGGCAGGGAGGAATGTGTGCATTTGGAGCTGCCAGTTGCATAAAAAGACTCTGCTGTTATTTTACATAGACACCATTGTTGCATGTTAAACCTACGTGTGTGACAATTTTTTTCGAGTTTTCAAAACTCGTGGATTAACAGGGTGGAACATTTGTACCCTCCTCCGTTGATTTGTTTTCACACTCACTTGAAGTTTTAATCTGAAATATCTTGATTTTGCATTAGTTTGAATTTTGACAGTGTTGTATCAACAGAATCCATCATTATTATTATTTTAAAACCATTTGTTTTTCCTGATGTATTTAATTTAAGGCAGCCTCACTTAGTGTTATGTGAATATTAATGACACTGCTCTGTGCTGAAGGGGCCAAAGAGATGATTTACCTCAGACATCATCCACTCATCTGCTGATTTGGGCAGTGTTTCTTTCAGGTGTTTCTTTGCTAAAAACATCTTGATTGTCTCCTAGCTGAGCACTGTGTGAGCCATGTCCTCTACTGCCTCAGTGTCAACTTTGAATGACTCAAAGTGTTTAAGGTGGTCTGTCTGAGTGTTGAATGTGAGTAGACTCATACCAATCACCTGCTTGATTATGACAGATAGAGACATACCATTGACATTGTTTTATCAATCCATCAGTCATAAACAAATTAACCTGAATTGATTTGCACATATACACATATTGTAAATGAAAACAAACATTAGATTAACCACATACATTCAACACTTCTGGAAATGAAAGGATTGGTGATGACAGTGCCCCATAGCAGAAGACAGCTGGATGTTCAGATTGGCAGCAGTTGATTGTTTTAGTTGGTGGTCTAGTTTTATCAGAAGAGAGTTGCATTGATGTATAAACTTACTGCACTGAAATTAAAACTGAAACTGCCCATTCAAAATGTTTCCAGTCTTTTTTCATTGAAATGTTGATTTACAATATTTCTTTTGATTTTGCTTCCCTCTTGTGGTCATACTGGTTATTACCCTTGTAGAACAGTCTGCTACACACCACAAAGGCCTGACTGAAGTTTTCTGCATGTCTTGGCTCAATCACTGTATAAAACAAGGCCTTCCTTCACATCTCTATATATATGCCTATGTATGGATGCTTTTCATGCTGTTAACGTACCAATGAATGTTCCATTTTCTTTTCAGTGAAGCAAAAGATCACATACTGACAACTGGACAACCAACAGGCAAAAATACAGCAGTCAGATCAACAGTATCATGTGGATCATGATATCATCATATCAGGATCATGGATCAACAGTAAACCATATGGGTTCACAGAATATAAGAAACACATGTGCAAATTATAACATAACACCTTTATAAAACTATTTCTAACCTTGTAGGTGAGCCAGGATTGCAAATGTAAACTAGTGGATGAACTTTTTTATTGGATTTTATTTGATCTTTTTATTGTGTTGCACAGGGTTTCATCCTAACACAGATACATAATTTGGACTAAATGATCATAAATATGTAAACTTGAAGCCACAGTATAGAAGTAGGTCAGAGAAGAGTCTCAGTTGCAGACGGTAAAAAACGACAGTCCTGCTCTTGGAGGTCTTCTGGCTAAACTTAGAGGACCTCTTTAAACTTCCTTTGCAGTCAACAGGCATAACGTCATCTCCTCGAAATACCGCAGAGTCTGTCGAGGATCCGAGAACACTACATTTCCCACAACCCCTCGCGCGCCCTGCCATTGGCGGCGGTACAGGTGACCGCAGACGCTCCGAGTTGTGACAACATCTCGACGGTCAAAACGAAAACAAATCAGCCGCAGAAGTGCCAAGTTGTTCCCGCTGCAGCCGTCTGTGGAAATACCCAGAAACTCAAAACTCATGTGAGGTTTTTTTTTCTCCCCTTTTCAAGTCGACTCGTGTCTCCTGGCAGTGCCCGGCTGGTTCGCTATAACCAGAGCGCACAAGAGAAGTGGACACGCACTTTTCCTGAAGCTGTTCTGTCTGACCTTCAGATCGGGTAAGTCACAGTCCGCTCAAGTGTGGTTTTGCTCCAACACCGCAACCTCTGGAAAGCCCGCAAGGAGACATTTAAAGTGCTGCCTTCTCCCTCAAAGTCTTGTGATTTGTTGCGTTTGAAATAAAAAAAAGTGCATAATTTATTATTTGCCCTTTAGGAATAAAAGAAACACCAACTTGTAGTTTTAATCTAAATGCTGCTAAATCATTACAAAAACAGTGACTATTCCTGCATTGGAGACGAGACATATAGCTGCATGCTTTCTTGAACTGAAACTTTCCATACAGGCTGCATGCATCACAAATCACAGAGCACCATTTGTCCAGATTTGGTCTCCAGCTCATGATGTTATTCTGAAACTCTAGTGGAATAATTGTGCAAACATTCCATAAAGAACAAAACAAACGACCATAAATGCCATTTTCTCAAACATTTCAGAGTGCGTTGACTTATTTGGAAAATAAGCAATAATTAAAATATAAACACTTTTTGTTCAGGTTTTGTCTCCAGCTCATGATGTTATTATGAATCTGAGTAGAATAATTGTGGAAAGATTGAAACTATCGTGAAACTAATAAGAACCAAACAGGTCAACCAAACTATTTTCTCAGATATTTCAGAGGACGTAGATTTTTGGAAAATAAGAAATAATAAAAACGTAACATTATAGTATGAAATAAAATAGCCTTTGTGATCCATTGAGTTGGACCATAATGCACCACTTTCAGCCCTTTGCTGCCATCAGTGAGTCTCTGCTGAGAGCTGCCCCTCTTGCCATTTATAAGCAGTAGCCAAGCAGGTGGTATCAGTAACGACACCTCAGTCCCGGGGTATGCTGCTATGTATAAGCTGTTACTGTAAACTGTGCAGACCGTAATACTCTGCTGCTTATTCAAGTCCTTTGCTTTAAAGTCCTGCATGGTGCAAACACAAAACTAAAGGCAACAGTGACTATTTATGCCCCTGTTGTCCCCTCTGCAGTGTGGACTTTACATACCCTGTGTTTATTATTAGTGTGTGTGCGTGTTTCACGGAGGGTACAATTTGTTATGCCTTATGCTCTCCAGTAATGCGATGACTCATTTTTATTCCAATTATGACATTTGATATACAGATACTTGAAATTTGCTGTGATTTTTTTTTAGTAGGAACTTCATGTTTTATCTTGTCTCACTGTAGAATGTGGTCGAAACTATTTGACAAATAAAGGCAACATATGATCAAACTATTTCACCACATTCATACACCATACTGAATTACTTATAATGATCAATGTAGATTTGAGGATTTACAGCTTTATGAGAGTGGGACCAGTGCTTCCTCTTAACTCCTGCCCCAGTTAAGGTCTAACTTTACCCCCTTCACAGCTGGTCTGTGTGAAGTCTGGAGGCTGGCCAGTATGTCTGTAGGTCTGATAACTTGTAACTGATGACTACTTTTTTCTAGCTTCTGCTTACATTCATGACATATCTACTTTTGTTTTTTATAAGGAATTTCCCTTTAGACATTGCTATTAGCGCTAAGTCATGACCATATTGTGTCACGAGAAACGCTGTGTTGACAGCTGATGAAGTGAGTTACTAGAAACAGAAAATCTTGAACTCAGCTATGACAATAAACTACGTATATGATTCCTGTATTTATGACATAGGTTGTGGAAACCACAAGAAAACCATACATGGAGCAGTACTGAAACAATCATTTACTAATAACCTTTATAACGACTGTTGGTTGGTAGAAATGAGTTTTGTAAGTTAAGGCATTCCTTTTAATTCTGCTTTGCCTTCAGTCACTTCCAGTAAGATGAATTTTGCAAGGAAGTTGCACAGGATCACTGAGGTCAGTAAAGCACACTGACAATTTGGGTTTCTTGGTGACACATGTATTTTTTTCTGTACGAGTTTCAATATAAACAACACACAGAAATGTGATACTAAAGGGCACGAGAACTTCCTCCACTTTATTGATCACTATTATTGAGACACAGAGATTGGCATCCACATGCATGAGGGCAGGTTCAGCACCTGCAATTACATACAGTGTGCGATCACACATACCGATACTCAGTGAATGTGTTGTTGATGTGGGTTCGGGCCGTACAACAGGAGAGTGAGTATTTTTCCACATAGCACTGTTGCAGAATTGTAGCACAGGAGTAGGTTAAACAACAGTTATGTCATTACACAGTCAAACCTGAATTTCTGTTCTCCTGGAAAGACACAAGACCTCGCTCACACTGTCTCTGTTTGCTTTGTCTCTGTCTCTCTCTTTTTCACTCTCTCTGTCTGCTCTCTGCCTCCTCACCTCTGTGAATCCATAACTGAATTAAAATGTTTCTGTTAGGAATGCATGATAATATCAGCATGTCATCAGTATCAGCCAATAAAGGCTTTAAAATGAAATATTCCGATGACATGACCGGTGACGCTTTAAGTATGTTTTTTGTACTGCAATGATTGCTCAGCTTTGTCATGTGAGGAGGAACCAAATTGCATTCTTCATTTCCCATCTTAAGCCATCCCAATTATTTGTGAGAAAGAGAAAGAGGCACCAACAATAAAACTGTCAGCTGTAGTTTTTTCTTTGTTGTGTATATTTTGAAAAGCATTTTATTTTATTTCTGCATCATTGGGCCATTGTGATAAGAGTAGGGATAAAAATATGTTAATCCCACTGCAGGAGAGGAAAAAAAAGTATATGCATATATTCCTGTCTGCCCCGGCATCGGCCAAAACAGAAAATATTGGCATATTGCTTATCGGCAAAAATCCATTACTGTGCATCCTGGGTGTACTCACCAGTTTTCTAAGAGGAAAAAATATGAAAGGTGTGTGTGTAGCTGTTTTGACCTTTACCTGCACTCGCTCCCTCTCTCATTGCCAAAACAAGTGTGTGTGCAGTGTGGGGACAGATGTATGGAGCGGAGTCAGTGGGGTTATGGAGTGCACGCAGTACGAAGGGTCAGGGGTTAGTTAACACACTGAGCCGTGAGGTCACTGTCAGCAAGGTCAGAGGTGAGCGGCCAGTATGTAGAGCAGTGGTGACGCCTGACAGACTCATTGCACTCTCTCTAATAGCACAGAGGCAACCTGCTCAGATGGCCAGCAAAGGAAAACAGGGTCGAGTTTCAAGCACTGAAACCTCACGGGGGAGGTGGCCACTTTGTAACTGTTCTAAACTAGATCCCAATTACCAGACTATCTGAACATTTCTCTTCCCTTGTTTGTGTTTATAAGAGTGTGTCTGATAACCTTGTCATGAAAGTGCACAAATTAGCAGAAGCATCGCATCCTGTGTGCTGTGTGTATGGAAAAGTGTGTGTGTGTGTGTGTGTGTGTGTGTGTGTGTGTGTGTGTGTGTGTGTGGTGGGGAGGGATCATATTTTCAGCCTCATTGGACTCATGTCCGCTTGTAAGTGTTGGGGATGGTGTTAATTTTCTTCAGGTAAACAGAGGCAATGGTGGACATGCGCACACACACACACACACACACACACACACTTACACAGACACACTGACTTGGCTCACTGGATGTACTCTAGTGTGAAAGAGCATCAGGTGTGTGTAAACACAGCTTCGTCCGTGTGCCATATGGACAGATCTCCCATGACCTGAACAGTTTTCTTCGTGACTAGACCAGGAAAAGCCAAATGAGGAACTGTCTCTACGGTGGACTGGATTTCCCTTACAAATAAAACAAGACGAATGAAAAGAACAAACAAATTACCATACAAGTTTGTCACTTAAGGTTGGACTTTTTACACCACAGGAATGACAGCTTGGCATGTGCTGTGTGACAACATGACCCATGATTTATCAGAGGTGAGTGTGGGTGGGACATTTTAGGGCATGTGCTGAATGTGTGACTCCACTTCCTCATCTTATCTCCATTCCACTGTTTCATATCCTCTTTTGAGTGACAGACAGTAGTGATGGTCTTGCGCAGTCTCTTCTCTGTAAGAATGGCGTCTCAGCTGAATCTGTGAGCGCACGCTGCAGCTGCCCTGTTGTGTATGTTTGGACAATGTGCTTGTTAGTGTGAGCCGCAGGGGTCTGTAGTCGTAGCTCTCTGTGACTTTAGCTCTCTCTCAGAGGCCCACAGCTGACTTCAGAGTTATATTTTTATCTCCTTATAAAGTTGATCATCTCTCTCATTAACTGTGTTTTGTAGAAATAGTAAGATTTATTGTTCCCACACCAAGATTATGACACAATTGTAAAAGATGTTCCTTTAACAAGTTGTCAAATCTCAGTGTAATTGTCTTTCAAAATATATGACCACTATGAAGCAATCTTACTTGATCCCCTGCAGTTTCACTTCTTTCAGGAAACTGTGTCTGTTAATGTGTGTTGTAAAATATCATTTAATCAATCATTAATCAATTAATTTGTGATTTGGTTCAAAGAAATTTGGATTTCAAGAGTTTTTGAAGCTTTTGTTTTGTCTGTTTCTATCTAACACTCACGCAAAGTCTAGAAACTCTCATATGAACTCTGCAGCCTTTTCTCTTAATATTATGCCCTCTGGGCTCCTCAGACAGGTTTTGCACCTAATTCCTAGTACTCTTTCTTTTGCCAGCTGTGTTAGACAAATGGCAATAAAAACAGAAAGGCTGTTTCTCTCGAAGGCATTTTTGATCACTTTCGGTCTGGTTTCAAGGCTCCAACACAATCAGCTTTAATGAGGATGTTGAATGACCCACTGATGACTCATGACAGGGCTGTGCTAATGCTCTCATCTTGGATCTCATGTCTGCCTTTGATATTCATTTCATGTTTTTACAATAATCATCAACATTTCAGTAAATGTGTTAGCCGGCTGACTAATTTTCAACTGCAGTCCTTTGACAAGATGTTTTTAACCTGTTAAGTGATAAAATGTCGAGGACACCAACAACGGCAACAAATCAAGGATTCTTCAGAAACAACACAAGTCATGCAGAACAACAGGAAACAGCAAAGCATCAGTGCAGTAATAATACAGCAACAAGAAACAACATTATGGCCACGCAAGCAACACGAAGCAACAACACACAGCTAAGAAATATTGACCACAGCCGTCTTCTGATGCATGAGGAGCAGCAAGGAGCAGGAGCAAACTGTAAATACAATATAACAGTCTTTGTATTGATTTTGATGAAATGTTAAAAGATGCTGTTACGGATTAGTAAAATGGTAACACAGAGTTGTAAGGCACAACTATAGAAAAACATAGCAGATTGTTAATAAAATACTAGTAGATATTCCATACATACCCAAGCAATGCAAAGCTGGCCACAGGCAACAGACAAAGGACCTGGGACAAGTCAGCAGCGGGTTAGCCAGTGATAACAATGATAATGATAATAACTTTACTGAGTGTCTTTGTCACTCCTTCGGCTCCCTCTCAGGTCACATTGCTCGACATGTTTCCTCCTGATCATTCAGAAATACACAATATTTCCTTCCACTCATGTTGATAATACTTGGCTTTCATTTCTGAATCAAATAGGTCTTGCTGTTTTATTCCAAGATTCTTAATAGCTTGGCTCCTTCATATGTCTCTAAAGTCCCACATCACCAAAGTTTCCTCCATATTACAATATCTGATATAATATTTATTTCCGTCTCAGAAAATGTCATTTCAAAATGCCTGTTTCAGGTTGCGGTCTGGGCGAGGGAAGAAAAGATTTTCACAGTGTGACTAAAAGTAGATTGTTCATATTTTTAATATTTCCAACTTTCTCTGTCTGCTGCTTACGTTGTATTGTACTACACAGGTGTTTCAGTTTCACTGTTTCTGTTGTAAGATGACTGAACTAGTCAAAAACAGGATGTCTCTCAGTGTCTCACTGTAGTAGCCCAGGAACTAGTGTAGTCTTTTATTTTACCTAGGTGCATTTGTGATCTGTAATCAATTTTTAATGTATGACTTTTATTCTGTTTTAACAGAAAGTGACATTTAATTAAAGTTGGAAAACACCTGCTTGCCAAACACATGTTTAGCAACTGTCATTGAATGAAAAGAGGAAGAAAAAGTGGATATGTAACCTTTCGCACTTTCAAAATCAGCATCAACATGTGCTGTTGTCACACATACCTTTTTAAATTAAGTGGCATGACTACTTCTCTTACTTTCTCAGTAGTAAATTGGCCCCCGTCTGTCTGTAACATCATTCCATCAGGAGCAAAATTGTTTTAGTGCAGATTATCTGTGTGATATCTCAGCCGAGGAACAGAATGGATGCTCCCTCTTCAATCAATAGCAGGTGCTCTCCTCATTCGACAGGAGCTCTTATCTGCTGGGATTAGTAACCACAGCAGTTTTAGTGGCAGCACTCTGTACTCTGCCCATTTTTATTGGATAATCTCTTCCTCCTCTCTGTTAGTGTTGGAGTCCCTGACAAAATCATCTGTAGTGGAGATCCAGTGATATACTTTATAAGGTTGCGTGTGTGCATTCCTTTGTCTGCACCCCATATTTGGTCAAATGGATGCTGACCTGACACACAAACACACACACACACACACACACACACACACACACACACACACACACACACACAGGGGAAGTATTGTTGTACACTTATTGATTATCACCCTCTTGACCCTTCCCTCAACTCTTCCTGTTTTTTCAGTAATGTCTATTCTTCCTTCCTCACCTCTTCTTTGCTCTCTTTCTTTCTGTAGTTGTTTCTCTGTCTTCCTCTCAAAAGTCTGAAGGGCTCAAAGGCAGCCACATTCTTCATACTAATGGTAATTAGTTTTCAACTTGATTGAATTTAGGAGAAAGAGAGTGAGAGAAAGTGGGACAATGAGAATGAGCGTGAGTGGAAAGTTTTATAATGATCAGGTTACGGTTTTGTGACAGCAGTCATGAATTTATTTTTTTCTTTTACTGTGTATGTGTGTGTGTACGCGCGTGTGTGTACGTTATCTCACAACTCATCTTTCAGATGCCTTGCATTCCATCTCACAGTCGACGGTGACTCTCACGTATGCAAAAAGAAATGCTGTGCGGCTGGTTGGCTGGTTATTGCACTAGTCTTTACGTCTCTATCACACACAAACACACCCATAGATCCCCACTTTTGTTTACTCAGCGTTAGTAACGGTTAATTTAGATGCTCCAAAAAGAAAAATAAATGCATTGCAAATGACATCAAGCAATAACAGCAACCACAATTCCAGAAAAGTTGGGATGCTGTGTAAAATTTTGCAAATCATGTAGATCCTATATTGCAAAGACAACATAGAAAATGTTAAAAATGTTATCGCTCTATGAAATATGCTCATGCTCATTTGAAATTTGATGCCAGCAACACAAAAAAGTTTGGAAATCAAAATCAAATCATCTAATTTAAAATTAGCATATATTTTTCATAGAACAATAAATGATTTCAGTTTCAACATTTGATATGTTGTCTTTGCACTATTTTCAATCAAATATAGGATTTACGTGATTTGCAAAATTTTACACAGCGTCCCAACTTTTTTGGAATTGAGGTTGTACATGAACTCTTAAGCCCTACTGTATTTTTGCGCTACACTACAATACCAACAAGTAGCCATGGAGTCAAAATTGGGGGGGACCAAATCTGCTGGGGGATCTGTGGTCCCCCTTTCCGGAGCCCTCACACAATGGCAACAAAGTCAAGTTTGGCTGCTACAGTGGCTCTGGGCTACCATATCTAGGTTTCCCACAGAGGCATGCCTGTCAAAAAGGAATCAAATTGATGTTATGGCTATTCAGTTTGGTCTAACTTCAGTGATAATGAGCCACTCATATTTATTCAGACACAACAGCAAAAACAAAACATGTTTTTCCTTCAGAAGGGCAGAGGCTACTGTTACCTTGTAATGCATGTCCTGGCTGAAGTGAAGTGTTAATACTGGTACAGGGTATTTTTAGCATATTCGTATACCATATATTATCCGTCCAAGATCCATGGAATTAAAATGAATATTTATATTTATGTGGTTAATATCATCATAGATGGCAGGTGATATGTATTAATAAACCACCAAAGCAGGCCTCATGTTCATGAACACAACTTGAGGTCACCTCAGGTCATATGATGTAAGACTTAGAGTATGAGGAAGTGTTTTTTTTCGTAAGCATAAATGATTTCAGCAGAAAACAAGTCTTGGATATTGAAAACAGAAGCATGTTTAAACCTCCTCTGCAACCACTGGTGAACACATGCATGCAAACTTACTGCTGTGTGGCCAAGGATTGTTTACAAGATACCAAATAAAGCCATAAAAAGAGGCATCTTTGATTATTACACTCAGCGTCAGCACCATCATATAGATACAATATGTATGTGATGTAGATATGTATCATACAGACAAAATGTTTAAACCTTATAAATGTTATGTGTAAATCCATTTTTACATGGATGAATTGTAGACCCATCGCCTGCAACCCTGCCTATAACTTGTCTGGTATATTGACAGCACTGTTTGGCCTACTTAACAGAGAGATAGCCCTAGGTTAGCATAGCTGGGTCAAACTTCACTCGGACATATCAACACAGTCATCCAACGCTTTCGGTAGAGCTACAGTGATGGTCTTGTGCTTTCTATTTGTTTGCAACCTCTCTACAACCATGGTGACGATAAAACGATGGGCAACTTGCCCAGCAGACGAGTAGAAGAGGGTCATGGGTGGTGTGTTTGTGTGTGTGGACACACAGGTATGTGTGTGCGCATGTGTGTGTTTGGGTCCTGCCTCCTCCATAGGCCATTGTCAAAAGAGTACAAGGCTTTCTTGGTCAATGATTTCCCCTCCTACGCATATGCCCTGTGATTGGCCAGAATTGACAGGAGCGCAGCTTTCCAACCAATAAGCTGAGGGCCTGGAGGGGTCCTGCCCCTGGACCAAAATAGCCCAGTAAATACACTGCGGGCACTATGAGAACTGGAGCTGGCCCACTGTTAACTGCTTTGTGTACAAACAAGGGATGCTTGTCAGCCGGGTACTGCTGAACCATGCTGGCCTGTGTGCTTCTCTGTTGTGATAGGCACAACTAGCTGAGTGGCACTTTGATACCACTATTTGTGTTTCTGCATTGGGGGCCATATAGGAGAGTATGGATACTAATAATCAGGCTACATACAGGGATGGAAGAAAAGGCCTACAACAGACTTTTATTGACATGGCAGAACAGCTCTTGCAAAACCTAAAACACGTCACGCACAGAGAATCCATCAAACAAGCCGTTGCACACAACAGACTTTCTGCATGTGGCCTTTACAGTATGTTTGTGTGGACATGTGTGTGACAACCTGAGGCAGATGCAGATTGATTTGCTGATTGATTTGAAAGCGGGTCACACTGTGTTCTCATTTCATGAGTTGAGTTTACACGAAGTTCTAATGAGGAGGAATTACTTCAGTGGTAGGTCCAGTTTTCAGGCTCAAACACACTAGAAATCACTTTATAGTATTATAATATTGCAATATTATATTTCTGATTGCTTCATTAAAACCTTTTTTGTTTTCCACGTTTTGAAATGAAGACATTCTGTTATAAATGCCTGATCTCATCTCAGACTTCTCTAATCGGCCTGTCAGCAACTCGTCATCCTGCCTACTGTTGTTGTTGTTGTTGTTGTCTGTGTGTTTGTTATAGGAGGGATGTGCTTGTGTGTATCTCTTTGATTGAGAATGTCGAGAATGTTGAGACACTAATCTTTTTGTTTGCATTTTTGCATGTGCATACATAAAAATGAGTGCACAAACTCAGAGGACAGGGAGGAGCGGTTCACGACATGACTACTGGATCTTGTTTCTCTTGGAAGTTTTATTTTCATTTGAACTCACCGGCCTTTCACAAGCCTTCTACAGAACAGGAAACACACAGTCCTGTAGCTCCACTTAAGATGCAAAGCGAGAGTGTGAAAATACTTTTCATCAGTTGTTGTTAATGGGATTCTATATTCTCTGGTTTTATTATATACACAGACATTTTTGTTTTCTGATTCGTCTTCGATTCGTAACATTTCTAGTCAGTCTAGTGATGTGCTGACAGAAATGTGAGGACACTATTTTCTTTTAATAGTGTAAGTGCGTCACTGCGCTGCAGCATCTCGCATGTTCTATAAGCATCTCGAAGAAATAGTGTTTCCAGTGCAACGTCTTAACTAATCAGTGACGTCTCTCAAATGTATTAAGATCCATTTGCGTCAGTCATTATCTATCTGCTTTGATTCAGAGCTCTGTGGTCACTTCACCTGTGTGTGTTTTTCAAAACGCATCTGATTTTTTTTTTAAGCAGTAGAGCTCTTATGCTTATTAAATAATCTCTCCAATAATCTCTCCAGGAGGCATTGACCATGACTTTCAGTAAATGCTAACACATGCATTACTATGAAACCCTTCTTTTTATTACTATGAGTGTGTGATAACATACAGAATGGACACAGTTCATCTATAACAATAAATATGGAGTTATTTCCTGTTCTCAGGATTGTGTCCAGGCTTGTTGTCTGTTGAGTCTTATGGCCATATAAGTATGCAGGTTTGTGTGCAGCAGGGTGACAGTGTGTGGGAGTGTTTTTTCAAGAAGTGAATATGCTGATTCACTGCCCTATAGTTCAGAAAAACACATAAACAATGACCTGGTAGAAGAAATACAGAATTGCTTCCTGGGTTTACGGTTGTTAAAGCACGAACACGTGTGGCTGCTGCTGTATATAAATGTTGCACACTGCTTTAGGAAGGAGGCTGGACTGAAGGAGGAGTTAGAGAGTTGGAGAGAGAAAGAAAAGAGAGAGAGAGAGAGGGAGATGAGTTTACCGGACACAGGGCTCTTGTTGTTGTTGCCCCAGACTCCAGCAGTCAGGCTAATTTAAGGGAAGAGGAGGAGAGTGGGAGGAGGAGCAGGACGAGGAGGAATAGGAAGCCGAGCTGGTGGTCGGAGAGAGGGAGGAAGGTGACTAATAGTGACTGTCACTCAGCCTACTAAAACTCGGCCGGTGGAGGGAGGAGTGGCATCACAACCAGTGAACCGGCACATGAATGCACTTGTTGGTGGGGCCCAGCCAGCAAGCTGTCTCTGTCAGTGAGTGCGTGAATTAACACGTGGAGGAGCAGATTTCTCTTGGAGACACTATGTTGTTTTTGGGATAGTTGGAGAGTTGCTGGTAAGAATCTTAAGTTCATATGTACTGCGCTATATACATCAGTGTGAGTGTTTCTCACTGCCTGGTATATGACTCTGATGATCTGAGTGCTTATTTCTAGACAAAATCAGAAATGAAACTGAGCATATCTGAAGTGTTTGTTTGAAGTGTTTTTAGCAGTTCCTCTTATCAAGAGAAGCAGCAACAGAGGCAGCATTAGTTAAATTGCCGTTGACAGTAAACTGATTGTAACATATTGCGTTTTGACCTTTCAGAAAAAAAAAAAGGATCTAGAGTCATCGCTGCATTGTTTAGCAATCTAATGATTGTTTGCTGTGTGCAGGAGGCAGAATGTCACAGTGATGGTACTGACTGTGTCTGTCTGCTGGAGGCACAATGGAAGTTACTACATGAAATACAAACAGTTCTCTAATGTTTGCTTGTGTCCCAAAATACATCAATTCAGGAATCATAAATGGTAAACTGAGGTGTGTTTACTGACATTACACCTGTGCCACAACAGGTGTGAGTGTGAACACTTGTACGTGCATGTACAGTATTTCTGTCACTACATATTCTGTTTGTGACTTGTGTGAGCACATGGTCTTTTATCTGTCCAACCAGTTTGGTCAGACAGGGAATACTGGTGCTGACTCCAGATTGGACAGCATTTGCTTTAATTTAGAGTTTTCAAGTGTTTGGCTACTGATATCAAAATGTTACGAGCAAACATTTATGCCTCACTCCTAGAAATTGAGACATGACAAGCAGCACTTGTTCTTTCCCTGGGCTTCCTGCAGAGGAAGTTGCTTCACCGTTGACAAAATTAGGAGTTGTGAAAACTGATGGGAAGAAAGGGGAAATGATGAATCGTCGTTAAAATTGATGATGCCGGCCTGTTGTCTTTCCTGTATCTCATCGTGTTATACTTTGATTAGATATGACTAAAAGTGTGTTTGCGCTGATAGCCTGTTGTTGTCCGCGCTAGTTTCACATTGCTCTCCTCTCTGTGATCTGTGAAGCAGAGTGACCTGAGTTGACAGATTCACTCTTGACAAGGGTCTCTCTTATCTGGCTATATATAGCTCGTGTGTGATTCAAACACAGCGTTGATGAGTTATTGTGATTCATTCAGATGACCTTCAGAAAGTTGGTTGCTGAGCAGAAATGAGTTTCGTTTGTGATTCTAATTCGACGTCAAATGATTTACACACACTGTAATTTATGCCTGTAAATCACACAGAGGTTTCTGTTCACCTTCAGCTTACTAATAATAAGATCATTTCATAGCTGTTGTCATGTGTCCAACCCTTAACCTCAACCATGCTAAAACATATACTGAAAGGAAGTGTTTTGAATATTGTACATGAGTGCACAGCCCTCGCCCCCTTGAACTTTTACTCACTTGAAAATGAAAAACATGACACCATGATGGCAAAGAACCAGCTGAACTGCAACTGATTTACTGATAAAAAGTCGAGCTAAACAGCTGAATCAAAGTCGTCTCCTGCAACAGAATTACAGAATGAAGCCTTGAAACAATTGAGATTATTGTCTCCTCACGCCGTTCAGTGGGTGTTTATACTTAGGTCTAACCATGGTCTGCTGCTTCCCTTGCTTCCGCTATGGAAATTCTCTTCTCTAACTTCTTCAGTGTGGGCTGCACACCTGCTGCTTCCCCCTCTTGAACACTCCGCTGCCTCCTCTGTTGCTTTTCCACACACCAGTCACAGTCACATATGTTACTGCTGTTCATTCCATCTGCATTTTATAACCAATCATTTCTTTGTTTCTTTCTATGTTTTTGTCTGTCTTTGTTTCTTTTTCCCTTCACACCTCCATCGCCTTTCTTCATCTCTGTTTGTCCCACGATGTCCCTGCTGCTGATTGTCATCCACTCTCTCCAGCATCCAGACATGTAGTCAACAGCAAAAGCAGAGCGTATTCCTCCTTGTGAACTCTTTTTCCTCTCAAACAGGTAATTGAACATTAGTCTGAATGTGTTTGTCTCTGTGCATTAACATGCTCCTATGTACTCTTTAGAAGAAGAAATCCGCCCATTCAGTGATTGTGGATCTATTCTGCATTAACACATCAGACAGTGCTACATCAAATAGACATGAGACCTCATCCCCTGTACCCCAGGATACAGGGGTCGTGCACCCCTGTAACCCCTGTAATCAAAATCCTTAGTATGTTGTAATTAGTACAGATATGAGCTGGTAGCAGGAAGGTTTTTCTGTCTAAGGCCGCAGTTGACCCAACAGAATACCAATCATGTCTGTTTGAAAGTGATCTGACTGTCCATCCATCCGCAGTCTGTCTGTCTGCATGTCCGTGCAGAATAGTTCGGTGTGTTCTGTCACTAAGCGATACAGCTGTTTGTGTGTGTGTGTGTGAGAGAGACCAAAGGGGAAGGGATAAGGACCCCATACTTGCAATGCCAGCCCTGTCACATAATCCTACCAACCTTACTTGTTGAGTGTATGTGATGGCAGCGGTTTTAATATTGATACTGTAGGTCTGTTTACATGTTGTGCAGGAGTCTATTCAAAAAGCCGACAGGTGCCGTAGAGCAGAAATACATGTGCACACTATATGTGTATTGTTTATGTGTGTGTCCCCCACTGACCCCCAACTGCTACAAAGACAGACAGACACACACCAGCACAAACAGATACATGTACATATATGAAACAAAAACAAAAAAGCACACACCAAAGCTGAGGGGAACAGGGTGTTCCTGAAAAGGAGAACAGAGAGCAGGGGGGTTATTTTAGTCATTAGAGCAGGCAGACAGATAGCTTAATGCGGAAAGGCCGTGTGTGTGTGTTTGTGTGTGCGCATGTGTGCTGTGATGGAAAGGCTAGTGAAGTGCTCAGTGCAGTGTCACATTTGGACCCTTCATGATATTAACAGGAAGTTTAATAACCTGAAACTTGGTATTAAAGTATCACAAGTAATTAGCAATATTATACAAAGGCTACAAAATGAAATTTCTTACCAAGAATGACTTAAACTTGCATGTTTTACCCTGTGATTACTGAGCTTGAACATTTGTTGAACGGTATGTCTAATGTGTTTGCGTCTCAGAGCAGGACCTGGACTTAACTTTGTTGCATTTGTTTGACCTTGAGGGATTTCTTTCTACCTTTACTCTCCGTGCAGAACTGCTATGATCCTAACTCGGAAATAAAATGTATTTTTGTTTCTACACTTGTCCCACAGTCTTTTCGACAGGTCTGTAATTTCTCTTTGAATCTTGTGAAGCAGCTGTGGCTGTTTACGTGTTGATGCATACATTCTATGTTGTGAGAGAGCAACTAGGTGTATGTTTGTATGCATACTTTCTTGGCATTGCGCAGTCACTTCTAAAAATACACCCTCCACAAATTAACACCATGTCTGAGCACAGGTGCCATTGCCCCACACTGCCCCCAAGTGTGTGTGTGTACTTGTGTGTTGCATCTGTAAATGTGTGTGTGTGTTACACTTGTATCTAAAGCTGTCATCACAATGTGCACAGCATGTTTAATGTGTTCTGTGTTTTGCACACCTCCGTGTATTATGTGCTTCTCGTTGGCATGTATGATTGTGACTAATCTGTGGCACAATCCAGAGTCGACCTCTGACCCGGGCTTCCTCCGCTCCATATCCTCCCACTGGCTGTCAGTGTTTGAAGTGAAGGGCCTGTGACATCACAGCGTTGGACACACACAATGGCCGCTGTGTGCTCGTACTGCGTCACAGATGCCTGCTTACCCCAGTGGATGCCAGGCAATGGGAAGGCCCATGTGGGAGATCATGCTGCCTGGTAGCAGTGTGTCACCATACGATACCAGGAAGTGATATCCTGTCAGGGTGTGCATGTGTTGCAGGATGTATACAAAATGTATCATGGGTTAGTCACCGCTGAAGGCTATACGATACATACTTCATATGTGTTGGAATGTTAGGTAGTGTTATGTAAACATTGCAGCTGCTACATCTGGTGTCATAAGCATTTTCTTTTTGCAGAGCCGAGGGACTGTAATCTTTACTTGCAAACATTCCTAACCACAACTAATGTATTTTGAACTTCTTTCCTCATGCATAGGGGATTCTCTGTGTCAGAGAGCATCAGAGAGACATGTATGTCCTCTACAAACAGCAAATAACACTGGAGACTTGTTTCATGTGTTTATGTGTCTTTGTGCTGATGTGTTATTGAGTAACATCAACTATGGATAAGTTGGAGAAGTGTTGAGACTTGACTCTTGACTTGAAATTCGGTGGTTAAGGATGGTTAAATTAGCATGTACTGTTGGCTGGTATGGCTCTGGGTTTAGCATGTAAAGCGACAGGAAAGAATTTATTTCATTTGTCCAGTGGAATATAATATGGTTGGCTATGCTCTATTTAGTGGGAGTCAATTATAGTTTTATTTATAAAAAAATAGAATGTGTGTTTTTTATTAAAAATTTTGCCTCAAAGGGCTTTACAGTCAACACAGCACATGGGTCTATCCGAGCACACGTCCTCCTCTGGCCGACATTCCTACCTTGCCGATTGAGTTTGGAGATGTAATCGCCCCATTTGTCAGACTCTATAAATACACTGTGCAGCATTCCACCACTGTGTGTATGCGTGCCAACACACTTGTTTGTTTGTCAGTGTGAGTGAGCACCTTGAAAGAGACAACTATTATTGCCACTACTACAAAAGGGCCTGCCTCTGAAGCTCGCAGTAGGTGTGAAGGCTGTGCGGTTGTGAGTGTTGGACGTGCGAGTGTGTTAGTCAGTTTGGAGCTGCTGATGTGGAGTCAGCCTGTCTTGAGTCCAAGTTCTGCTTCATGTTTGTGTTAGAATATGTGTGTTTCTCTGCATGGGTGTGTGTTTTTCATGTGGGCCATCCAGTGGGCACAAAGCGGGCAGTGTGTGCCCCCTCGGGTGCTGAAATGTACACTTCGGACAACAGGCGGCTTCAGTCCTCAATAGGAGCTGCCCTTCTTATTGTACCTCACGCACAATGAGCTTTTCTCTCTCTCTCTCTCTCTCTCTGTCTTTCTCTCTGTGTCTTTCTCTCTTTATGACCATATACAGACAGTGTCTCTGATGAGAGACTGGAGGAATGGGATTCTGATTGGTTGTTTAGACCCCGATGTCCCCGTCACTGCTTCTCTGTGTCTAGCTGTAGCAGAGCACGTTACCATCAGCAGAGACAGTAGAATAGAGTAGAAACCTGGCATTTGGTAGGTTTCATCACACCGGTCGTGGGTCTAGACGAGCTTAGTCATTCAGGGGATGAACAGAAGTCATTTCAGAAGGGGAACTGTCAGTCCCGGGACTCCCCACTGAGTGTGTGCCTGTATGCATGTTTGTCAGTGTGTATGCGTGAGAGAAAATAGGTGATGCTGTGAAGGGTTTATGGGTGTTCCCCATCGTCCTTATGCTCACATGATCACCCGAGAACAACAAGACCACATGACTCCCACAAGACCTCTCCTCCGTTATCAAGGAAGTACCTCACAACTTGCCCTTTTTTGGCGGGTCATGTTTGGGAGCTTGAGGGTGTTACTGCTCACTTCCTTCATCCCAGTGTCCTATTTCCATAATGAGAAGAGATATGACACCACTTAATGGATAAAGTCAGACCTACACAGAGAGTGTACAGATGTTGGAGATGTGGAGATGTTTTGCTTTGGTTTGCTCTACTTGCACAACAGCAATATTATGATATTCAGTCATATCTAAGTAGTGTGCTCCTTTAGAACCAAATGACATCCTGTATCTCTGTTACCACTTGATTGTTATTTATTTTTGTCCTCTCCTTACTTGACTTAAAAAATGAAATTCTTCAGAAATTGCAGGTCCTTATAGTTGTGGGATGTGACAGTATCACACGAAGGTGCATTTACAAAGGACCAACTCACAGTGATAAAGAGATCAATCAATAGATAGCTGTATAGATAAATTATTAGCAAGAATGTTTGGACAGATTCTCAGTTTACTTCTTTCATTAGGTATTACCTGCTGTAAAGGCAATGTTCTTAATTGTTTGCAATGAAAATATGTTTGAGAAGCAAAAAAACCATCATGGCTTATAAGATTATAGATAGACATGAAAAGCCTTTTGGTCTGTTTTTCATATGTTTACGTACAAGATCGACATCACATGAGCACCACTGCACATCTTTTAAACAGACGGATTTATTCTAGAGGCAGTCCTCGATGCCTCGTATAGACAGAAGGAGACACTGTAGCAGTGAGTGCTCAAAGGCATATACACTTGGTAAATAGGATTAGGAGTCTTCAGACCTACCTTTGAACAACTTGTAAAAAGTTGACTGGGTGCCTTTGATTCAGTAGGAGCATAGAGTGCATGTGGGTGGAAGACACCTCTGGCCCAGCAGTGCATCAAGGTCAAGGTTTCAGGCATACCTGTAAGTGGAGTGACATGAGTGGAAAGCTGACAGGCGGCTGATAATTTTGAAAATATCCTTGTTTGCTTTCTTAACCAGACTAAGAGGAGAATCGGTTTCATTATGCAGAAAATCATTGTTTGATGATGTACTTATCTTATTCAAACAAGTTGTGACAGGAGCAACAAAAGACTGTGAAAGTTGTGGACTGATCCAAAAACACCTGTTTGGATCAGTCCACAGGTAAACAGGTTGATTGGTAACAGGTGATAGTATCATGATTGGGTATGAAAGGTTCTTCCTGGAAAGACTCAGTCGTTCACAAGCAAGGATGGAGAGAGGTTCAACACTTTTTCAAACACATGATTGTATAAAGGAGATTACTAGATGGGCTCTTTGTAAAAACACAGTCTGTTTGTAAATGATTGAATTCTGTTTTTATTTGCAATTTACACAGCGTCTCAACTTTGTTGGAATCAGGGATCTAGCAGTGTCATAATGAGCATGAAAGGTTTTCTTTCGTGGCTTGAAACGAGGAAGGGAATGCCCAAACTACATTTGAGAATCCATTTCACTGTTAAAGAAGCACGAACAAAACTAACACATACTAAGTCAAGTGTAACGCAAAGAGTACCTAACCACAAAGACACAGCTCAGTTAACATAAAAAAGTGCATCACAACATTGAACACTTCCCCTTCTACTCTCACATTTCTCTTATCACTATTGCACCTATTAAACATTGCATATTGAATCAGGCGTCTCTACAGAGAGAATGTCAGTTGAGGTAGAAGTATTTACGCTGCATCTACCGCTCTTCTTGTTAAGGAATCCCTGCAGACGTCTCATAGAGAGGATTACATTTTGCAGCAGTCACATCTAACTTTACCTACAATTCTGTAAATCTCCACCATCCTTCTTTGTTTTCACCTTGTTTTTTTTTTTTTTTACCTTTCTCTGGCAACTCTCACATTTTTCTCCCTCTCTTTCTCCTCCACAGTTTCCTCTACCTCTCGGGCTGGACTGCGGTGCATTGACGTCGGCTCGCCCTCCCCTGCCCCCTCGCCCCCCAGCAATGGCCTCACGCATCGGTCTGCGGATGCAGGTACAACACAGCAACCATCTACCATCCAATATGAAGCACATGCAAGCCTCTGACTAGCTACAGATATCACAGTCTGTTTGTAGTGTTGTTTGAGGCTACTGGAGAGGTTCTGGTCAATGTCAGCGTTTTGGGTGTGTCATTTATTTGAAGGGCACCTATATGCAGCAACCATTTTTCCACTGATAAATTTAGCCTTGTTATTTGGCCCTTGCGTATTTTAATATGTTTACTCTACATGCTTTTCATACGGGGGGATTTTATAGGTGTGTGAGTCACCAGTTGCGCTCTGTTAACAAGCCGCCACTCTTGAAAAAGCAGAAAGCCAAAAGCAGCATCACCCATCACAGTCAGTTTGTAGGTCAGAATGCCTTAATGAACATTCCTGTGATGTGTGTGTGTGTGTGTGTGTCCAGCTGATGCGAGACCAGCTGCAGCAAGAGGAGCAGCGTGAGAGGCAGCAGCAGCTTCAGCACCAGCAGCAGCAGCAGAATGCCGCCCTGCAGTACATGCAGCATCGTATGGCCGGGCCACCTGCGCCCACCCCAGCCATTAGCACCCCACAACATTACCAAAGCATGCAGGTCCCCATGGAGGTTCTCAAGGTCAGTGGGGCTGCAACACATAATCATTTTCATTATCAATGAATGTCTTTATTTTTAACTGATTTCTTAGCAAAACAACTGCTCAATCCAAGAAGATATCAGAAAATAGATATGACATGATGATAGAACAATGGATTTTTATGTGGATATACTCATCACTTCATCGAGCTGTTTCAGGTTACTATGTGAATATAATCTGTGCTTTTCATTCATGGCTGAAACAGCTCATTTAGAAGTATTTTGGCAGGAGAAGAATAATAAGTTGGGGAATTTGTGGTTTGATCTGTTATTCATTGAGTCCCCTCCATCCCTCTACACAGTCTCCTTTTTTAGACCAGATCCATGTAGTCTGTGGGAATAAGATAATGAGTGTTGTAAAATCTCTGTAACTCGCTTCCGGTCAAAATGCAAACGCACTACAAAGACAAAGCGCTTTAACAGATCTCATTGAGGGGATTTGGCGGAAGAGAGAAAAGGTGTTGGTAAAGGGGGGGTTGAAAAGGAGAGGGGGGCTCTGGCACCTCCATTAATCCACTCACATGCTGCTGAGAAGGAGCAGCGGACGTGGTCAGGACTTCACCGGGTGTCGTGGCCTCTCGCACAGCAGCACTGCCACACGGGGAAAATCAGGGATCAGATTTGAAAAAAAAAAAAAAAAGGCAGAGAGAGAAAAATGCGGTGGAGCAGCAAGCAGGTAGGGAGACAGATGGGGGGGAGGACGACGGCCAGATAAGAGAGGTTTGACGTGTTGTGCGATAGGACAGACAGGAGCGATGTAGGCAGCCTGAGTCAGACAGGGAAGATAACGCTGAAGTGACATTTTGCCCGATTCCTAAGATGCTTGTGTGCGTCCTTATCTTTGATGCTGTGTGTTTGGGTTTGTGCAACACTCCATTATGTGCATGTTTGTGTCACTTTGTGGTATTGTGAAGTGTAAATCTGCACAGTTTGTATGCACTGGTGACTGTATGAGGCAATTTGCTATATCAACAGTTTACTCGGTGTGCATGCATGTGTGTGTGTGTGTGTGTGTGTGGGTGTTTCGAGTTGTCCTTCCTTTCGTTTTGTAGATAAGATGAACTGTCTGTTCATCAGTCTCACCGAGCCTGTCATTCCTCCTGCGCTGCATTTCTTTGGACTTCATCTGTGCTGACAGAGCTGGGCCTGATAGTTATGACTGAGTAGTTGCTCCTCTTGCTCGTGACATACAGACATATTTAAAGTTGACAGCCGGTCGTGTGTATTTATGCAAAGTGACAGGATTTGCCATAAGAAACATCTGTAAACTCAAAGTGGCATGAAGGTGTAAAAACATTTATTTATCAAAAATGCTTCTGGTTCATTTGCTATAATCCTGCTGTTGGTTATAAATAGGGGAGGGGGTTTGGAGGGCTGAGGAGTTGATTCTTTCTCTGGAGTAATGGGGGACAGGCCTGCTCTCGACTGAGCTCCACTCTTTGATGTGAAGGAATGAGGGCAGCCTGCCACTCTATGTGGCCACACCAGAGGATTTAGTGTGGCATTGCTCCTGGAGGCATTACTACTGATTTCATGCTCCTGTGTCCCAGTGTCATCGCAGTGTTATGGGACAGGAATGATGGAGTGTTCATCTGAAGTGCATCCTCAATGCATTGCATGTTATGTGTTTCAAATGTTAGTCTTAAACCAGACTGAGCTTATAAACTTATTTAACACACAAAATATTTATGAATTAATTAAAATGTAATTCTGATGAAAGCACTGTGCTCTGGTTTTGTTCATGTGGTGTTTCAGCCATTGCAAAATAGGAAAGAATGCTCATATCTGTGAGTGCATTATTATAAGTTGACCACAATGGCAAAATGGAATATTTGCAGTGAAAATACTGACATGGTCACGTAAAAATGTATTGTCTTTGCTGGCTTACACTTTCAGCTGTATCTCTTTAAGCTAATGCAAGGGCATCTTTTAAGTCCAATTTTATTGTGGTTGATAGTCTGTCTTAGAGATCAACTCATTTCTTGTCATCTTTGACTTTTTTGTTATTTAATTTTTTGTAACTCCCAGTAATGTCTCCATTCAGTTGTAATGTATGTATGTTTTTCTCAAACATATTAAAGATCCAAATATGTCATTTTAGGCCATATAAATTCTAGGTTATCATGTGGTATTTAAAATGTCAATCTGTTTGGGAGTGACAGCAGCTTTCAGTCCTTTTGGTTTTATTTCGATTACAGTGTCTTTAAACAACACTAAATCGCCACTATAAATCCTGTGTGTAATATGTTTCCATGGAAAATTGGTTAATGGGGAATTATTTGCATCAAAGAATTGCATCAATGTGCAAAACTATAATTGAGTAAGAACTCATGTTATGTCTCCACTGTCCATCTGTAATGCAGGTACAGACCCACTTGGAGAATCCTACAGACTACCACATCCGTCAGTCTCTGAAGCAACAGGTGAAAGAATACCTGTCCACCACCTATGCCACCAAACAGGTACTTTTCTAGATGCCTCTACTTTGCGCTGTGTATATATATATATATAACTACATGCATGTATGGCCTGTTTTTTTCTGTTTTGTCTAGTTTGTCCAAAAGTCCTAACAGTACTATGTTACATTAATCCATGTCAGTTCTCAGTCATCATCACCTTCTGTCTCTGTCCACAGACGGTCCACGCAGCAGCAGGGCTGGTGCCGCCCTCTCCTCCCCCAAACATGGTACCTACGGGGGGTTCGGCATCTGCGCCCCCACCCCTCCACTCCCCACACATGCGCACCGAGCAGCTCATGTCTGGTAACAGTGCCCCCAACAGCCCCATGGCCATGCTCAACATCGGCTCGAGCCACGAGAAGGAGGTAGGCGCTCGCAAGCATGTTCCGTCAGTAGCATAAACATAAACCCATAAACATTCATTCCTGGTTATGTTTTAAAGTGCAATTGAGAAGAAGAACCAGACCGAACAAATAACCATAAAACATGACTTAATGACACGCTTATATAAAATTATGAGGATTGAATATTACCCCCACAGTGAGATTATCCTCACCTTTTATGAAAGCACCATAATGATTTAATTGGTCCTTGGTAGGCTGGAGCAGCGTAAATCATTGGTGTTAATGTAGGTGAGTGGATGAATGTATTGACTAACTTGCAATAACTGAGAGCGACTATCATTGGAGTTTAAATGCTCCATTATGGCCTTGCAGGAGTAATTACACCTTAACAAGTGACAGGAAAACAGCAGAATGTAAGGCCCTTTGAACCATGCAGACTTTGACCAACTCTCCTCCTCCTCTTTCTCCAACTGTCCTCTTTCGGGTTCTTTGAAAGAATATAGTCTTTCCAGTTAGTCTCCATGACAAAGAAGTCATCTTTAAACTCTTGAGTCAGACATGCACCTGCAGGCGAGTTCACCTGGAGGCCTACATGCCATCAGGTTTCAGGTGCTTTTGTTAACATGCCAATAGTTGTCAGCTGTGTGTGGTGTTTGCTAAACATGGAAATGTAGATTAATTGCAGTTTTTGTTCTACAGTTAAGTGTTTATACTCATATTCACATGACTAAAACTGTTTGTTTTTTTTCAGATGGATGAGGTCATTGATGACATCATCAGCATGCAGTCCAATTACGATGACATTCAGGGATACGTTGACCCCATCCAGATGCCAAACACAGTAAGTGGAGCCAACCCACCAACAATGTGTGTGATTTTGTCTTTTATACAACTAATGTACTCTGCACCCAACTGATGCCTTTTTCAGTTAGGGGGGGATTTTAGATGTGGTTGTAATCTCCACCAAGGAGGCCATGTTTTCGGTTCAGTTGTTTGTTTATCTGTTTGCCAGCAGGTTTACGAAAAAACAGCTCTTCCGATTTTCATGAAACTAAGTGGAAGAGTGTAGCATTGGCCAAGAACTTTTGGAGCAGATTTGAGTCATGGGTCGGACACACAAATTATTTTTCACTTTTGTTAACATTGTGAGTTGGGGCATTTTGCATTGGCAGAATGAATTTCACACATTATAAAATCCAGCAGATGGTAGTAAAGTTCACTAGTGACAAAACAATGGCAATTGCCAGACATATAGAGTGGTCTTGCTTGCAGATTTGTATATCGGAGAAGAGTGGCCTTGGCTGTCTGTCTCAGTCTGTGCTCACCATGTGGCCTTCTAGTTACCAAAGATTTCCTGTATGTTTCTATAGGTCTAAATAATGATGAATGAATGAATGAATAATGTTGAGCCCTTTGAGGCAAATCTGTGATTTGTGAGTTTGAGCGGTATGAAGAAAGTTGACTTGATCTGAATACTTTGCTGTAATTTATCTTTTACTTAGAACAAAACCACAATACAATAGTATCCAAAAAATGCGAATGAGTTAAGAAAAATCTTTTTTTCAAATAGCATTCCAATTGTGTCCAGTGCAATTCAGCTCTTGTCTCATTTGTCTTTTATTGAAGATTCAATAATAGACAAATTATCCTATTGCATGGCAACATACTATATGGATATTTTGTGTTGGTCCACATCGGTCATACACCTTTAAAATGCCACACTTCAATTCTCCAATGTTGTATTCTCTGAACATGTAGTTGTCTGAATCTTTAATCCGCTCCAGGTTCTATTTTGGGCCCAGTCTGCTCTAAATGAGTCACAGGGTTGTATATGCCGAGTCATCAGTACTCAGACGTTGGCTTTTCAGTAGTTCCTGAAATCGCTGTTCCTGCATCTGTTCAGTCTTTATTTGTCACCCCTCTCATTTATTGTTAATGCTGTTAGTTTTTCTTGCTGTTATCAGGGACGGCATTCGTGCATTTGTTAGTCCTGTTGCTCTAAACCTGCTTTAATGGGAGGCAGTAGATTATGTCTTTATACACACATATACGCAAACACATACACAAATTCACATGCACACATGCAAACATACATAATTGACTTAAACACTAAACATTCCGTCCATAAACCACGCTGGATGTAGTCAGAAACTGTAGAGACAGGCCTATCAGACCAGGACTGTGCTGTGCTTTGTGTTTGAGCCAACAAACTTAGAAAATTAACAATTAAACTGCCGGCAGTTGGAGTTAAACTTGTTTACAAGACACTGGGAGAGAGGGGGGTGGAGAAGGAGAAGGGGAGGAAAAGAAGGGAGGAGGGAAAGGGGGATGAGGGCAATTTGTGCAAGGGGAAAACAGGCTGAAAGTCCAGTTAGGGGAAAGTTCACTCTTGTTTAGTGGGGAGCGGAGGTAGAAGAAAGACGGGATCGGCGGTGCCGAGGTCAGTCTGACAGGACAGGGGCGGCAGTGGCGGAGAGAGCTGCGTGTGCCGCTGGTTCCTGACGGAGAAGAAGAGAGAACGGCGGCCAAGCGAGAGAAAGAGTGGAGGATGAAGGAGATGAACAAGACGTATGCAATTGTGGAAGTTATTGAAGGAAATCAGATTCAGCTGGTAAGACACTGGTGCGCTATTGTTTATCAGGCTATTTTAAAATGACTTTGGTTGGCTTTATAGGAGTTTAGCTTTTTCTCTGAGTGAACCACAGTTTTGACGGATGCAGTGACGGCTCTAACTCTCAGCCACGGGTCACTGATTATAGAATGAGCTGCAGCATGGGAGGTGGGGTAGCTGAGGTTTTTATTTTTACAACAGTTTTTGTTTGTGCACGTGATGGGTGGTTCTGCAGGACTGGGATCATAATTCTTGCACTCTTGTTTGAATTGATGTTGAGCATCATGTTGGGATTCACCGTGCAATTGAAGCGTGAATATCAGCAGGTCTCGACAAGTGCAGTCTCAGCTCATTGTGTGGTCGTCTGTCTGACCCACTGCTTCATAGCTGTGTGTGTGTGTGTGTGTGTGTGTGTGTGTGAGAGAGAGAGAGAGAGACAGACAGAGAGATGGAAAACAGCCTCCTTTTGTTTTATCTGTGGCTGATTGCTTTAATCAGTGTGAGTGTGTCTGCGTGCACGTGTTTGCATGTGTGTGTCACAGTGATTGATTGCATTACGCGATTGATCAACCCTGAGGATGATCACTGTGTGTAAAACCAGCACATTAAATGACCTGAGAGAGAAAATCAGAGCACAGATCAATGTGTTAAGAGCGCTGCATTTTCAGAACATATAAGTGTTAAAATGTACTGGAAAGAAAACTTGGAGCCTTATTCCCAACTGACAGACCACTGAGTAAAACTCACCTGCTAATCCTGATGGGGATTAAAGCAGCAAACTCCATGGAATTCTTGGAATCTCAAAGTTTAGTGAAAACACCACTAAATACCAGGCACAAGCGAACAGTTCGACTCTTGAAGTGTGTGTCTGAGTGTGTGTGGACGGGTACACTGAGTCCCAGTCACACTTGCTCATTCAGTTGAGTTAGATGGGTTCGTACTGGAGTGGGGCATTGTGAAGAACGAGGTCTGTGTGGCCAGGACATGGGAGGTCTGTAGAGACTTGGAGGAGGCTGGGAATTAGAGTTTAGTTGAAACTGTGTGTTGAGTCATCAGCGGAAAACATGAAACAACCACATCAGGGTGTTGCATTAAAATCTGTTTTTATATTGAATTTGCAAAGCAACTAAATGATGTTTGAATTGAAATAATTAAAATCAATGAGACAATTTGAGATGTGATTTTCTATATCTTAACAGTTACATACATAGTAACATACACCTTATACACATGCCATGCTGCTGATACAATATAGTGAAGCAGTATTTGAAGAATGGCTTCTGTTTTTTTGATATTTCGGATTTTTCTGAAAGGCAGGGCTGTAAACCACGACAGTATAATTTCCTCCTAAACAGTGAAGATTTTTATTTCATATCCGCATTCTTTAGATCTTTGGTGAGACTTTTAACAGAGCATATCATTTACATACAGAAGTGAGCCTTTGGAGGTCTGTGTGTGTGTGTGTGTGTGTGTGTGTGTGTGTGTGTGTATTAATGCGTGTGAATGTGTTTGATCTCACAACTCCCACAGTAGCCAGCAGATAAGGTATCTCTTCCTTTAGGTTCTTTATCTTTCAGGCCTCATTAGCAGTGTCACATTTGCCCTCGCTTCAGGGACTACGACACGATTGGTAAAGAGGCATAAAAAGTTTGTCGCACTCAAACTATGCGGGACAATTGAAAGGAAATCATGTCCTTATAGGACGTACAAACCTAAATCACAGGTCTTGTGCAACGTCTAAAGTGCAAGAGTTAGAAGACCACTCCACAAGTGTGAGTTCAGGAGCTAGAAGAGGCCGAGGCGAGGAGTCATAAAGAGATAAGATAGATAGGATGATAGTCAATCATTGCTGTGTGTTTGGCAGGCTGTTCTTAGGTGTGATATTATTGCATTATCTCTTCTTTTCTGTACTTTACAGCACACTAAACATGAACACTGACTTATATAAGCTAACACATATAACAAGTAATATATATATACTCATTATATGTAAAGGTGTGTCAAGCTCTAAATGTATAGTCTAGACATAAAACCTGTGTAACCTGAACTTGGATTCAGCTTTTTCTGTTTTAATTACTGTTTGAATTTGATTCAACATCCAGTCCTCTAACATTAAAGTTAAATCATAAATAACACTTATTTTATGTGACATGAAATCATATTAAGCACAGACTTCAGAAGAGGCATTGATGCCATTGTGTTGATTACATTTTCTCTGCAAGGTGTTTAGGGTTTTTCACTTTGTTGAGTAGAAGTAGAGCGTAAATGAGATTCATTCACAACTTATCTGTTCTTCACTGTGGTGGTCTCAGATGAGACTGTCACTGAGATCTGTGATTAAAATGAGGGGGCAGTTGTCTCGAGCTGACAAAATGAAGTGACTTTTTTTTAAAATTTCATGTGGAACTAACTTGTGTGTGTGTGTGCGTCCTCCCCAGCTCCCCCTGTCTAGCAGTCACCTGGATGTGTACACAGGTCCTGGGATGAAGGGGCCAGCCATTGCTATGACCAGTAACTCCTGTCCTGCCAACCTGACCATCAAGAGAGAACTGTCAGGTGCGGAAGTCAAAGTTTTTCACTTTGTAGTCACATTTTGATCGAAAGGAAGCCATAAGTGATATAAAAGACACTTTGTCATCTTCCTACCCTGTCCTGTAATTTATGTTGTGGCATTTGTCGACACCACTGAAAAAACGTTCTTGTTGAGACGCAGCAGTCTCAGACATTAGTTAATCATTTTTTGTTATTGCAAAGATGCAGAAGCCCGTGCGCTGGCCAAGGAGAGACAGAAGAAAGACAACCACAATCTGAGTAAGTCATGTCAGCATGCAGCTTTACCTAAATGATGTCTCTTCTTTACTATGTCCTCCCAGTTCCGTACATGTCCTTGGACACATATGCACACACACACACACACATATGCACACACACACCAAAATCCGTGTCTTGCAAAAAACAGTTTTATACAGCCTTGCACTGATTTAGCTGACATAGTGCAACTAGTGGGTGGATGGTTAACCTGGTATTTTCTGCTGTTCTGGCACTTAAGTGTAATTGCCTGTGACTGTGTGTGTGTGTGTGTGTGTGTGTGTGTGTGTGTGTGTGTGTGCCCCTTTTTGTCCTTTACTGTATATATCCAGTATATACGTACATTATATGTCAGTGGCAGCTGGTGACTCAAAAAAACCAACTGACATACATCTTTTTATTTTATAATAGTCTATTTATCTCTACTTCTTATGTTCAATGAAAAAATCAGTCATAAACCAATGATTTACAAGATTTCATTTACATAAGACATAATTTTATTCAATGGCCTAATGCATAAGATAGAGCAGTGTCAAGGGTGTAGATATACAAGCCTATTATGTAAAGCACAAATTATAACAATAACAGATAAACAACAATAAAGTTTTTTCAAGAGGTGTTGATTCAACTTTAAGCTTAACAGTCTCTCACAGCTACTGCAACAAGCTAACTGCTAAAAAGAGGAAAATGTAAATCTGAGAAAAGGAAATTCGGACTCTGTTGAAAAGACCTTAATAAAATGCAATTTTTGTCAGCAATGTGTTTAAAAGTAGTTAACGATTTGCATGTTTTAATTTTTTTCTAATATGCTACTGTACCTATCTTTGCTTTACTGCTAGTTCGTCACACTCAGTGTTACAGTAGTACAGAATTGAAAATGAAATTTGGAAATGATCATTGGACCAACTTGATGCCATTATTGCACTCTGTAGATTAGCATCAGATTAGCTATACATACATGTACTTGATTATTAACTTTTGTAGTTCCAAAGGCCACAATCTGCCTTGAACAAAGTCTTTTTTGTTCCTTCTTTCATGCCTCTGAGTTCTCTGTAGTATCGTCCTTATCAAGTCTCTTCTTTGCTTTTCAATAGTTGAAAGGAGGAGGAGATTCAACATCAATGATCGTATCAAAGAGCTGGGCACCATGATCCCAAAAACCAATGACCTGTGAGTTGCTTTTACTACATGGTATTTTCATAGTGGGTAAAGTATTTGAATGAAATCGGTTACCGTCAGTTACTTATCTTAGCATATTGCTGTTTGTGTTTTACTGTGTGCACAGTGATGTGCGCTGGAACAAAGGCACTATATTGCGGGCGTCTGTAGAGTACATCAAACGCATGCAGAAGGATGTTCAGAGGACCAGAGAGGTGGAGAACAACTTCAAAAGGATGGAGATGGCCAACAAGCAGCTGTTGCTACGCATCCAGGTAACACAACCACGCACACACACGCAGAGAAACACAGTCCAAGCAAATACATTGAGACTGATGATGTTGCCCTCCCACCGTCTGCAGGAGCTGGAGATGCAGGCTCGTCTGCATGGCCTGCCCAGCAACTCTCCCTCTGGCCTGAACACGACCGACCTGATGGCTCCTTATATAAAACAAGAGGCCAGTCCGGAGGAGAACCTCTCTCACGCCCAGGCACAAGCCCATCACCAGGCCCAGCACCAGGCCCAGCACTTACCCCAGAACCAGGCTCATCCCCAGGCCCAGCAGCACCACTTCCTCCCGCAGACCCACCTCCATCACCAGGGCCAGGCTCAGCCTCAGCACAGGCAGCTGCCACCGCTCCCCCACCACCTGCAGCCCCAGCCACCCATCCAGTACCCGTCTGTAGGCAGCTCCCAGCCCTTTGACTTTGCCCAGTCGCTGGACTTGTGTGATGGGATACCCGGCTTCTCAGACGGCATGTCGGGGCTAGGCGACCTGGGCGGGCTGGACGTCCATGGAAGGAGAGGCGAGCTGGGCTTCCTGATGATGGACGAGCCCTTGTCCCCTATGGGTGGAGACCCGCTGCTCTCCGCAATGTCCCCCGAAGCCTCGGTCGACTCCAGCCGCAGATCCAGCTTCAGCATAGAGGATGGAGACATACTGTAGACACATGCACACACACACACACACTTTCACAGGAACACATGCTCGAGCACGTGCAGAGGTTTCAGAGAGGTTGTAGTAAAAAAGATGTAAAACAGCGTAAAAAGTGATGGTACATCATTAAAATGCAGCACATTCACAGCACATACAACAGGAAGGAATCAGCCACCAGACATGACATCATCCACCTACATACGTCACACAGTTTGAACATACACCAGTGACACATTTTGTGGTTCAGTCAGATCTTCATCACAAGCAAAACACGGTACACAGAACTCACAGTTGAAAATATTCTGTAGGGTGCAAAGGTTTGCACACACACACACATACACACACACACACACACGTAAGTGCATGTGTACATAAACTGAGCAGCTTGAAACTTTGCCCAACAGACTGCAGATTTACAAGTGGTGAACCAACACTGCCAGGCCAGGAGTTATACAGCACACTTCATAACTTGTTTCCCAGTTATCAGATACAAGGACAAGCTGAGTGTCTCACTTGATAGAGGACAAGTAATTTTCTCCTCACATCCACCTCTTTTAGCAAACATAAACGATTGAATGGACGATAGTGAATAAAATGGAAATAGCTTTATGGTCCTGCATGCTTAATTTCTCGAATGGGCGATGGAGTCCGGTCACATTGTTCTGTTCCTCAATCTGTTATTCCACAGTTTGCTCTGGCCTCTAGCGCTAGCTGTTTGGTGTTTGACAAAGATCCGTGTTAGCCTGCGAGGCCGAACTGTAATCTCTTAGGAAACATTTTAAAACTCACAGGATGGACAGTTTACTGTAGGAGACAGTTTCATTCATTGCATCTACTCCACTTCTCACTGTTACTGTTATTTTCTCACAAACATGTACATACACACACACACTGCTGTCCCCCAGTTTCTACATGTTTAACACTTGACATGACCTTTACCCGAAGAAGACACTGTAAAACGCGTCGACTCTTGTGAGAGACTAGAGAAAACCATTTGATAGCCTTCAAACAACAGCGTGCCATCCAAATCTGTGGGGTGTCAAAATACTCAGGTACTGTAACAGAATACACAAGCAGGATCATTTTTAAGTAGAAGCAGATGTTAACCTGAGCTGTGTCAGGCTCATAACCCCTATCAATGTGCCTTTTCATTTTCGCAGCTGCTGCTCTTCAAAGGCATGTTTTTATAGGTCAGAGGTCATGAGCAGGGTTTAGACTTGGTATCAACTTCAATTATGCCTGTAAATGCTTTAGAGTTTGCTTCTGTACCCAACTATACCTTTGTTGTTGCTCGAGATAAACGTTTCATGTTTCTCTCACTGCTTGAATTTGCAGGGCCCAGCGTGTACGAGAGGCCCAGGTGAAGGAGAGATGTAGCGACAGGGTTTAATACTGGACAGAGAAAGAGATAGTTTGTCTCTTCTGACGGCAGAAGTAGTGTAATCTTCACTGTAAAAGCTCAGCATTAGCACACACTTGCATGCATTCACACTCTCACTCGGTTCACAAACAGATTTCTGCATTAAATGTGCAGACGCTCACCTACAGCACACACACACACATGCAGAACAGTGCTCACATACATACAGCACAGCCTCAAGGCTGTACTCAGATCAGCACGTTAACAAGTCTCCTGTGCTTCGGTCTCTCCACAGACGAGTGGAGTGAAGCTGCCAGCTGCAGAGTCAGAACTCACGTCTGCTGCTCAACCTGCCACCTTCAGTAAAGGGAATCTGTTGTCCCAATGCTACAGTTGTCACAGTGATGTTTGGGGCAGGCTGAGCTGGACCTGAGTTGTATCTCTGCTGTGGTAAACCTGGAGCTTTAATTTGATATAGCTAATGATCAGTACCGATAAAGGTAGAAAAAAAAAACTTTGATGATTTTTTTTGATTAAAAGAAGTGGTTTTTTTCTTTGCTATATAGTTTGTTGTTTATTTTATCTCCCAAAGCACTGGAAACTATATTATTGTTTTGACTTTGTACATGGAAGAATTATGGAATAAGATTTATTTCAGATGTTTTATGCCACTAAGCCACTTAAATGTATTTTATTTGTATTTGTTGTTTTAGTTCTGTTTCAATTTTATTCCAAATCTACCCTTTGTTCTCAGAGCCATTTTCAGTAAGCACACTAGAAAGGCATTCAAGCCACCAATATTTTATTGGGGAAGGAGACAGGAGCCTTTTATGAACTTCCAGATTTCGACTGACTTTAGAGAGATGAAGAGATTGTGTACATTTTTGATGCCATTTTTATATGATTGGGATTTTATTTTTCTCTTTGTTTTAACTTTTAAATTTGGAGCCAGACAAAGATGAACGGTGATTCTTTGATTTGATTGAATTCAAATTGCTCATTTTATGAATGTAAGATTTACCAGTGGTTCTGGTCAGACTGAAGCAGGTCGGCGGTTTTCGCCGTGCCTCCTCCCTCCCTGACTTTGTTTTCCATGGAGACTGGAAGACGACTGACTTCACATAAACTCTGAGCCGAGGAGTTGTGCTTGCCACGAGTTTTAGCACTGACTCTGCGTTTGTCTCTGTCTGTCTGCCAGTGTTGTGCCTTTTCCCGATCAGCCACAGTTTGACTGTTGTTGTACTGTCATCCAGCCAACACTCCAAAGAGCTGCTCAGGCCTCCTCTACTCTTCCACTAGAGGGCGCTCTGCAGAGCAAACTACACAGGGAAAAGTGGTTCTGATTTTACTGAGAATATAAAATGTTTTACCAGAATCCATTCACTGGCTTTTAGTGTTTTCTTTATTGATATGACTTGAGAAATCTGTGTGTGATGAGTTTGTGGGTTTGTGTGTGTGCATGTGTGTGTACTAAGTCTGTGTATATTAACTGGGTCTGAATCCTTCATCTTTAACCAAACAATTTTAGGTTTACAACTTGTGAAGGTTATTGTAAGAGTGAATGCAAGTCAGAAAAAGAGGGGAAAAGATCTAATAAAGAACTTAGGTGAAGAACTGCACATGCATCTAAATAAATTGCATTTGCACATTCTGCATTTAGAAATAAAATCAAATATAAAGAAATTAGTAAATAAAAACTAATTAGTAAATGTGGTGATTCTGGGAGATCAATTTTGTGACTATAGCTATGCACTGCCCACTGGTCAAATGTAAGACAGCAAATATAAATAAGTAGTTTTTCTGTGCATAAAAGTTTTATTTTTATTTTTGGGGTTTTTTGGCATATGTAGACAAGATGGATTTGGCAAAGCTGCTAAATGTTGTTAGATCATATGTCCACCAGGGAGCACCAGAGATCTATATTGTAGAGGGAGGTCCCAGCGTCCCCTTCAATTCTCTTCTGTGATATTAGTGTCAGCAGTCACAGAAAGGACTGAGCTGCTGTGCAATTAACCTCTTTGGTTAATACTTAAGAACCCAATCTCATTTTTGCTTGTTCACAAATGGCAAGCAGAGTTGAGTGATGCTCACTATGTTTTGTGTGCAGGAAACAGCAGCAACTGTTGGGGATATTGATTGCCTTTTTTTTTGCCCAGGTGAATTAAAACCTTTTCATAAAACCCCAACATAGCAGGACAGCATTCCCAGTACATACTTTGAAAAAAAAAAAAAAAGCTTTTTACAAATGACATTTAATAGTGCCAAATTCTTCAGAGCTAGTGGCCTTCAAATTTCACCTGCCTCCCTCTTTTTTGGCCTCTTTTCTTCTCTTTCCATCATCTCCTGATGTATTAGTCCAAGGATGCTTCAGGATGATCCATAAACCATTTAACAGCCTTTCTTAAGTTAAATCAGGGTAATCTTATTCCTCATCCGCGCACACACACCCACACACAGACGCACACACTGAGTGATGCCGCAGAGCATGTTAAAGTGTAGTGGTGGTGTCTGCAGCCCATCCACAGGCCCATTCTCCCGGGTCTTTATGATGCTAATGTACTCCCCAGTCTAATAAATCCCTGTAGAGCTGCAAGGAGTAGATCTTATGGCTCACTCCGATCACCACCTTTTCGCCCATCTCCCCCCAGCACACATACACGCACTGCTATTACCGCAGCAGAAGTGCCTGCCTTGCACTTCCACAGATACTTGGGTGGCTGTTTAGTAAGAGGGAGAGAGGAAAAGGGTTGAGACAAATCAAACATGAAGGTGCAATTTAAGAGATGTTGGCAGGGAACGCAGAGTTCGGCCCTGGCGTGGAGCGCTGGGGGAAACACCCATAACCTCTTTTTCTGATGTTTGGGCCTCTTGAAGTGGGTTTGGCACAGCACCTGGAGCTCCTCTGTGCCCGAGAGAGGGGAGAGGAAGAGGGAGAAGTAAAATAATCACAGAGG
Organism: Holacanthus passer; assembly: GCA_025331565.1. Lineage (NCBI taxonomy): Eukaryota > Metazoa > Chordata > Actinopteri > Pomacanthidae > Holacanthus > Holacanthus passer. The sequence continues at coordinate 8,903,153 of JAFREQ010000011.1, forward strand.
CGAACAAGGAGCTTCATTCATAGCTGATAGATAGATAGATAGATAGATAGATAGATAGATAGATAGATAGATAGATTTTATTGACCCATGTTAGGAAATTCTTGAATGGATCCTCTGTCCAAGTGGAGAAAAATGAAGCTTCCTTCTCTCCTCCAACCAGTCCTCAACTTCTCCCTCTACCTGCCCTCCCTCCTCCCTCTTCTTCTGTCTTCTTCTGGCTGCTGGGCTCAGAGTGTGTGTGTGTGTGTGTGTGTGTGTGTATGTGTGTGACTCCTCCCTCCCTCCCAGGGGAGCAGTGTGTCACTCAGCTTGAAGCCCACGGAAGAGAGGTGAAAGGGGGCTGATTGAGCTAATTTAGCCCCTGGATGTGAGAGCAGGAAAGGCCTCACCCTCTGCTAATAGACAGACATCAAAATGGAGATGAGGGGGGGATGAAAGGAGGGAAAGAAGAGTGGAGGGAGGAGGGTGGGGGACTATAAAACTGAGACGACTTTTTGATGGATTTATCTCTTTTTGTCCGAGGGGATGTGGAGAAAACTTTTATGAACACTGAGTGACATTGCGAAGTTGGTAAAGGTTTATGTGTGTTGCCTTGAATTAAAACCTGCTGATATTACTTATTGATCCGTCCTCCTCCATTAAGATACCGTCAATCACAGTCTGTTTTATGATCTCTTCTGCCCGGGCCACTCACTGTACATTCTCCCTGACAGGCGGACTGAAAGTCACACCAAAAATACTGGCTTTTACCACATGGATGGAGATTGGAGACACTTTTTATAGCTTTTGCAGGCATACATACTCCTGTAGGACCTGATGGCCCACTATCAAAAAGCCTCTAATGAAGATGGCACAATGACACAACATTGATTTTAGCTCCATAATTCATCAGCACTGCAGATTTAAGTTTGTTCTAAAGTTTTTGAGGGACCTCTGAAACCTAAGAGTTTCAGAGTTAGAGACCATGTTTTAGCTGTGTGTTTACATATGTGGGTTTCCACTCTAATTTGATTTCTGCTGGATCTCACTTGAGTATTGGAAAAGGTTGAACAAAGATTGTCACACACTGTAAAAGCGCCGTCTGTCTGAAAGGTCAAAACTGTGAGCTCGCCAACGCCCATCACACAGGCAAGGCGGCGTCTCCTTCCTTTCTCTCTCTTTCACATTCTCTCACTAACTAACTCGGCCTCGACACCATCGCCACGCACCTCCTGTCCTTCTTCATTCCCACCTCTCCTGCCCCTCTTTATTCTGCCGCACCATTGTCCATCTTCCTCTACATATTTAATACTCTTCGCTGACTCCCCTCAACCCCTTGTGCCTCTATCCCTGAAAGAAAAGGAGCTCAAATTGGCTGGAGAGATGAATAATGTCCCCGCCATTAACAGTGGCATGGAAGGATCAGTCTTTTCATGTGTGTGGGGGGTGAGGAGATGAGTTGCAGGAGAGGTGAGGTGGTGGTGGTGGTGGGCTGGGCTGTGGTCTGGGTCTTTATCGTTCTTTCTGACTTTCTGACTGCAGCAGAGGAAGAAGGGAGACGAGGTGTGACTGGTATGGAGATTTTCTGCATGTAGCCTGCACAGAGGAGGATAGTTGTTGACAAAAGTGTGTGGTGGAGCTGGTGTTATTGCACATGAGTGTGGTGAAGCAAGTTCAGTTTAACATGCAACGTAATCTATGATAAAAGAGTTGGCTTTAACTTTTTGTTCTTTCCAAACAGGCATAAAAAAGTACACTTTGTGAAAGCTATAATTTTGATTTTTCCCCAACATCATGAAAAATAAATTAGAAATCATTCCAGTGTGGCTTCTTTATTGATGAAATTCAATCTTGTACCAAAATGAAGTCCATGTATCCTGGTTTCTTACAGTAATTTCTCCCCAGATGCTATAAAAAAAGTGTCCTTCCCCCTGGATGGCCAGTAGGGGGAGTTAGTGGTCCACAACACAGTCTAGCACAGTTAAAGCAGAAGACAAACAAGGCCTGACTGACATTTCTTAGCACTGAAAATGAATATGTTGTTTGGAATTGCGGTGAATGTCAGCCGCTGACAGAAAGAGCGTCTGGTGCAACCTCTGTAAAATTAAGACATGGTGTCATCTCTAAATTCCACCGGCAGGCTGCCCGCGAACATAATAGGCAAACTGTTGTTCGGCTGTTTGAATGATCAAAGATGGAACACAAACACTGTAACATCTCTCAGTTTTGTGGGCTGGTGCTAAATTAAGCTTATCATTATTAAGATAAATAATGCGTCTGACATAGAATTTGTCACATTTTGAAGGTTAACCACTCCATCCTTTTCTCTGGCAGTTGATGGATCGGCTATGAGAGTGATGAATCCTGCATCATGTCTTCATCGCAGGGGCTTTTTAAAAAAAAAAAAAAAACTAGGACATTCATCTTGAGCGAGACCTCAAATGATGGACAACATTATCGTCCTTGACATTCGAAAAAAACCCATGAAGATTACTGACTAACTGGTCTGACGCGCAGGATTCGTTCAAAAGCTAAGCTCCTGAGATCTGTTTGTTCTTTTGCTGTGTTTGTTTCTCTATCTGCCAATCCATCCATCCAGCCATCCACTCATCCATTCATCCATCCATCTCGCAAATCCTCTTCCATTTCATTTGGTGTTGTTGTGAGCGAGGAGCTGTTTCGCTGAACTTAAAATCTGAAGGTCGCGAAGATTTGACTTTTTTTTTTCCATACCTCCCTGAAAAGCAGCATAGATAATACAGCCTACAGCTGTTATCACATTTATGCCCTTCTTCTAGCTTCTTTTTATTCTCATCCTCTCGTCTCCCGCCTTTCAGAGACCTGAAGATAACGGCACGCCACATGACGCCATTGTCCTCCTTCTCTCTCTCTCTCGTAGGTGGAGATTTAAAGTTCTGTTTTAAAACTGCCACTGTTCCAATCCTACTTAACCCCCCCTCCTCCTCTTCCTCTTGTCTCCCCCTTCCTCCTGAGTATACTACCTAACCCTTCTGAACTTCAGTCAGAGTTACTGAAGACCCGGAGTACACTGGGGAGTCAGCTACACCGCTGAGAGAGAGACAGAGATAGACAGAGACTTAGCTGCCTGCTATTCTACCACTCTCTCCGGTAATAAGAAAAGTTTCTGTTCTTTTCTGTGTTACAGCAGGGAGATAAAACTAGGGATCACTCACATGCACTTTTGCACACACACACACACACACACACACATACAGTATATATATGCTCAGTAACACACTCACACACATGATCTCCGAAATGCACTCTGCAATTCATGAATCCAAAATGGAGGCACGACACAGAGACAAACTTGTGCTCTCACACGCACAAACAAGCGTCGCCCTCACCGTGAAGCCACCTGACTTCTTTTGCACAAACTTGTACGAACAAAGAGAACCGAAAGACGGGAGGAGAGAAAAGGAAACAAGTTTAGTCTGTAAGCGGCTCGAAAACCTGATTCGAATTAGAGGGCGATTTCCACAAAGGTCAATGTATTCAGCTGATATCCTAAGAGGGAGGAAATTTAATACCCCTTTTTGGTTGAATTAATTAATTATAATATTAGGCTAGCTCTAGGGGCCCTTTTCTTCAGTGATTAAGTGAGCACATATCTTTAAAAGACTGTGTTGGTCTCTGGGGCCCTGGGCTTCTGAACCTTGGGGTGAAACAGAGAGAGATGTATTATACATGAGAGGACGGAGAAACACAGACCCGTCTGCTCACCTCCACGGCAAGACACACCATGTTCCTTATTTAGACCTTCAATAGCACTTGTCTTTCTTTGCAGAGGTGTTTCTCCGTCGCCCCTCTGCCCTCCTCCGGTCCCTTCGGTGTCCAGCTCAGTGGGGCTTAAGTTTAAATGTCTTCCAAAACAGTTCAGTTCTCCCCGGTGGCCAGTCTGCATCTTTGCATTCAGGTGTGAATATGGACAGGATGCCATTGTGGAAGAAGGAAAACCAGGACTACCACAATGTAAAAATACTCCATTACAAAAAAAGAATAAAAATAAATTATCGATGCATTAACCTGTAAGCAGCATTTTAATGTTGCAGTCAATCCAGGTGATGCTTAGATTAAATACTATAACTATTTTCAAATAGTTCTCTACATCTTTATGTTTTCATTATTACCATTATTGCATTGCTCTTTATTCTTATTAGTTTTATTAGTCAGTCACCTGTAAAGCACTTGTGTGTTTTAATGAGCGATTGCACACATCATGTGTTTTGCATGTACAATCATTACATACCTGCAGCTTTAAGAAAAATGTAGCAAAGCAATTTACCTGCACCAATCAAGTTTGACTGCTTGATTTGATTAAACCCATCTTATTTTATTTAATTGTTTTAGTTACATAAAATAATTATATAACTGCAGCCTTAAGATAAATATAGTGAAATAAAAAGTAGAAAATTATTTACCAGTAAAAACATTACATGTCCTGCACCACATATTAAATGAATTACCAATACCTCAGTACCACAACATAAATCTACTCAGTTACTTTACACCTCTGAAAAAAATATATATTTATGTCCACGTGTGTGTGCATGTACAGTAGGTGTCTCCCTGGGCATGTCCTCACCCCTGTGCTGACCCAGCCAGGAGCTTCCCAGCTGTCAATCATGTTGAACACGTGTGTGTGTGTGCATGTGTATGCGTGAGTGACAGGTCTTTGACATCACGTCTAAATCATGGTTACTTAATGGCTGTTACCCTTTCCAACACAGGTTGATGATGGAGACAAAGAGGAAGGGCAGTGACGACAAGAAGGTGATGTCAGGGTTGCAGAGAAAATGATGGGATGCTGCTAGAGGGGTGTGTGTATAAGTATGTGTGTGAATGTGCGTGCGTGCATGCGTGCGTGCGTGTGTGTGTGGTATAAACAGAACAAATACACGAGTCTAGCTGTCTGCATACTGCATCCACATCGTTACAAAGGTGTTGTGGTGCAAAGCCACTGAGTGCTTGTAACTAACACCCTCCCTCCTCATGTATGCATGTACACACACACACACACACACACACACACACACACACACACACACACACACAACACAGAACCGTAGGCATCCTGCCCCCACTGCCTGACCCCACTAAACATTCAGGTACAATTAATTATTCCTTCCTGATCTAACGAACGCACTGCACTGATTGGACACCCTGAGGGTGCAAGGGCACTATTTTAAAAACACTTTCTGGTCATGAATTTTAATCACTTCAAATGTATTGATAAATTATTAATTAAGTGACTTTAAGTGATGCCAGGTGGGCATAATTTCAGGAGTAGTAAAATGCTTTTGGGGGTAAAGTGCTGTGATGTGAAAGCAGAGCGGAGGAGCTTGTTATTTTTCTCTTAAAGCAGCTGTTTTATTTAAAAGGGATTTCTCACAAAGTGTTCAACAGTCTACAGGGCTTATTTGGTCAGACAGAAAAGATCCGCCATTTTGCAAAAATTAAGGCCATTTTTCATTCTTTGTTTTATTCCAGTAGTAGTAGTAGTAGTCTTCACTGAATCTGATATTTTTGCTGTATTGAAAAGCCTCTGTTTGGTTAGTGTGGCCTCGATCCTTAAGGGGTCACACAGTGCATATTTTTTTGGAATTAAAAAACAACACATCAGCATTTTCAGCTCGTATATCTGAAATTTTGGAAGAACAAACACAGCTATGGTTTAAAGCCACGAGCAGCACATTCTTCATCGTGCTCTTTCTGGGGTGTCATCCAGCATAAATTCCTCATAATATTGCTAATATTAGACTAATGTTCAAAAACTGAGACTGAATATGAACATGACTCCTGCTGGCAGGTTGGGAGTGAAAATACAGTATGTTTAAGTGTGGGTTCCAGTGTGTCTATTTCGCATGTGGCTGCCTGTTCTATAGGTTAACCTGCCGAACAAGACCCGAGCGGGAACAGCGCAAATTACAAATTACCTCCCTTATTAGGCCTGACCCCAAATTTCCTTTCATGAATATTCATTATGGTGGCCGCTCAGCGCGCCAAGAAATGAATTTGCCCTCTCCTCGGAGTGGACTGTGAATAAGGAATGATTAATGGAATTCTGCGTGGTATGAATCCATCATTCCTAGGATGGAGGCTGGCCTGGTAATAAGGATCCAATTAGAGCCACAGTGGGTGGGACACAGCAGGAGCCATGGCAAGACAGACCCTCTAACACCTACACACACACACACTTTTTTTTTTTGCATTTTTTTACATCTCCAAATTTCATTACAAGAAATTGAGTATAAATGTACAAATTTACTGCAAGCAGAACTAACTTTTCCAGCATCTCTCTTGTCTTGCTCTCGCTCGCTTGGCCTGCAGCAGAGTTTTGGGTGGCACCTCCGCCACCTCCTCCCGGTGCACCTCTCCTCTCAGCAGGGCTGCTTCGGCTCTGCTGGCACCTCCACCTTCCCTGGTTAATTTCATGTTCCGGTGCGTCCTGAGACAGCTCATCCTGCTGCCAAATATTTGTGTTGGGAGACCAGCTAATCTGGAGCTGGGTACATGCTCCTATCCACACGTGCACACACACACGCACGAGCACGTGCATGGTTATCAGTGCACAGGTTGGTTTTTGCCTGTGCTGGCGTGTGTATCTGTGTGTGCGAATGATTGTGGAGCTGCTGATACCGGCGTGTATCTTCTACCCTCTTGACCGACGTATCGACCATTTGGCCGAGTTACAGAAGATTAACGCCACAGCCGTGTTTACTGCTGGAGTGCAACTGCTGTGTTTACAGATGAACGGATGAGTGAAGAGATGAAGGGATGAACTTATTGAGATTCCCAGCTCCTGTCTATCTTTCAAGAATTGGCTGAGTTAGCCCTCACTTACTTCGGGTTTGTGTAAGAGTACTGTGTAAATGAAATTTATTGTTCTGCTAAGTCCATCTTAATTGAAAATAACCCATGTTTCACCTGTGGCTAATGTAAATTCCACTTCCTGGAACATCTTTATTGTCCGTTCATCTATTTTCCTGTGTCCTCTCTCCTCTCCCCAGCTTTAATGAGGTGTTCTGTTCCTCTGCCTCATAAACTAAAACCTTTTAGATGAATTACATCTCCTTAAGATTCATCTCCAGCACCGTGGCTTCTTCTCCCCCTTTTATGATTGTATTTAATCCACATCACATCTTTATTCAGAACAAATACCCCCGTATGACACCTCGCAGAGCGCAGGCGGGGAAGAGAAATGTTTCGGCGAAGGTAGGGAGACATGGAGATGTGCCAGCGCAGCTCAGCCCGCTCTCTGATGATATCCTCGATAAGACTTTTAGCTAATTACTGACTGCTGCCTGTGAATGCAGCTTCAGTGAAGAGAAAGGCAATGAACCTGCCTGCTAGCTCAATAGAGAGGCAGCAAGAAAAAAGAAAGGGGACGCGGCTGTTGAAAGAGAGACAGATTAACATTTGTTCTTTTACATGCCTCCCTCTGCCACACACACAATAACTTTGCTTATACTAATTAACAATTAGCAAAGACTGGTTGGCTAATTGTGTTATTGCTCCTAATCAAGAGGCTAATTACCAGAATGTCAATTTAGATTTAATTACTAAGTGCTTTGTTAATTCCCACTGAGCATAAGTTACCCTTTCTCTGCCTCTTTCTCTCCCCCTCCCCACCTCTCTTTCTCTCCTTCTCCCTTCCTTTTCCCCCTCGTTCCATGTTGAACCTTTGGTGTGTTCTAAGGTCCTGTGTTGGGATTGGGGAGGAGAGGGGGAGGTGGTGGGTAAATACAGAGATAAATGAGGCAAGGTGTTTGAGCAAGGGGACCAAGAGGCAGAGGCATTAATGAACAGCTTTTACCGCCGGGCCTCCAATTAGCCAACTCTCTCCCGCCAACATCACAGAGAGGAGAGATCCACTAAGATCCATTCAGCCAGCCCCCACCCTCCTCCTCCTCCTCCTCCCACCACCACCACCACCACCACAGCCACATCCCCACCTCCCACCGGCCCCTCGCAGCTGTCCCTGACTCTCTGCACACACATCCACAGCACTGAACTCACAACCACGACCAGGACTGACAGCAGCCGCACCCAAACAATTTATTTATACATGTAATTATTAGCAATCTCTAAAGTGTAGTTATTTGAGCTTTTAACATGATAGTTTTTTAGTTTTTGATTAACAGTGTTTTTCTGTCTTTGCCTGTGTGTGTGTGTGTATGTCTGCTGACCTGGTTGGCAAGGTGCTGTATACATTTGGCCTTACAAGGATGAATAAAGTTGTATGGATCTCAAACTGAAACAAGAAAATACAATGTGATATAGTGATATTGGAGTGGCATTTATATTGACAAGATATACTTTGCACCAAAAACAACAATAGTCATCTTCATTATTGTCATTGCAAGAAACAGCAGTAAGACAAATCATGATTATTGCTTTTAAAAAAAAAAAAAAAAAATTATTTAGAAAAAGCAAGCCTGCAAAAAAAATTCACATCTTAGTTTCACAATGTTGCCCTTCTCCTTTTCCTCCTCATCAGCACATATCTTTAACCGACTTTAATAGTTGTGATAATAAAGGTGCAATTAGTATTAATTGGTGTCCTTATGTTTGATTTTCTTATTTTTTACATTTTTTCTTACATTTTAAATAAAACATTCTTCCTCTCTTTTTTTTGTAAAAAGAGGCATTATAATTAGAATAGAAATAAAGGCAATGACAATTCTAATTTTTATTTTCTTTTTTATTTATTTTTAATCTTTCCATTCTTATGAAGGGTTTCTTTTTCTTCTTCTTCTCTCTTCTTATCTATGAGGCTCTTCCTCTCAGCTCAGGTCCTCTAACATGGATTTAATGGTCATTGCTTGTCTCTCTGCCTTAGACAAAGCACGCAAAAACCACAATACATCATACACACATGCATACTTAATCACTTCCCCAATGTGCACTACACTTGTTCTGTCAAAGAAAGCCATGTCTGTTTTATCTCAGCTTTTTTTTTTTTTCTTTAATTCATTCAGCAGTGTCAGACAGACAGTGCTCAGTGACTCTGAACATCACATTGTTGCCTGGAACAAACTGTTTAAACACAGCACACAGATGTTGTGAATGATGCTCATCTGACACTTGTCTCTTTATGCAGGCATCTTGTTCAACCACTGTTTGGTGCTATTGTCTTACTATTATTCATCCCCTGGACCATTGCTGGAGATGGGGGTGAAGGCATACATGCGTGTGCACACACACACACACACACAAACACACGCATGCACATCTCTGTCTCAAAAAGAGCAAGCGCTTTCACTCTCCTCTCTAACTGCCTGGCTCCTCATACTCCTGCCAAAATACCATAAGACAGGGTATAATATATATAATTATCCCCACTTACATTAGCCATTATGCCAGTGGAGCATTGCCTGCAGAATGACACACGACCTGTCAAGACTTCATTCACGCCATTAATAAGCGTCATTAGTGTCTGCTTTGAATACCCCTCTTGCACACTGCAGTCATTTCAACATGTCATAGATTTTAATTTGAGGGTAAAAATAGCTGTGAGGATATTATGCACTCTCCCAGCCAGTCTCTGTGGTCTTCTGATGGGGAGGAAGTTCACACTGTGACCTTGGATTTTCTCTTTATTGGAATTAGAACCATTACTGTTCTTTAGTGCTGTGGGCCAGCTACAAGCACAGAGGCTGCTATGCTCACTGTGCTCCTTCCTTTGTGGTGTCCATCAACAGCATTCAAAATCAAGATTTTAAACCATTAGTTTGTCATAAATGACATTGAGGCAATTGACCAGCATCTTATGCAGCCTTATACAAAGTGGGTTAACTGCCTAAAATTATTTCAAAAGCAGAATGCACTTAAGGAACTAATGCCATGGTGGCCTACTGAGAAACGTCAACTGCTTATCAACTGTTCCCACCACTATATAATGAGTACCTTATGAAAGAAGGGGTTGTGATCTAATAGCCAGTTTCTTCACTCTTAACTACAAACAGGAGAAAAAAATGGAATATTTACAGAACAAAAAAAAAAAGTTATCTATGCTTTTCTCTGCTGTACACTTTTAACACACAACACGTTGAGGATGTATATTGATGTATGAGTCATTTTCGATGACAGCCAAAAGGATCTGTGACACATCACTTAAGTTAGTTACCTGTTAGCATATAGTTAGTTTTCAATCGTGTGTTATCCCACATGGGCTTTCAAGGTATCGCTGATTAGCTGACATCAAAAATGGAACAAGACATCTTCTGAAAACACAAAATCAATTCATCAGTATACTTTGATATAATATGTTTATGTGCAAGTGAAGGAAGTCAAAAGTTTACTGTGATAAAGGGTAAAGGACAAAGTTTGCTCCTCTCTTTTTCCACTTGAGTTAATAGGCCATTTGAATTTTTTGGGGAAATGTGCTTGTTTGCTTTCTTGCCGAGATCTAGATGAGACAAGAGTGTTAGGCTCTCAATCTTCTCATCCAACCCTTGAAAAGAATGCAGCTAAGTGGATTACTCAAAATGTCAAACTTTTAAATGTTTTGTATGTGACTCCGTTTTTGTGCATCATCCATGCAAGGAACTCAATTTCTGTTTTTGTCCCACTAAGCTAATTTAAGAATTTTTCAAACTGTCCAGTTTCATCATTGATTGTTAAATATCAAATCTCAACTGGAAAGATTTTCACTTCTTGAATAAACTACAACTCCAATTCCAAAAAAATTGGGGCACAGTGTAAATTGTTCATAAAAACAGAATTTGATGGTTTGCGAATCATATAAAATGATATTTAATTGAAAATAGTGCAAAGACAACATATCAAATGTTTTCAATAGCTGACAAGTTGGGACTGCAGTCAGGCCAGATTAGCACCCGGACTCTTCTGGTTTGGCATTGTCTTACTGAAATATGCAAGGTCTTCCCTGAAAAAGATGACATCTACTTGGCAGCATATGTTGCTCCAAAACCTGTGCATATTGTTCTGCATTAATGGTGCCTTCCCTGATGTGTAAGCTACCCATGCAATGGACATTTATGCATCCCTGTACCATCACAGGTGCTGGCTTTTGAACTGTGCGCTGATAACAAGCCAGGTGATCCCTGTCCTGTGGAGGACACAGTGTCCATGATTTCCAAAAAGAAAAGTTCGTCAGACCACAGGACAGTTTTCCACTTTACCTCAGTCCATCTTAAATGGGCTTGGACCCAGAGAAGTCGCTGGCGTTTCTGGATCATGTTTACATATGGTTTCCTCTTTGCATGGTACAGTTTTAAAAAGCATTTGTGGAAGCAGTGACAAACTGTGTTCACAGAAAATTGCTTTTGGATCATGTCCATCTAGCATTGGTTTTCGGCTTTGTCCCTTTTGTACAGCGTCCCAACTTTTTTGGAACTGGGGTTGTACAAACAACCATGTGTTCACATGTCATGAGCCCACTGTTACTCTTTACTCACAGTCATTTCACAAAGAGTAAAATAACTTTGACAGCTGATAGTAGTGGCAGGCCAAAATTTGTTTTAAAAAATCACTATTAAAGAAGCTTTTTTTCTTTATGTGTCACTTTCAGTCATGTACTCACGGCTAGTATAACCACAGTGTTAGTTGATGGGTAGTAAGTGATCTCATCCAGGTCACCTGGATCGATGCACATGGAGTTCTCTTTTCTCATATGAACATCAGATTCAACCAAATCTCACCCACAGCAGTTATATATTTTTAAAAAAAAATCTATATTCTCTTGGGGAGACACTGTGGGATAACAAATAGGCCTTCCTCCTTATTTCTCTTGGCCTCTTTTCAGTGCTGATTAAGTGTTTAGAGAAAGTGTGTTTGTGTCAGTATCTCAGTGAAGAGAGTGTGTTCTTGTTAAACTGTGTCCCTGTGTGTGTGTGTGTGTGTGTGTGTGTGTGTGTGTGTGTGCATCACTTCAACTCAGGAATAAGCGACACGGGGGAATCTCCCACAGGTACGACACACAACGAGTGTCTGTGTATGTGTGTGCGCCCGTGTGCGTGAGACACAGAGAGAAGAGACTGTCCCACAGGTACGAGCGTGCGCGTGTGTGTCTCTGTGTGACTGTCCCACAGGTACAGAGAGTGTTTGAGCCTCCTGACAGGCTGTGTCTTTGATCGCTTGGTGAGTCGGTCCTTGTTTGCCTCGCCTGTGTGCAACTGCTGTAGGGGCTAATTAGCCAATGAAAAGACTTAATCACTAGAGCCTGCTGTCAACTGTACACCTTGGCTTGCTTTCAGGAATCTTTAAAAAGGAAGGTTGAAGGGGGGGGCAGAGGAGTTAACGGTGCACGAGGAGGAACTGAGGGGGGATTTTTGGATAGGAGGGAATTTAAAAGAGGCGTTTGTTTCTGTTTTATCCTATGATAAGTATCTATGTGTTCAAATGAAATGATTAACATGATCATTTCTGCAATTAGCCACAAAGTGTCTTTAATTTTCCTCAGCAGTAAGAATGAGAGGGAAGGGAAATGTTATTAATGGAAGAGAGAAAGAATCAAAAAGACATAGCCATTAATCCTGATCAGTGACCCATCACAGCTCCCTCCTGAGAAGAGAGAAAGAGGAAGGGATGAGAAGGGGACGGGAGAGGACGACTGACACACCACGAACCTCTCCTCCATGTAAAGAGCCAATTAAAGCCAGGAGAAGCCTCTCCTGTTGTCCCAGCCGACTTCAACATGGTGGCCCCCCTCTCCTCTGACCTTCCCCTTCACTCACCTCCCATCAGCAATCTGCCCGTCTGGCCTTTACGCTGTCATGACTGCTTACCTCTGGCCCCCGGTAAACAAGCATTACATAACATACACAAACTGACGTGCATGTGTGTGTGCAGGAGTGATGATGATGACCCGCAATTGGCCACTAAAGTTTACTTTTTATTCAGCAAGACCCTGTAATTAGAGGAACAGCATCAAGCACAGAGCTGAGTATTTTCACCCTGGATTTAACCCTGCGGTTCAACTCCAGGAGGTTACGTGTGTGTGTGTATATGTGTGTGTGTCTTTTAATTGGTTTACGTTGTCAGTGAAGCTGCAGTGGGATCTTGTCACTGTCTCTTCATGCAGATCTTTCTGCCCTTCGCAGGTCTTTCTGACTTACTGGGGATGTCGTTTTTCTCCTGGGTGATTTCTTTATCTCATTTATATTGTGTGATTTGCAGAATGTTTTATGACCTGGTGAATGACACTAGCTACTGTTTCACTATCTGCTATTTATTTAAAGTGCATTGTCTTATTTTATTTCCTGGGGGGATAAATAGGATTTATTTTAAGGACATTTTATGGTCTTTAATATTGTATTCTAGAATAATATGTAAAAATGATTATTTGAACACACATGGGTGCTAAAATGAATGCAGCCAAACCCAAAGTGGTTATCCTCCAGAAAAAGCTACAAACCTAGACAATCATAAAGAAACTTGCAAATGGAAACACAGTTACTGAGCAAACTACATGTTTGGGAATTAAAATGACCTCAACAGGAACTTCTGAATTGGCCATGAAAAAATGGAAAAAAATGAGTTTTAATGCAACTGAGATGAGCACAAGTGCAGGTTTCAATCAAACAACACAGACTTTCCAAAGCAGGAACTCACAGAGTGGAGCTGTTTCAGTCAACTTCAGGTAACTCAGTGACAATGAACATATGCCTGTTGGACAGAAACTCATTTGATTTTCAAAGTCATTTGAATAGTTATTTAGCCTAAACATGAATCTATTCAATACAACCGTATCTCACCAGTGGACAAAAAGCTGATGAAAACCTTGACAATGTACAGACTGCCAGGCCAGAGAGACAGGTAGACAAAGGCAAAGCCGTCAACCAATAGAAGACAGACTCTGAATGTAATCTGCATGTTGATGAGACAGACTTCACCTTCTTACAGAAAGCAACAATTAAACCGACTTATGAGAACAAGTGTTACACAATGCCAGCATCATACAGAGTATGGTATTTGTATTTCAGGTGAAGTCATGAAAACAGATCTTTAGGCTAAAAAAAAAAAAAAAAAAATACAGAATCTGCAAAACCATCACTTGTTACATATGTGTATAAAGTTTGTTCTAGTAGATGCATTAGGTAAGGTGAATATATCTATTATTATAATATTATTATTATTGTTATATTGTGAGTTACCTGTGCTTTTTCATTATTATAATTTGAAGTATAATTTCTTAAGCTTTTTTGTCATGAAACACTAGTATTAGTCAATCAAAAGAAAATTTTATCACGAACCATTTTAACAATATCTTCAGTGTATGAGTCCTTTATTAAACACAAATGCTAAATATTTGCTGGTTTCAGTTTCTCAAATGTGAGGATTTGTTAAAAATGCAATTTGAAGATGTCACTTTGCTCTTGGAAATTGTTATGGGATATTGTCTGACATTTTATACTGTATGATTTTCATATTTCACTACTTTCTGACATTTTGTTGTCTGAATTATTGATTGAAAAAAGAATTGACTGGTTAATTGATAATGAAAAGAAAATCTTAAATTCACTACTTTAGCAAAAAATTACTTTATTTATGTCCATAAAAATTTGATTTGATATTCTAGAGGGAGATGTATCCATCGAGAAATGCTGTAGACATTCTGACTCGTCAGATCAAGTCGGCATGCAAAACAGCAAGGCCTCAAACTGGGAGTGCTAAATGGAATGCAGCCATTAATAATGTTATTAATTTTGAAACTCCATTATATAAAACTATAGTATGGTAGCACAAGTGAGAATATAATGCAAAATCTCCAATGCCCAAATTTTGACACTATTGAGTTTGAGAACGCCAAACTCTCACCTTCAACTTTCCAGTGCCTACAGTGGTGCATCTATTTCATAGTGAGCCTTGGAAATATAGAAAAGAGGGATGATGGGGTTTGAGGAGAGAAGTAGGGAACCCATTTAGGAAGGCAGGGAGATAAGAACAGATGGTATAGAAGAGAGGACTAAGTGGAGAACTAATAGACGGTGTGGGAAAGTGATGAGAAATGAGTTGCAGGCTAAATACGCACCCCCCCACCCACCCACCCGACATTGCCCCATTTCCCCTCTCTCGTTCTCTCCTTCAGCTCTCCTCTGAATATGTGTGACTGACAGGGATGTTAAGTGCCGTTTGACACCAAAGACGGAGGTGACTATGTGAAGGTAGCTATCTGACTGAGAGGTTTTGCAGTGTGTGTGTGTGTGCGCGCGTGCATGTGTCAGGATGGGGTTGTGTAATGAATTAGAGACGTGGGTCCGATTAAAATGACTGGTAATTTCTCCGGGAGATGAGAGCCTGGAGCAGCATGAATCAAACGACTGCCAGGATGACTCACCAACACCATCTCCCGTACCCCTCAGACAGACACCGGAGGGCTGGAGGAGAGAGTGGACACTGGGCCGACGGGGGAGATGGGTGAGGGTGCAGGCGAGGCGGGGAATGCAGAGAGAGAGCACGCATGGATGGATTCAAGCAAAGGGATGGAGAGGGATGCACGATGTGTGCTGTCCAGAGAAGAAAGGGAGATTGAAACAGAGCTATTAGCGTTTATGAAGAAAGAGAGATAGAGGTGAGAAGATGATGGGGACGGAATGGGGGGGGGTGAGGAGAGTGAAAGGAAAGGTCTCAAGCATCACTAGTTTCAATCTGTTCTCACCATTCCCACCCCTATCTCTGGCCTCATTGCAGGTGACAGCAGCATGGCTAAATTACCTCCCGCTGGCACTCAAATTAAACAGGGCATATAGTGAGAGTGAGAGACAGTGAGAAAGAAAGGGACAGAAAGAGAGAGACAGAGAGAGAGTGTGTGTGCGTGTGTGTGTGTGTGTGTGTGTGTGTGGGGGGGGGGTGCTTATGAAAAGAGTGTCCGTGGTCACATTAATGCAATTTTTCTCTCGATCCCTCCGTTCCCTCAGCCCAGCCCTGGATAATGAGCTAGCGAACACTCTCCCTTCCCCCCCACTGGGCCTACCTGCTATGCACAAAAGGCTCTGAACGCTATTTTTGGAGCCCCTCTTCTCATTTATTTCCTTGAATTGGTGATGATAATGATCATCGTGGCTTGAGGTGCCATATTCAAATTAACTGCCATTCCTCCAGTGCTATCGGGCCGGCATCACCCTGCCTGCGAAAGTGTCCCTGCACCTCCTTCGTGCGCTCCCTCTCGTTCCTCCCCTCCCTCACCTCTCCTGGAAGCAATACAAAGACCATTGAAGCAGCACCGCCTGATATGTTTCCTTGTTGAGCTTATTCAAATCAGGTGTTTGAAAACTAACCTTGTTTGCATTGTAATGTTGCGTGGCAGAGCATCCACAATTGACAATTTACTGATACAGGCCTGTAAGAGGGCTGGGTGCAGCAGTGCTGTGAATATGAAATGAATTAGATTCCCGCCTGTAGTTATTCAGATCAGAGTGTAACATGATAGCTTACATGAGTGGGTTTGAATGGAGGTCTAACTAAATAAATTTGATTTGGAAAGGGTGTGTTTGGCAGATTGTGCCACTCACCAGGTGCTGCCACGGATAAAGCAAGCAGTTTATTGTACATAATAGGATGCAAGGATCTTTACATATACATGGATTCTATTAGGCATCGCTGGCACTGGAGGGAGGCACAAAAGGCAGCAGCGCTCAGTGAGAGGAGGTGAGGGAGCTGCTCACATCCATCAGTCTGATAAAGAGATTTGTATGCGTGAGTCTGTGTGTGTGTGTGTATTTGTGTGTGTGTGTGTGTTCTGTAAAAAGGGCCATCGTGCTGTCACTCTCACTTTGCACTTTTTTAGGAACAAAGAAATTAAAGTGTTTCTGTGAAACAAAACACCTGGGGGATACCTGTCACTGCAGAGATTCTTCTCAGTACAAAAACAGATATGTGTGTGTGTACATGCATGCTGTCAAGTGTGTGTGTGTGTGTGTGCAGGTTTAATCTAGGGCTGGCTGAAACCTTGGCTCATATCAAAACTTTTTTGTCAAAATATTTGTGCAGGCTGCTACAGTACCAGTGGAGTCTTAAATTTTTTCAAACAGTTGAAGTTTTCAGAAGAAGTAGAACGACGGAGTGATTCCTCCAATCTGTGACACTTCCATATGTGGGCATCTGCGTGTTATATCTGCTTGAGTTTAGCAGCTGCTGTGGATAATCTGGGCTGGTCTGGGCTAATGGCTGACTTGTTTTCTGGTCCAGCTGAGCTCTTAATTACATGATTGAGCTTGTTATGGCCTAATTAAAATGGTAAAACACAGGGCAGAGAGAGGGAATGAGTGAAAGAGCAGGGGAGAGGGAGAGAGAGAGTTGGACTAGCAGCACTCAATCTCTCTCTCTCTCCCTCCCCCTTTATTAAACTGTTAACCCACAAGGCCCCTATCGCTCCCTCTGTCTGCCCCTGGCTATTTGGAATGGGCCATGAACTACAGCCATAATCAGCAGGGCTACATTTCAATAACACATTTTATCATTTAACCTCTAGTTATACACATCAAGGTGGCAGAGCATGTTCTGTTTTGGGAATTGAGAGGGAGGGGGGGGGCGGGTGTCGATAAGAAAGTTAAACACAAAAACAAAATTACCAGCGAGTTATTACAAGAGCCCGAGGATGTAAAAAAAAAAAAAGTTGACTAAGTTTGTATCAGAAACTAAGTCACAAGAGGGAGGGGAGGAGGGGACAGCGAGAGAATAAGGCGACGAACAATGTTTTTGTTGTTCGCTTTTTAAGAGTATACTTTTGGGTCAATTAACAATAAAGATCAATTGATATCTCCTTATCCTTTCTTCTGTGATATTTCGCCCGCAGTAATGAGATAAATATTTATGAAGGCTGAAAGTCCCCTGCCTCTCCTCCTTGTGTCAAATGCTCAGCATGATCAAAGGCTCAGCCCAAAAACACACGACACACTAAAAGCATCAAGGCTCTGTTGGCATTGTTTTTTCTACTGTCCCACAGCTCAAACACAGAAAACTGAACATCACCCCCCCATCTCCACCTCCCCTCCTCTCCTCCCCACACCCTCCATAGGAAAAAAAAAATCACAGATAGGTTTGGGACCAGTGCACTGTCGCTTTAAGATAAAATATTCTATCTTCTACATCATAATTATCTCCTTAAGGTAGAAATATTAGCATATCCACCAATCTTATTATCTGAGAAATTGGCTCATTAAGTCGGCTGGCTCCCCTTGCGCCCACCTTGTTCTCCATTGTCCATACTTCATCAGAGAGGGAGGCTGCTGAGGGGCATTCTGACTGACAGGAGGCACACAGCTCTCAGAGCAGGCCTCTGTGGGGACCGGCCCGGGCCAGCACACACTGACGGGACGGCGCTGTAATGTTCTGCGATAGAAGAAGAAGAAGAAGAAGAAGAAGAAGAAGAAGAAGAAGAAGAAGAAGAGGGCATCCTCGCTGCTGCTGAAGTCACATCTCAGAACAAGCTCTCCCTCGGGACTGAGAGAGACTGAGATGTGACCTGGTCCGGCTTCAATAATGCTTTGTGATTACAGAATTTCTGAGCATTTCGTTGATAATTTAGTGCAGATTGATCACCATTGCTCGCAGCGAGATAAAAGTTGCTGCACATAGTTTGACCTTCCTGAGTTGTGCTTCACGTGGCCGGCTGTGAGGCAGACTGTCTGTGTGACCCTGCCTGGGGATGAGGGCTAAACCCTGGACAGAGACAGTGTTCAAAGCCCAATTTATGGTCTTAAAGAGCAAAGCATACATATGCTTAGTAATGAGAAAGACAAGCTTTTCCAAATTACATTTCCCGTGCTATTAGATATTAATGAGATGCTGGAGAATAGCCCTTGCCTCTAATCTGCAGGATTTAATCCCTAGATTGAAACCTGACACCCGTGGAGGCTAATGAAATCATCCTTTTAATCCAGGGAAATGTCCCCCATAAGCCCGCAGCTTTAGAGAGCCACAGGACGCACGGCACATTGCTCAGCGGACAACACAGAGCAGGATAAGTTCAGGCCGAGGTAGAGGATTGAAGGGAGAGAAACAGAGCTCTGTAAAAGTAGATGTTTGGGCATTTAAAAAAAAAATGAGACAAACAGGAAAAGAACGAGGCATCTGAAAAGGCTGGAGGTTGCAAAATTAGTGTGGCTACGGTGTGTGATTAAAGATGGACCAATCTCTTTGACATTTCTCCAGAACAGAGAGATGCTTCCACACAATACAGGAGCTCCCTCTCCCTCCCTCTCTCTCTCCTGTCTGTCTGCCTGTCTGTCTCTCTCTCTGTGTGGCTGTGTGGGATTGAGTTGTTAATTAGAATCGTGGCCAGGCCAAATGAATTCAGACCTTCTTCCTTCTGTAATGGTGCTGCAGACCCCAAGCTGTGGGCTTTAATTCTCCTCTCATCAGTCTGATGGAAAAATCACCTCACTGCCATTCAGCTCTGCCACTCATTAACCAAGCCAAGAAAAGGTGATCGGCACAATGGACAATTTTATTATGTTTTTTTTCCCCATGTCTTTTTTTTTCTTTTGATGGTACGCATATGCATATAAATCATTCTTTAACCAAAATGTACAACAAAATCACAGGACATTTTTTTCCTTTGAAAAAATGGATTTGCATTAATGAACAAAACAGGATCCATAGGCACCTATCAAAAAATGTGTATGTGCATGTACGTCGTGTGTGTGTCTCAGTGCCTAAATACTTGTGAGGGTGCAGTTGCTTGGCTTGTGTGTATTGACAGGCCATGTGTGAGGCATGAGGGTCGAGTTGCGATATGCTTAACAGCCAATTTACAAAGGTCAGGTGAGTGGGATCAAACGGGTGGGAAGATCACACCTCACACTCCTAAATGAGAAACAATCATCCCTCCAAAGGTCATCCAGACACAACCAAGGATTAGAATAATAGAGCAGGTCTTCGGCTCCCCCCTTCCTCTCCTCACTCTCGCCAACCTTCTCCTCTCCACGGGGGGCAAGACACCTCTCTTTATCTATTTCAGTTTCCTCATCTTCATTTTAACATACAGTCTTAGTGAGCATCTGTGTGTCTGTTTGTAAGTCATCATCATCTGAAAACATTATTAACCCACTGGTCACAAATCAGAATTTCTTGTTATAAAATCACCTCTGACTGTCCGCAATTTATTTAAAAGATTTGATTGATTTAATATGGAATTTGTGGTGGCCCTTTTTAATTTTTCCAAAATCATTTTAGTAATTGATTTTTTTTTTTTTTTTTTACTTTAACTTAAGTTAACTGGTAGATTAATTTCAATCTACCACATCATTTAAAGATAGCTCATTACACAACATAGATGAGCTCTGGCTATGCAGATTTAATTTTTCTTGCTTCACTGCCATCATTAGAAATCAGACAAAACTTTATTGTCCATCACAAAAGCAATAGAAATGAGTCTTGGATGCGGAAAAAAACATATATGTAGTGTTAAAAAATGTGTGTACATAGAGTTAAGAACAATATATATACACGTCATACTTATGGCTAAAAGGTGTGTATTTGTGTTTTCCAATATAAATTCCAATCCTTGAATACTAAAAACTGTTTTTGGAATCTGTGCAACAAAATATGCATTCAGTATGATTTAATTATTGTTTCAAAAAAGTACTGAAAAATGTATTTAAGGCTGACGTCTCAGACGAATTGTGGGTGTAGCTGGGAGATGAAGAGGAGAAGCAGCAGCAGCATCATCCAGGCTGCAAGGAGCTGCAGAGACACCGTGAAGCAACAACAGGGGGCAGTGTTGGGTCATATTAAACACCCAGCTCTCAGTCCACCTCTCTCTCTCTCTCTCTCTCACAGTCTCTCTCTGGCCAGAGTCCAGTCTAACCACCTCTCAGGATTAATTACACTTTTTCAATTAATGTTCTAATGAGAGCTGCTGGTGCAGAAGTCTGATAAGGCAGTTAGGGACTGAATGAGCGAGAGAGAATCACACACACACACACGCACACACATAGTAGAGACAGACAGAGAAATGTACTAACTACAGTGATGGATGGGACATAACAGAGGCTGATGGGGTTGATACAGTGTGAACAGAAGCAGAGATCAGCTTGACCAAAACTGGACTGAGATGGACACACACACACACACACACACACACACACACTCACACACACCAAACATAAAAACATACAAGTGCCATAATATACAAATGGAATTAAACACACACATGAGCAGTATGTTGTGATGAGGACACTCTGTTTGGTGACACAAACCCACACATCTACAAACTGGGTTTCCATGGTAATGAGCTCAACTGGTGCAGATGGGGACCTCACACACACACACACACACACACACACACACACGAACTTTGCCGGCATGCACCAGGGGACCTGTCAAGTATAAATTAGTGCCGTTGATGTGTCACAAGATGCCCCCGAAGGTCATTAATTGGTCAGTGATTGGAGGTTGGCATGTCATTTATATGAAGATAATTTGCATAAGGCAGCAGAGTGCTTTCCCTTCAAAAGCATCTTACAGATTCTATATGTCGAAGCCTACGCTTTCTAGGTCTTCTTCCTCTTGTTTGTCGTCTTGCATTGTATAAGAGTGTGCATTTCTTTTTAATCTACAGTCGAAAATGTAATAAATTCAGTCATTTTGTCTGAATGTAATACTTCAAGGCCTTCTGCCCGGCAGCAATCCATTATAATTAGCCATTGTTGAAAATGTTTTTATCCAAATGAAAACATCTGCAATTTTAGGAGGCTTTACAATGTCTTAAAGTTGATATGGACAAAATGATATTGAATATGCATGACTATCCTGTCAAGCATAATACGTTCATATTATCATTTTGAAATAAGCTGCAGAAAGAATAAGTACATTTTGAATGGCCGGAAATAAAAATCAATAGAGATCTGATGAATCTTAAAGGGGGGCCCATTGTTTAAGAACCAGAACCAGATTGAAGGTCAAGGAAAAAAAGATGGAAAATCCCAGTCTTTTTCGTCGACATCCTTTTGAAAGTGTGGAGGCTGTTCTTAGAGGACAAAGGAGAAGATAGCGTATGGTGTGTGTGTGTGTGTGAGAGAGAGAGAGAGAGTGTGTGTGTGTGTGTGTGAGAGAGAGAGAGTGTAGAAATATAGTTTTTAATTTAAAAAAATGCTGAAAGTGATTCTTACTCTCACTAATCAGAGCAAACCATTACATTAGATTTTACACTTTTAAAGATAATAAGAATTAATAGTGTCTTGTCTGTGTATGCATTAGTCCATATATACATTAGTTAGGAGTTTGTTAAATTAGAATACCATTTTCTCTCATGTACTTACATAGTCACCACCAAGGAGAGTATCAAAGTACGTAAGAGTGTGAGGGATTGCTTTTCTATGTGCTGCTGCTGCTCTCTCATTCACACACACACACACACACTTATTCATTCACTTTCTTTCTCCCTCTGTTTCATTCTCTTTCTCTCTTTTGCTCTCTCTCTCTCTCCGTCTCATTGCCCCATAACCACAGAGAGATGAGTTCAAGCCACCATTAAAGCGTTAAAAATTTAAATATAAAAAAAAAAATCTTAACGCTCTTTTTAATTAAAAAGGATCCTAATAATCCACATCATATTATACGTCGCAGATTCATCGGTCAATTTAATAACAGTGAGGCTTTTGGATCTTAATATCTCTGCTACCAGGTTTCCTTCATAACTGAGAGCCCGTGTTAATTACAGCAGAGCCTAATGGTGGGGAATATTCAGGGCCTCTCCATGTTTTGATAAATGGCTTTCCACTAAGATTTATTCCTAATTATCTCATTTGTCTTTCTCCATTACTTTTTATAGCTTAAATTTATGAAGTCATTAAGACGTTAGTGGGCCTGATAATGATTAGGAGAAGGAATTGTATGAAAGTGAATTATATGAAAATGATTATGGCTAAAGGAGTGTTTAAAATGAGGGCTGCGGAAGCCTGGACGTGTGTATGTGTGTGTGTGTGTGTGTGTGTGCGTGAGAGAGAGAGAGAGAGAGAGGTACATGGCTTTGTTTGAAGGTGGTGCATGCCAACCCCCCTCCAACCCCTCGACCGCCAACCCCCCTGTCCTGCCCGGCTGATGCTACCACCTTACACCAGTGGAAATAAGCATGATGACACATCTTTGTCACTCTCCTCATCCTTCTGTGTCTCCCCTCCCTGCTGGCCCCCATCAGCTCATATCTCTGCTCCATCTATCTGTCTGGTCTGACTCTGTTAACGCGGGGCAATGTTCTCTCCGAATAATGAGAGATGATCTCTCTCTGTCTCTAACACACTCCCACATGTACACACACACGTACAGAGAAGAAGAAGTTTTTCTTCCACCGCATTTGGCTTTTGTTTAATTTCATTTGCCTTGGAAGATAATGAAACATATAAATACAGAGGCCCACGTGCGCATTTGGGGTTTTGGAGTTATGACCATTTTATAGTGCAAGAGCTCCCTGGCACCGTCACGGCAGTCTAATCTGTTTGATGAAGGCTTTCAGCTTGAGCACAATGGGAAATAACAGTGCTTACCTTCCAGACACACTGTTTGGTCTAACATGGATAAATGCACATCTATCTATGACAGATGCCACCCTGAGCTTAAAATACACCTTTCTGGCCGACATGCTGAGTTTCCCTCTTGTCATTCCGGCCCTTCCTTGTCTCTCAGCAGTCTGCTTTCCACCCCCCTGCACCTCTTCTCCCCTCTTCTTCCCACCCTGGCAGGCTGTGTGCCAGAGATCATAAGAGGCAGTGCAAGCCCCTGCTTAATGAATTAATTATTTGATTATTTAATCACCCAGATGAAGAGCGTCTTTAACACTGGTGTTAATTAGCCAACATCTGGGCCAGTCAGTGGGCCAGCCACACAGAAACACAGAGAAGAATAGCAACGCACACTCTGTCTCTTCTGTTCTCTTAGGTGTCACATTATTCATCTTTTTTATCTGCTTCTCCTCCGTCAGCAATGTACTCATTGAAAAATGTGTGAAAGCCGAGCTGTTGTCAGAAAGATATAGAGACCACCAACAAAGCCCAAACAAAATCCCAGATTTAATGTTGTGTGTTTCCCTTTGATTTCATTGTTTACCATCAATATCCTACATGCTTGCCTGCCAATATAAAAGTTTGTTAACCTTCAACCGAAGGCTGCTCCCCATGTGTCTCTACATACATTTTTCTCTCACCCCCTACTTGCCTCACCCTCCTGCAATGCTGCCTCTTGCCATTGGGAGGAGCAGTGTCTTTTCCTTTGACCTCACTCCCTGATTTCACTTCTTAGCACAGTTGCCACACAGCTGTCCACAATATGATTACTGGTGATGTATGCAGCTAACGTGTGCACTGTTGCACTTTGCGATAACAACAGCAACAGCTCACAAACACATGTCATCACCACACATGTCTTATCAGGCACTTTTCTGATCATCTCTTGAGGTTGGGCAATTCTAACAGACTTATCACTATCTGTGTAGACAAGTCTTATATTGTATTCCATCATGCAATTTCACATGTACAGTAAACCTGAAGGTCACACGTGTGTTCCTGTCTTTTCAATCTTCTGTGTGTTTAGGACGAGGGAGGCAGTGCGTGAGAGGGATGATCCAGTGAAAGACAGCAGACAGCGAAGGAGGGATGGAGGAGGAGAGAGATGTATGTGACTCTCTAGTCTGATTAAGACCACTCCAGTCTGGGTGGTGCTACTTCACACCAGCAACGGTGGCCTTCAAGGGAAGAGGGAGGACTGGAGAGGTGTGTATGTGTGTGGAGAGAGAGGTGGAGGAGGGTGGAAGAAGGGATTCCCTTTAATTGCAATCATTCTGGCAGCACTGCAGGGATCTACATGCCATGCATACAATTAGAGAGGAGAGAAGAGGAGAGGAGAGAAGACAGCATGCTACTTTCCTTCCTAGTCATACCATGACTCCTGTATATACGATCCAGCCCGACTCGAAACTCACACACACGCACAGTTAAAGATGTACTTCTAAACAATGTTTGCCTCTGTGTCTTAAATTAATCAGCGTTTGTTAGGGCTCATTGTGTGAGAGGACTGAACTCTAGCTTGATTACATCTGCATATGTTGTGCAGCAGCGCCGTGTAGGCGGTGGCATCTTGATTTGTGTGTGCATGTGTTTGTATATATGCTTTCTGTGTGCTGCCGAGGTTAATTGAGATACACAGCTCATCTCTGCCCTGATGAGGGTCAGAGCACAGAGGCAGATCTGCATCGCATTAATCTAACCCCAATTTATGCTGCCACACACTGTCAGTAGCAACCCTGCCCCCCAATCACACACACCGCACACACTTGTGCACACGCACGCATACCCATTAATTTAGCCCCAATTTGTGTTGTCTTCGGCTGCTGTGATGCATGGCACACACTCTCAGATTCACAAACGCACAGAGCCAAAACTCGCAGAGCAAACACTTTGTGCTTTCTCACACACACACACTCACAAAGGCAGCTCATGCAGAGTTGATGTCATTTACTTTTGATGTCAGGTAAAAGTGTAAAATTAAACCAACTACTACAAAAAAAAAAAAAAAAAAAAATCCAAACATCTACCTTGCTAGCACACACTTTTCCTTGCAACACACACAATATCTCGCATTCATGTGGCCTCTATTATTCCTGCATAAGTTCCTCGCAGAACACCGGCCTGACAGAAGCTAAACCCTGCAGCACCCAGAGAAGGAAAGGCAAATTAACCAGCTTCACTCCAACACTGAGGGACCATTAAAGTCGAAACGCCTGATCTCCCTGGCCGGTTTTTCCTCTCCATCCTCTCCCTCGTTCCTCTCTCGTTTCCTCACTCTCCAGCTGGAAAGGTTAACCGTGAGAGGCTCTCAGAGACACTCCAGCAGACACACAAGTGATCTTTCCTTTAATTGGCTTTTCCACTCCCCTTCTCCTCCTCTCTTTTCCCTAGCAGGTCAGCAACGTCCACTGCAGGGCACACACACACACACACACACACACACACACACACACACAGAACGACACAGAGGCAGTCAGGCTGAACTGAGGACTTGATGCGTTGGGCAAGGTGTGTGTGTCTGTGTGTGTGTCTGTGTCTGTACCCCTTTAAATATCTCCATCCGACCAGTCAATCTGTCGTTAGTAGTACAGGAGTAGCGGTGCTGTGTAATTGAGCTATCGAGCTCTCAGGCCTCCATGATGTCCTCATCCATGAAGCAGCTGACACCACAGCTCTGCTCCTCACTGTCACACAGACAGGGCACACAGGAAATTCATAAGGAGAACACTGACAGGTGTGGAGCCATTATCAGCCATAGCACAGGTTTTTTTTTTATCAGTAGTGAAACCTACTGCTTCCCCCCTGAAAGAGAATGTCACAAAATTAAAGTTTTTTTTGGAATTGGAAATGGAGGTATGCAATTTGAAAAGCTGCTTTCAGATAGATATTAAGCTCTGTCAGAATGATAAAAGAGATGCATGTATTCTGGCGCCATGAATGCTATTGTTTCAGAGCCGCATTCGAAGCCAAGCTGAACTCCTGCCATTGAAAACAGAGCGGAGAAAAGTTATCCAATCCTATAACTTCTCATCACATCTGGAAAAAATACTTAATTGTGTCCCCCTAAACTCAATCTGGCAGCCAGCAGATCTAGATAGGAGAGAGAGAATCACAGTGTGAAATGAGCTACACGCTACGCTGACTTACCCATGGTAGCTCAGAATCAGAGCAAGATGACTAGACAAGGCAGTTCAGACGATTGCACCCTGGACTCAGTTACGCCGACTATTCTGCTTCATCTCGCCCGGGCCTCACCACAGCCATTATCCACAGGGTGCAGCGTGTGAGAGGACATCATTACCGGCTGTCTGCAGAGCCGCCTCCTGCCCCTATCTCTGCTAACACCATCCTATCTAACGGCCCGGTCCGAGGAGAACCCGAGCAAGGCCGGCAACTGAGAACAGCCTCATTCCCACCTGCCACAGAAACAGATAGGACAGCGAGATAGCCGCGGCCTGCTGGTGGCTTTCTAGCCTCCGTTAGGCTGATAATGGAGTGAGGCTCATGACTCATCAAGTCAAGAAGTTCAAATGCTCAGTCGCCATCTCAGTCGCGAGACTCACTGAGATACATTTAATCACAGCAGTTTTGAAACAGAACCGCTGTGGTACATGCCGGCCAGATCAGACCAGTCTGAAGCCACTGAATGATAAAGTGCATTTATGAGGCCTAGACATTTTACTCAAATTTCCAAAAGAATTACTGTCTCCCTTCCGCCACACAATGTCTAGCCATGCAGATAGTTTGCGGTTTTATTTGCTCAGGCTTTGAGATATCTATCTCTAAGACTTTTTTTCTGCCTTACAAATGGAGTTAGATAGATTTTTTTTG
Organism: Holacanthus passer; assembly: GCA_025331565.1. Taxonomy (NCBI): domain Eukaryota; kingdom Metazoa; phylum Chordata; class Actinopteri; family Pomacanthidae; genus Holacanthus; species Holacanthus passer. Next base: position 8,930,452 of record JAFREQ010000011.1, read on the forward strand.
TGATTATCACAGCATTGAAAAATGAGTTTGAATAATCCGTAATCATGCTAGCAGCAATGTAAGGCTTTACTTAGGCATATATGTTGACATTATCTTTGCATCCTGACAGCAATCAATACATCAAACAACCAAAACAGTATCTGTGGCTGTTCTAGGCTTGTAAAAGCCTCATCCAGTCATTTCAGATGGCCTTCCTGCCTGTCTACCTACCAGCATGCACTCTGTCCGTGCACTGTGGAGTCTTCCACAGGACCAGGCAGATATAAAGATACAGTGAGCTTGTTACACAAAAATGGCAAAGTGTGGCCAAAATTTCCTAATACTAATATGCTTCTACATACCCAGACAATGGCGGATGGCAGTCAAACAAACACAGGACTTTCACCCACTTTCACCCAGGAGACTGCTGTTTGCATCATGTGTGAAACCAAAAGTCAGTGTTGACTTATTTCAACTTACATAACGTACTCAACTTACATCACATATGTAACGTAAGTTAACTTATGTATGTAACAAACATACTTATTTTACCAAACAAAGTAGTTTTGCTGCCTAAACCGCACAACCATGTGTTTAAAACTGTGATTGTTTTACAACTGAAATAGTAGTTATTGGATATGACTCCAGCATGTGTGCCCATCACTGGTACTCTCCAATGGTCATATTTGAGGATGTGTTGAAAAAGTCAGGGTCTCACCAAAGTCACCAAAGATTCATCCAAAGTGTGTCTGTACCAAGTCTCATAGCAATCCATCCCACAGTTGTTGGAATATTTCAGTTTGGATCACAGTGGTCGACACACATGACCGATCATTCCTAGATCCATGACTAGCTTCACGAGACACCACACAGGGAAAATGAGAAAACGTGTTTTTAGTGATTTTGGTGCACTGACCCTTTAACGGCCAGTGTTCTGTAAACAGCAGTGAACTGTAAGTTATGGAGGCCATTATATAAACTACATGTAGGAAACAGCAGCAATAAAACACAGGACGGGTTCGATTTCAGGTTTCTTTTTCACGTATGAATGAAAACACACATGAGAGGTTTGTGATCTTGACTTGGAAAACAGTGATTGTGGTGTTTTTGATGGAGCGCTCTGATGTGCTGCAGTTTGACCGTGTTTGAAAGCCGACTTTGCGCTGATGTGGACATGTGACAGCAGGTGGGCAACTACACAAGAGCAACAGGCGCTAAAAGGAAATGGGCTTTGAGGTTGTCATGGTAATGTGAACGTTATGACCCAAACAGTCTCTAGGTTATTACCCCAACCCACGCTGCTGTCCGTCTCCTGACCCCCCCCCCCCTCCCTTCACACTCGCTGAGGTGTGGGTCTTGTGTTGAGGTCAACTGGACCAGATCTTTTTTGAATTCCTGCCATCGGACCCACCCACCATGCTGCTGCTCTGCCCTTTTTTCTTTTAGTCATACACACACAGACACACGCAGACAATGGTCCAAGGCGCGCTGTCTGACACCGGACAGGAAATAAGTGTTTATGTGGACGAGGCGCCCCTTCCTGCACGTTCCCGGAGGGCCACCAACCCCCTAATCCAGGCTCTAAGTGTGTTACTGGATTTCGCCTTCCCTCAAAAACACTAACTCTGGATATAATTCTGTCTGAAAGCTGTCTTTCTCTTCACTTAATGCTTGTCTCACACTCGATTTTCCTCATTGTCTCTCTTTTTTAATCCTCACTGTGTCAGTCCCTCCCTCTTTCTCTCTGCTTTTACTGGCTGTGGAAAACAATGGAGTTTTGTTCGTGGATTTTACCTTTATGGGCACTTTCACATTCATTTTTTTTTTCTTCTCCAGATGACCCAATAAATGTGTTCACATTGCCTTTTTCAACTGGCAGCACAGGGCTCCAGTTCTGCAGTAGGTCAGTGGTGAAGTAGACAGAACTGTGTGTATCAAAGCCAAACAGAGACGTAGCAGAAACCAGAGAGGCTGTTTAGACCTGTGAGATGTTGACTTGTTACCGTTGCATTCTGTATGTGTGTGTGCATAAGGACAAGGCTCTGGTCTGTGCTCCCTGTTTGCTTAAGGTGGCATGAGTCAGCTTGACTCAAAAACAGGAGCCTGTTTTCGTGTGGCCTGCCAACTGCCTGTCTGACATTTAGCTAGCTTTCTCTCACACACACTCACACACATGCACACACACTCACTTAGCCGCAAGTCAACATCACTCTGCGGCAAAACTGCCCCTTGGCTCTCCATCGACCCAATGTTCACTTTTCAGCTCTGTTATTTTCTGAGCTCATGTTTCCACCAAAAGTAATAACAAGTAAATAAATTGTGTTTGCATTCACATTTTTCACATTGAACCCGGATTTTCAGGCACCAAAGTAAAGAGATTGGTCAGAATGGGACTTAATGAAGGTGTGAGATGTAAAAATAGGCGGCGGGATGCTGGAAATGGTGAAACTTGTTTGAGGAGTCGAAGGCACGTTTGGTGGCTCATGCATGATGGGAGAGAGCTGAGAGTTTGGGCTGATGTCGGGGTCTGGGATCAGGGATGGGAGGATGTGGATGTGTTAGGGGGGCGAGTCTCACAGTCTCCTCCTCCCCCGTGCCCCTCTGAGCCACGTCGCTGCGGTTATGAGCAGCCGAAAGGGGTTTGGCTGAAGACCAGAAGTTGCATAATCGTGCCCTTAAACCAGCGGGGTGCCGAGCCTCTCCTCCCCTCTCTGTCCCTCTCTTCTCTTTAGTTTTTATCACCACAGCTTTTAATCCCTTCCTGTTGATCGACCATTCATTTTTATCTTTTCACTTTGTCCGTCATAATCACACTTATCCTGTTCATCCCTCCGTGAGCATCCATGTGCCTCCATCTATTATTATTCTGAGGGCTTGGCTGTTTCATTCTTATCTCGTGATGATTTATTCACGTCTTTAGTAACAACAACAATCCAGCACGGCAGTTAGAGGAAAAGAAATCATAAATTCGAGGCAATGAAAGTTCTCTATTTTTTGAACTTCACATATTACATGATAGAAAAAAGTTGCACATATATAGATAAGTAAACATGTTTTACTTTTTAGTTCCATTAAAGGATAAGAGCAAATCATCAGTAGACCAAAACAACAACAAACTTATCCAACTAGCAAGTGTTGTCTGTGTTGCCGATGGCCATTTCCATTGTTGTCCAAAACCCACAATCAAAACCACATCAGTGAGACTGGGTGATGTGCTCCTTAATTACAAAGAACACTGGCACTGCAGTTTATTTTTAGACGATTTCACACGCACCGTCCTGCTGCTCTAAATACTCTTGTTTTAAATGATTAATCAGCAGCTGAAAACTGTTTTCATTAAATGCACTATTTACTCCTGTTTGAGTGACAAACCAGATCTTTCAGATGGAATTACAAATTACTGAGCCTTTAATTACAAATTACTGAGCCTTTAATTACAAATTTGAGCCTTTGTAAAAATGAAACTATATATTTGTGACCGCACGAAACTGTAGAAATGAATGGGCGTGGGACAGGAAATTCAGAAAGTGTTGAGAGACAGACTAACACGGTGGCTTTGGTCTTTTTTAACGGAATATGTTGACAATAAGAAAAATATGGAACGATGGCCTTCAACTTCTAGTTCTTTTAACAACTGGTATTCAGAAATGGTGGACCTAATGGTTAATCTTCATGAGACACAATTGCTTTTTGTTCTGCAAAACAAAAAGCTACACTGACATGGCTGATGTTGAAAAGTGAAAAGCAGAAACTCGTGAAGGCCGACCCAGCTGACACTGACCAGTTGGAGCCCTGGAACAAAATCAAAAATGTTGCCCATTATCACAGCCCTCTCTGATGGATAAGCATATCCACTGTTGAAAGTAGGCAACACCCTCATCTTTTACTCTTCTTCAGTTTCCTCTAAAGTTTATATAGCGTCAGTTTTGGCTTTTTTTCTCCCTGCAGGAGCATGTGATAGTCCTAAAATGAGATAAAATGACTTCCTCTTGCTGCACTATGTCACTCTGCCATTTGGCTGCGAGCTATCACCAAGCTACTTGGTTGAATGTGCAAACAAGCTGAGCAAATTAGCACTGATTAATTATCCATTATTAAAATAAATTATAATGTCAGTAGCAGGAGTTTTACTGTCTTTACAAGGCCTGGAATGAGTCACCGGGCCAAAAATACAAGACGTAGAGCAGCAGCCAAGCAAGCAGGAATACTCCAAGCTAAAGGAGAGCCAACATTTAGGCAGTGCTTTATTGTCATAGTGCCAGCACTGGATATCTGGCATCTCCCACCCACACAGATGAAAGCCAACTCTTAAGTGGCAGTGTCTGCTCTGTATGCACCTCCCCTGTCTGACATAGGAGCTCTGCTCTAAGAGGGAGCCAGGAGCGCCAGCACTGTGATGGAGCTGATTGCGTGTGTGTTTGCTAACATGGCATTCATTATGTATTCAGTTAGGAGTTATATCTCCCCATATTTCAATTTCTCCCTTTTTATTGTTTGCCTTTCTCTCCCTTTATGCTGAATTCACAAGCAGCTGGGATGGATAAAGCATTTTAATGATCCCTAACTGATTTCTGCATTTGCTTTAAACTTGCCTTCAAGTAGAGGCAAGGGTAGTGTGGTTGAAATTTGCACGAGTGGTTGTGGCCGGTGGAGTGGGAATGGGTTATTACCCTGAGTTCTCCTCCAAAAGTTCAGTTGTGTACATCACCGCTGCACTCTGGAGTCTCTTTCATTCAAAAGGCCCTGGTTTTCTAAAACTCAGCAGCGGTAATAGTTGCAAACCAATGGACATAGATAACTGTTACTCTCTCCTTTATTGGTTTTTCATATTGTTTGAGACACTGACACAGAAAGAAATAAACCTCAGGCAGTCTTAGCCTCAACTCCTGCCGGGAAATGACAAAACTGACCCCAGATCAGCACCTCAGATTGACCAGGTAATGCCTGCTGCACTACAGGTATGCATAGCCATTACACCAAATTACTTTACTCTGTCTTAGGGTGAGATCTTTCAGGTGATTCATCAGTGATTCATTATCTAACGGATGCTCTCACGGCTGAGGGATAAATCACTAGATTAATCTAACTGTCATCTGTGTATAAGGAAGATGTATGGTCATTGTTCAGCAGAGCAGGGATGAAGTAAGGGAGCGGGTTTGTATCAGCACTGGACATAGATTGTAATGAGAACATCACTCCAAGATCATATTGGGAGCCAGGGGCTATTGTGTTTCTGTCCTCTAAGGAGACATTCAGCACAAATCCTCCCTTTTTAAGGCAGGTCTCTACTAAACCAGAGCTTCAACTGCTGGAGAAAGCTTTTCCTTGTCTCGTCTCTCTCGCACCAACTGACGTCAAAGCGCGTATCAGATGGTCTGGGATACTTTTTAAGGCTCACACATGCAAATGGTCATCTATCCTCCGCCCAGGCTGTGTTCCACCCACTCACACTGCTCAGACCCACTGCTCTGCTGCTTCTGCTGCTTCCGTGAGACCGAAGCAGAAACAAATGTCTCAGCCCTGCCAACTCCGTGTGCGTATGCATTTGTGCGAGCGTGCATGTGTGTGTGTGTGTGTGTGTGTGTGTATTCTGAGGAAGCCTACTGGGCTGTGGTTCCCTCAGTAGTCCTGCAGCGGCAGTAACTCGATACAGTACACACACATTTTTGTTGCTGATCCAAGCTTGTCTGCGTGCCATGATTTTGGTTCAGTTCAACTTGTTGTAAAACACTGCAGTGCACCGTTAAAGAAGAGAACATGTAATCAGCATCTAATGAACACAGTGTGCCATGTTATGAAAGATGGTTATATGCACTTTAATGAAGTTGATTTGTTGCTGTGGACTTTGATTGAGCATTTTAATGGCTCCATATCCTGTTTTAATGCAGCTTTGTTTCTCAGTGTTTTAGAAAAGTGGAGCAGAAAATATCATCTGAACACCAGTTAATCTCTGCAAACCCTTTCCAAAAGTTACAGTATATAGCACACAGTGATGCCAAGTATCAGCTTTTCTTTTAATACTCTCTTTCTGCTTCTTTCTGCGTCTCTGCCCCCCACCCTCTTCATCGCCTCTGACTCTCTCATGTAGGAAGATAGATGTTTCTTTGTAGGGACTCGCTGGCACTAGTTGCACTGACTCACACAGCTGCCCCAATAGAGCTCTCCTCCCTCTGATTTACAGCCAGTAGTGGTATTATAGATTTCTAGTTGTTTTCCACTTATTTACTGGTACTTTCAATCCATCAGTGTGTGTTTCTTCAACTTGTGCAGAGATACTGCAAATGCTGATGTTTTGGGATGTGATTTACAGCGGTTAGAAAAAAAAAATAGTAGCTTCAGAATCCATTCCATAAAGAGTTAAATTGTTTTCACTGCAGTGTTGTTTGATGTAAATTGAAAAGTTGTCCTTTTAGAGTGGCTATTCAATACCTAGTAAGAGTTCTGGACCACAGCCCGGACTAGTTTTGTATTTTTTTAATGGCCATTTAAGTTACGGCCCAATTTCTAACCAAAGTCTTATTAAAATATCTGTGGTTGAGTCTCTGCACATAAGCATATGAGCGTACATGTTGATGGTAAATGTGAATGTGAAGGTGCTGAGGTGTCCTAAAATACACGTTGTTCCAGACTTAGAGCTGGAATGTGTTGTGTCTCTAAACCAATGTAAGTGACTCTGGATGTGAATCCAGGTGGTGTTTGTTCAGTGTTTAAAGACGATCTGTTGATTTATGGTGCAAACCTAAACTGCATAAATATTTGTCCTCAAGAACTATAATGTTGAACCTTATAAGCCAACTTTCAAAGAACTCTATGTGCATAAGCGTGTGCAGGAACATGAGCCACAGAAACAGGTAATGGTCTCCTTGAGAGAAAAGAATTTGCTGTGTGATTTAGGGGAGATTGAAAACAAAGTCCATTTTATGCTCCATTGCCCCTCATCAAGATTTAGGAACTGTACACTTGAGAAAAATGTCCACCCTCTCTGCACATCGCTTCTGGTTGGATGATTATAAATGACTTGAACTGTATTTTAGAAAGAGAACTTTTTGTGACAGAATTTATTTGTAGAGCATGAGAGGAGACAGCGTATTAGGTTCTCAATGTAGATCTAAGAATTAATCATTTTTTGTGATTGCGTTGCTGTCCTCACTGCAGTGGCCTGGGTTCAAATCCTGCCTGGGTTCTTTGCTGCATGTCTTCTGCTGCCTTTTCCGTATCTCCAGCAATTACTCTAATAATAAAGCAGAAACGATAAAAATAAAAAAAATCAAACAATTAAATAATCAATGTGTAATCTAAGTATAACGAATGAGAACTAGTGACCAAACACAGTCTGACTTTGGATTCCAATTCTGAGACAAATGAATGAGCTTTCATGTTTCATACTTGCGGCACATGTGATTTTATCTGAAAGCATGTCAGAGACCCACTGGCTGAAAGGACATGGTAGAATCATATTCAAGTTTGCTATTCAAAGCAGTGTTCTCTTCTTCGCTTCGGCTACCGAGCAATTTGCACGACAATTGTCATTCAGAATCATAACAAAATATGTTGCCAAAGCGCTAATGAAAGGGACAGGTTTGAATGGATTACAAAGGATGCTAAATAGCAGACACTGTAATAGAGGTCCCTGAGGAACACTTTAACAATAACCCCTATAAGTGTAGCCACACATGAAGGTTACGTGGTTGTCGTCTCATACAGTAGTCATATCAGAAAAGTATCAGGCATATTGTATGAGTTTTGTGTCTGTTGTGGCATTCCTTTGACCCAAAATTAATAATAAATCGAGTATTTCCTTCTCTAGGTGTCTTTCTGACTTCAGAGGAGGAGGGGAGAGCTGTGTTTGGTGGGAGCCAAGGGCAAGTGGCTTGTCATGTCAGGGGTATTAATTTATGATTTCCATCCCAGCTTATGACCTCATCACCCCCATTAGAATGCAGCCTTTGTAATTTCATGGTTAATATTCAATAGCCACTTGTCCCCTGCGCCCGCTTTGTGCATGCGAAATTTCTGGAGGGGGTGTGCATCATTTTTGATTTGTCGGGTTCGTGCATGTGTGTTTGCCCATGTGCATGTACATGGAAAAGGAAATGAGGGTCGACTACAGCATGGCTTCCTGCAAAACAGTTGCAGATGTCCAGAGATGTCCTCAATGTCTCTACTCCCACTGAGGAGCTTGAATTGCCTCTCTGTCTGACCTGAGTCATTTGAATCGCCTCCTTCATGCACACACGCTTTTCTCTCCCTCGCTCGACTGTAGGCACACACACACAAACATACAGTAGCTGAACTCTTTACAGACGCTCGCCTCAGGGTCAAATTCTGACCCTTCTATCAGTGAACTCTGCACACAGTCTACAAGAAACAGAGGCCGGCCAACACTTCACACCCAGCGGACAGCGCAAATAATGGAGACAGGAATTGCGTTCATGAGACATAACTGCTGGCCACTTTCAAGATGCAATAAAGACAGAGAATGAAAAAAGAAGGAAAGATTAAAGCAGCAGCAGAAGAAAATCTCAAACAGTAAAAGTCCCCTGCATTTCTGCACACATTGATGTATTGGCCTGAACACACATTCCTACTGAACGACTTTGGCAAGCCTTTAAAAAAACACATTAAAGGATTCTGTTCTGCATGAGCCCAGTTGTTGCTCTGTTTTCTCCCTTTTTCCCCCTGTTTTCTCTCTGCTCCTCTCAGCTCACAGACAGCTAATCTGTTACAGGAAAATCTGTGAATACTAGAAGATGATTGTGACAATATATTAATGGAGAAATAATCAAACACAGCTGGGGAAAAAAAATGAGCAACAACACTGTTAAAAATAGGAGAAAACTAACTTAATAAAGAGCTGGTTCTACCACATGGGAACTTTATTAAACACTGCGCATGTTGGACATGGCTGCTTCTGCAATATTTTATCTTAATTTCATGTTGAATTATATGTTGTTTAGTTTGTTTTTCCATCAGTGGTTCCTGGAATTTTTTTTGTCAGAAACCCACACAGCTCTAAAAGATCAGCACAAATACATCTTCATTGACACCATCAAGTTCCAAATATCTTCTTTCAGTAGGACTATAGATGTTATTTATCGCTATTAATTATATGAAAGTGAAAAAATAGCTCACACAGTTGAACTGTCAGTGTTCAGGGTTTTTTTTTTTTGGTCAAGTTTGCATTTACTCTAAGATACCGCTTAGACATTTCGGCTGTTTATCCATTACTTTTGGCTCTTTCAAATGTTTATCCAGTGCTTTAAGGATACTATTTTAATATTTTTTCCATGATTTTTAGCTGACAATTTTACTGTTTATCCATGACTTTTAGCTAATTATTATTGGGTTTACTCATTACAATTAGTGAACTATTTCATCTGCTTATCCAATGTAAATTTGTAGTTCGTATCCATTGGAAATTTCCCCATTGTGAGACGAATAAAGGAATATCTTATCTTATTACTTTTTTATTGCCTGCTTGCTGACACACCCTCAGTTGCAACATGTATTAAATGTGTGGCAGCTAACTCAGGTTTGTGGAAGTATGCGCTGTGCAGCAAGCGTGTCGTGTCAGCCGGCTGCAGTAAAGATCAGCACCTCACCAATGTTTTTTCTCACACAAATGTTCATAAAGTCATGATTTGTATTTTTTCAAGTGAAGTTGGGAATCTCTGATATGACATATGACACACAATTTGACAAGACTAGCAATAGCAGGAAATGACACACCATGTATGCAGTGAAATATGTTTAACTGTTAGATGTTGCTGAACTTTCAAGCAAGACTGGATAGAGTTTGCTTGCTTGACTGTCTATGATTGAAGAATGAACCTATGCATGTGTGTAAGAGGAGTGATTCTATAGTTACAGAAATGTTAGACAAGCTTAAATCAATTGGAAAGCACTTGTCATGTACGGGGGTAAAGAAAGGACAAGCAAAGAGCAGCCATGAAAACCGATCTCTCCAGCTCACCATTGGCAAATCCATTTAAATTTCAGCACAGAGAAAACAGAATTTGAGAAGAAAGAGATGATGAGTTTTGTTTTTAACATGTATCTTGTGATGCACTTGGACACATCATCAGTGATAGTGAGCGGCTATTATTATCAGATACAGCGTGAATTCTTTCTTTGTTTGAAGTGGAAGCATTTTACTCTTACAGAAAACCTTAATATGCCAAGCAGTGCATGTGGGAAGGTCAAATGTTTAAATATAGTTTAAGCTTCATATTGAATTTTGGTAATTCAACACTCTTCAGGTGATAATAAAAACAATTCTTTGTTATTATTAGATTCATTTCATAGCATTGCTACATAGACATTTTAAGCCAATACAACAGGAGTGACCATAATGTAATAATGCCATAATGTAATAAGCTTGGAACCTATGTGAAAATAAAGAAAGAACAATACATGTAGCCTGGAGTTCACATTGTTTATTCAGTATTAAACAAAGAGATTTTAATGTGACTTCCAGGACAGCAATTCAAATTGACATTAAATGGGGGTAGTGTAAACAAAATGACATTATAGTGGACTACAGTCTCGAAACAATTCAGCTGGGCTAGGATAACTTTCAGAGTACTAGCAGAGGTGACCAGCCCTTTAAATCTATATCCAAATTCCATCTCATAACAAGATAAAAAATATTCATGAAATTCAACAGTTAGAAATTTCTGTGGTCAAGGTAATTCTAACACAAACACTGATAATACTGAGTATGCAAAACATTGAAAGTAAACTTGTGTTTTCTTCCAGTATTACTGAAATAGCTTGACTGAATAAAAATGAACATGTGGAAATGAGATGATGACCTGTGTAAAGACACAACATCAAATTCAAACCTCCAATCATCTGTGAAAATCCAGAGGATGGTTTAAATGCAAGACTGGTGTTCATCTGGGGACAATCTACATCCAGAGCAACCAATTAGATTTTTCTATCCCTCTAGACTCCCTCCATTCCCCACGAATTGTGAAGCACTTCTGTGTATAGACATAAAGTAGTATTTAATGACTAAGTCATAAAAAATTATTCCAACATCATTAAATTAAACTTAAATGATGTGTTCACTGTTTTTCAACCCAGCCCTTATTAAAATGTTGTTTCACATGATTTATGTTGCGCAGCAAATCCCAGCTGTAGTATTGACTGACTTACCACTCTGCACTTTACGGTCCAACAGGAGAATTTTTCACCTCTTCAAAACCCCAGGTGAAGCTACTTTTGGAAACCAAACATGTTCATATTTTGTACTGATAAAAAGAGAGTTTCAAAGCCATGCTGTCTCTCACAGGTAGATTTTTGTTGACTTTATTTCTCCGGTTGCATCTGTGCTGGAAACAGGAATGTGAGAAAAATAAAATCAATTCAGCATAACAGAGAGGTTTGAGACCACAGATCAGTCTGTCTGTCTGTGAGCTTCCCATTTATGAAAACTGGATTTATCCTGGTTTTGAAGGCCTAAAGGATCACCTCTTCAGACTGTGTTTGAGCACAGTGAGGAGCTGCAGAGTGAGGATCCTGAAACATGAGCTGGAGTTAGTGAGGTTGTGGCTGTGCACAGTCATAAATGATAGGAAACAACATGTCAATTGGGTTGGGTTAAAAAACAGTGAACCTATTGTTTTAGCAGTAAAATGAGCCAGTAGGAAACATACAGTATGATAATATGTATTCATGCTCCTGCTCGCCATAACAAAGCAGTTTGCATGAAAAGCAGGGCGGACTGTTTATTTTAACACTGTCGGCTGAGTAGCGGCGCCATCGCCAACAGTGACCAGTTATGCCAACATTAGCTTATTGACTCTTGTTAACATTTGTAGGCTAATTGTGTACAAGTTGTAATCCAGTGGTGTCAAACTATATTTGTTATTTGTAATGATTGACCTTTGTGATTAACAAACCAGCACCGTTATGGACACGTTTTTGTTTTACTTTCAAACTCATGTGTAGTAGCCTCGAACACCCCCCAGATATCTGTCGCAAAACACTCCTATTCTTTTTGTGTCTGACAGAGAACACGTCCCCAGATGAAGCACTGTTCACAATCTGCACTTGGAATATCTTGTAAATCCAAAATAAAATTGACATTTGTATCATTTTTACACATAACATTATATCATCCAGTTCTCCCTTCATAAATCTCTCTGTATTGTGGAGAATTGCATTGTTTCCAGGGCTCTCCAGGATTTTTTTCTCTGAACATGTCCCAAAATCTGAAACACGTCCAATTGGATATAAACAAACAGAGTCATAATATCTTCTCAAGTTGCATTAGTTGATCTCCAAAAACTTGCATTTTCTGCTTAGATGTTAAGTTGATTTACAGCCTTAGTGTTTATTCTAAATCAACAGTGTTATATATCAGCCCCTTAAAATCGGGTTTAATCAACCACAGCCACATTAGCATAGCAAAAACCCTTCAATGTACAAGTAATTATAGGTCTAGAAACTAAAGTCCAGTAAGAGGAAAACTCTTTGGTATTTTCAAGAAAAAAAAGGATTGCACAAACAGTATTTGATCAGAGAGGAGAGAGATTTGTATCAAGTCATTTTTAAATGCACAACAGATCTAGGTAACATCACAAAAGGTATTGGGTCAGTGAAGGTATGAATCTGAGCATATGAGAGCGCGGGCCTGTTATCAAAAGCGTACCATTCATACTACGAGCATACGGGTCTAACATAGCATAATGTTGTGAGATTTTCATTCAAGGAATTAAATTAGACGTTGAGCAATGTCTGCTTTTACAGAGAGCCCGGCAAAACCCGATAACACAGAAATGTGATTTTCACATTGGAGGAGAAATGCAAATATCTTAACTAAAATCTACAAAACAAGGATTAATAGAGATTTGGTAAAGGCGAGGAATCTACTTGAAAATTCAGACCTTAAGCTAAGCCGAGGCCATTTGTTCACATAGCAAGAACGACAAAGAAGAGAGAAATTTATTTTTAAAAAAAAGAGATGATGCCTTCCAATCCTCTACCAGTCCTTTGCCAGTTCTGAGAATTCAGACGAGGAAGAATTCACTGAATGCAACCAAAGCCCCTCAAAATAAAAAATGTCCAAAAAAAAAAAAGTAAAATAAACAGGATGTGAAACATTAAACGAGGAGAGACTTTTTTGATTAAGAACTCTCTCCCTTCACATGTTAGAGTAGAGAATGTGTCCATGACAGATGCTATCGACAATTTGCTCTGTGATGTCCATTGCTTACAGTACTCAATTAACGGGACCCATCTTCAGACTGATGTGTGACGCTCTCATGGTTCTTCTCTGAATAAGTCCGTTTAAGTGAGATTCATATTAACAAAAGAAATTTGTCTGTAATATTGCCACAAGCCACCATTAATGTTTTCTCTATCTTGCACATTGCAACAAGGACAAAGACAGCAGTGGATTCAACTTTCTCCACTTTGGGTGTGTGTGTGTGTCGCAAAGGCCACTGTATGCAATCAAACTGGAAGACTTTAACCTTGCCAAGGACAGGAGGACAGACTACATTTCTACTGAGATCTGAGCGTCCATTTTCCCATTATGCTGCTGCTCTTATCTACAGAAACACTAAAATCCGGTTAAATGGAGCCATTTTCTCATTTGCCTTTGGAGGTCATTTTTCATGCTTGGAGAACTCCAGTCATTCAGACGGCACAAGGGGCTCTATTGTAATAATAGCTTGTTCTGCGAGGGTCCAGAGGCCCGGTCTGCGCAGGCTGGCAGACGCTTGTGGACCACAGCTGGAACTCACTCTGCACCGTACACCCAGCTGTGTAGCGATGGACCGACAGCAAAGACGAGGCGAGGCTGCCGTCCCATCATTTGATCAATAGAGGAAGGAAGAATTCACCAGTGACTGCTCTCAGCATTAGGTCACATCTTTCGCTCTGCAAACCCTGTAAGAATCATTGGACATATTGTGGAGCCAACTAGGCCAGCCAATATAGTGTAAACCACAGAGCCCAGGAAACAAAGACTGGGTGTAGCGCCTCTCAGCTCTGGTAAGACACTGGTCGAAGTTGTTCCCGGGCTTGTGGGTGTGTTTCGCAGACATCTACTTTGCCCCCCGCGGTGTTGGCTACGGGCCTCAGGAGGAGAAACAAAGGCTGCAGCACTCCATGCAGATCTCCAGGCAGTCTGCAGACTCACAGCAGGCGTCGATGATGCCGCAGTCCATGTCGCAGGGCAGGTCACAGTCGCCGCACTCCTCCGACGCGCAGCAGCAGCAGAAACACGAGTCGTCCCCCGCGCAGGAGCCGCAGGTGGCACAGTCCAGCACGATGTTACACAGAGTTAGGAACTCACAGAAGAGGCAGGCCAGAATACAGTGAACACAGCAGTCTGGAGACAGAGACAGACAGACAGACAGACAGAGAGTTTTTTTAACTTTCACCATTCATAATCCTTTTCTTATATAAGCAGTTCCTTTGTTTCTTTTCTCTTTCTTTTTTCTCCAATATCTTCTTTCTCTACGTGCTTTGGCAGCATAAATGTATTTACATGTCATGCCAATAAAGCAAATTGAAACAATGAAACTGAGGCTGTCAGAAATAGTTTGGAAATAGGTCAGAAATCATGGGATATGATTGAGTAATTGGTTCAGAAGAAAACATTTGCCAGCCCAGAGACTAAGGGCTGCCAATGTCCTGGTGGCATTAACACACTGACTTATGACATATGCTCTTTAATAGGGAGTTAAAAAAAAAAACAGCAACAAATGTCTGGTCTTACCAAATGTCCCTTGGTAATAAGCCTGTTATCTTTACCTCTCTGCTCAACCACTGAATCACTCTCCTCTTTGTTGAGTTCAGCATTAATCATGTAACAGACAGGACAATTTGTACTTTTAAGTATTAGTGAAAAGAAAACATCTCTTTCACCATATTACAAAGTACCTTGAGTTGAAAATGATAAATACCACGACTACTATTTGCAGTTTGTCATTACTTTTCAAGTGCGGTGGATGTGGCCTGCTTTCTTTTAAAGACACACAAGTTGACACAGCCATTCAAGCCATGACAAGAGACGGTGGAACAAACCTGCGTTTCAAAGCCAACAGAGGACTGCTCTTCATTATTGATTAAAGGAATGACAAATTTAATATACTGAGATATTTTCCAGCCTGATAAATTTGGCTTTTGCTTTTTGATTAATCGGTTTTCAGTTGGCTTTTGCAGCTGGTAAAGATTTAATATTGCAATTTACATTACAAATTTGAGAGGCTACAAAAAACTCTGAACTGAATGTGTCAGTCAATGACATTTTTGCTTACTTTTTTCATTAATCTTGCTGTATATTATAAAGTATCAATCCTAATTTATGGCAAAAAAAAAACTTTCCATGTTGTTTCCATGACTGTTTTTTGGGTCAGAGAAAATGTGCTAGGGGAAATAAGGATTCTGATCCTCTTCTCCGACCGCACATGTGGAAAAAACTTTGATGTTGAACATTGCTATCTATCCCTCCCTCCGCTGCCCACCCAGCCCCTCGGTCTGCATCTCACCATCCTGTGCCTCTGTGGGAATCTGGGAGCTGTTGCTCTTGGAGCTGCTCTTGCTTCTCTTGCTGCTCTGGGAGGTGATGGAGGGGTTGGACTGCAATTTTTGGTGTGTTTGGGTCCCGCTGAAGAGGACGAGGAGGTGGACGAGCCGCCTCTCGGGAGGGAGCCCAGCTTAGGGTGCCGGTGAGGGCCCCCGTTCCTGACCCCGTTGGAGTGGAGAGCGTGTGTGTGAGGCGTGTGCGTGTGATGCGGACAGTGCGTGTGAGGGGTGTGTGCGTGGTGCTTGGCTCCGTTGCGCAGTTGGCTGCTGGGCTGTGTTTGACATGGTTGGGTGTGGTGGATGGGCGTGGATCTGGCTGCTGGCTGAGCTGGGGAGAGACAAAAATACATTCATTTACAAATAAGCATTTCTAAAAATAATACAAATTCAAATCAGTTCAGTTGAGATGAGCGGTGTTGCTGTTTGGTGGTAGAATTTATTGTGATGAATTGTACTGTTTTGTACAGTTGATCCTTTTTTTGACCACATGAATATGATAAGTGACTGAAACATTATTCAAGCATTACCTTTTTGACAGAAACTTCTTATTGTCAGTTATATTTTACTATTTATTATTTTTACTATTTATTTTTATTATTGACTATTTTACATAATTAATCCTCTTGTCTAACAAAGATTTTGAATATACAACACAAAATAGACGTTTTTGCTTGATAAATGATTAAATCAATTGTCAAAACTGTGTGATCAAATTCAGCACTAGTTGTAACACTGCTCAACACTGTTCCTGTTATGTTTCTGCTAGAAATGGTTCACATGTGTAAAGTGGGTCAATTCGTATGATTATTAAATGATAGATTCACATTTTTTCAAGTCTGTCTTGAAACAGAACTCACATGTCCATGCAGTTTGTATGGTGAAACTGTTGGTCTCTGTAATTGTCGCCCCTGTCTATACTGGCCACAAAGAGATCCCTTTCAAAAGCAATTTCAATGTAAGAGAGTTCAGCTGAGGCTAAAATGAGGCTTCAGCAGTCTGAGTCACTCAAATGAAATGTGTATCTTCAGTGCTTCCTTGCTGAGCCGCAGTGAAAGTGGGAATTTTGTACTAAAAAGATTTTGCAAGATATCTGCTAGATTTGTCCAACTCAGACTGCAGAGGTCTCATTATATTCACTGTGGCTTTTAGAGGGACAGAAGGAACAATTACAATGACCTACAGTGTGTTTAATGTACATATTTAAACGTGAACCCATCTTTAAAGCATTTATATAAAACATATTAATGGTATTGAAATAAGTATATAGTGTTTGTCTAAATGTGTATATTGCCAACATGTGTGGACAATGGGCCTCCCAGTGTGTGTGTGCATGTGAATATGTGTGTGTGAGTGTGTGCGTGTGTGTGCGCGTGTGGAGACTTCTGCTGATGCAGCGTCATGAAGAAGGAGGCTCAGGGAAACTGTGTCCAATTACAAAGCCCACCCCAAATGCAACAGCTCATGGGAAGAGCTATGTATTTACTGAGCTGACCCCTGATCCTACTTGTCTAGACTCTTACACAACTACAAAGAGGCTGCAGGGGGAAAAAAAGACAAGATAAATGAAAAGAGTGTGAGAAGAGTGTGTCTGTCTGTGGAAAAACCCATCCTTTGAGTACCTGAGATTTTGGAAGAATATGGATTTGATACAGCGTAGTGCATGCACATTTGTTAATCTTGGCTCAGCAGAGCTCTTGGTATATTTTACCTTCAAGTGCTACCAAGTACTAACTACTCAGCTCGAGAGAGGGAGGCAGAAACGAACACCTTCCCTGCCAACCCAAACACACACCCTGAAAAGAAGAATAAAATGGAAGTCTGGTTTTTATATATTATGGTAGTATTTAATACCATCCTATTGAGGCCCTAAATATTTTCTTGACCTGAAAGCATATGGTGTCGAGAGGTGTGGTGAGAATTAACAGGGCAGGGTAAAGAACAACAGAGCCACAGAAAATCAAAGCAGAAACTCTGTACGTCTCAGATACACACACACACACACACACACACACACAGACAAACAGAGTGTGGTCCTGAGCTCCGGCTATGAAACACGACTGGTAATAAAAGCGTCCCTTCGATAACCGCTCTGAGACAGATAACCCGTCCAGGCCTGTTTTGATTGGCTGACAGCCGTGGTCACACAACCAATTCAGTGTTATTAAAGATTCTTTCATTCAGCGTTTTCTAACTTTGCTCCAGATGTTTGGCAGGCTGCACAGCCTGTGTGTGTGTCTGTGTGTGTGTGAGAGAGAGAGAGTGTGTAGGCGTGCATGCATGTGCAGGGCGAGTGAGAAGGAGCCATACTTTCTCCTCTAAAGTATGTCAAAAGTCAATACCTGCCGCTCTCCTGTGTTATGTCTCTCTCTCTTCCTTTTTTTTGCCCTCACTTCATCTCCTTTCCCCCCTTTCTGTCTCTTATTCCTATTTCTCCATTTTTCAACAATACTGTATTTTAACACTCTGAGCTGGCCAGGATGTAGGTCAGTAAGAGAAGAAGAGGATTAGAGAGTGGGGAGGGGAAAGAAGCTGCGCACAATTTTTCAGTATTCCCTCTAGGTCTGTATTGTCCGGGGGATTGTGAGTTGTTGAGAGATTCATATTTCTTGCGAGTTTGTGGTGTGTCTGTGTGAGTGTATGAACACAGTACATAGGCGGATCTGGCAGGCACACAGACAGACAGAGAGCGAGAGAGAGAGAGAGAGAGAGAGAGAGAGACGCGGAGTCAGGACTGTCTCCAAACAGAGCTTGAGGTTAGGCCCACTCAGGCACACAAATATATGCATGCGAGAACACACGCAAAAAAAAAAACACAAGGGCCCTTTGTCTGAGATCAAGAAAGTAAAAGAGAAGGATGCAGTGAAAAAGAGAGAGAGCAAAGTTGAAGAATTGGTTTACTGCTTGTGCATATTTGGACCAAGAGGATGCATGGGTGTGACTCATAAACACAATGATTCAGCAGTGGGAGCTACTTAAAAATAACAGCAAATAAAGAGCCAAATGACTGTGGGATTAACATGATGAGACTGGCAAACCGCAGAGAGCACGTGCACGGTGCTCGCGTCGGCCACTGGGGGTCCCGCGACCTCGGGTATGATGTGTGTATGCGCATGTAGGTCTGTGCAGATGTGTTGGGCCATTGAGCTCACAGGAGTGAGTCACCGTCAAAGTCCCCCCCACCCCCCACCCCATTCACACACCCTCCACCTCTTCCTCGTCTCCTGGCGTCTCTCAGCTACCCTGTACTTACACACCTCCCTCCCAGACCAGAGAACTGCTGTTCATCTCTCTCTCTCTACTTATCCTCTCCTGGAATGAGTCACCAGAGTGACGGTGAAGTCTGTCTGTCTCTGTTCCAGCTGCTTTATCCTACCGTCTCCTCTGGTGCAGTTTGTCTGTCTATGTAGGTTAAAGTGTTGAAAGTGCTGAACTATATAGACGTGAGATTAAAGTTGTACAAATGCAGTTTTTTTTTTTTCATCGACCAAATTTGCATTCTCAAATACAACTTAATCAGAAAACAAGACTGGGGGAAAAGGATAGATGGATGGATGCACAGACAAATCTGCCTCTTTACTAACTATACACAAATATACATAAATGCTTATTTGCATTTTTAAGCACAACAGAGCAGAAGCAAAATATCTGGGTGTCCAGACAAATATGTTGTCTGCTCACTCTGAACTCTGAACAAATGCTGAAACCAAACTGCAAATTCTGATTGCTTGCAGTTTAGATTTTTGGCAATACATGAAATTAAAGAATGATGTGGGCTTGACTTGATTGGCACAAAGAAAAGTTAGGTTTCACAATATGTGCACAGCATTTCAAGAATCCACTGACCATTTTGAAGTGTCTGTAAAACATTCATTCACCCCAGTCTCCCAGAGACATCTAACCCACTGACTCCCTTCTGGGTTTTTCTTGCATAGTTGTGTTTTTTTTAACTGTGGGCCAAAGCCTAAGTGTCAACTCCTAAAACTGTGAGAATGGGAAAATGATAAGTTGGTGCTTTATAATGTTATTTAAAACAGTTTTCAGTGTGATGTCCCCACAGTTCTGGCTGCTGTACAGCACTCCAACCAACACTACAATGTTAATGAGGCTTGTTTAGCTGCGCCCACTCACTGCTTTAAAAAAGTCATGTAAATGCAGAGTTCAGCCAGACGCACGAGACTGCTGACTCAAAATTAGGTGTGAATACAAGACAAAATTGTGACTCAACATTGGCTAAAGATAAAAGATATAATGGGCAGGTCTGATTTCATTGTGAGTGTTATTGTGTTAAACAGACATGTTTCGATTGTTACTTAGGTTCTGTTGTTGGAGCTTGTTTTGGCCCCTGAGGGTCTCTCAGAGAGCCGCACTTCTAAAGTGGAGTGACAAAATCTCAGGTAAGTGTTTGAGGAAATTCTAAATCCAATCAATCCCTGTGATTGCAAACTGAAAATAACCTGAGTTAACCTTTAAATAGCTGGCGCACTAACCAAACTGTGCTCTTAGTCTTAAAGGAAATAGTAGCTGTCAGCACTGGTGGGCAAGCCAGAGCTGTTTGCTATAGACGCTGGTGGAAAATTTTCATTTCTACAGTAAACTTGGAAGGCCGAGCTTTGAATTACAGAACTGGTCTGTAGTATGTATGGAGTGCTTTGACATTTAAGTAGAAAAAACAAATATATTACTTACTTACTTTATTACTTAATTTATAACTAATAACTGAATTTATTTTACTATTATATTTTGGCCCATGTCTGTTTTGTTCTTGTCTCACTGTCAAAGCTTCAACATTTTTGTTATAACCTATTCAAAAGAGTCATGTGCTAAAAGCAAATCAATTAAAATGCATAAATACAAATATATATATTCATGTATTTGCACACAATAGTCTAAATATGATCAAACTATTTCTGCACTCAAAGGGTCGACTGATTGAAAATTGACTGATGTGTTCGTGCCTGCACATGTTTCCTGTACCAGGAAAAACACAGCTGTGCATGGGCATTAGTCTTTTGTTTTGTAATTTGCCAAGCACATTTCTTTGTTTTCGTGCTTGCACGAAAACATGAAATATGACATTAGCTGACGCAAAAGAACAACAACATCTTGCCCAAAAACCCAGGAGTTCTGGAAAAACTCTCCCATTTTTCTTGTGGTTTTTTGACATTCAGACACTCTATTTATTTCCCTCAACCCAGCTGTTGGAAAAGCACTTAAATTCACTTTTTTATTTTTTTGCAACATTTGACTCATTTGTGTGAATTTCACCTGACAAATGAGTGGAAACAGTGTGCAAATATTTCAAGTGGACAACTAGATCTGTATTTTGAACAAAAGAAAAAGAAAAGGCAGCGAACTCAGAAGAACAAAACGGCACAACACTCATCCCTGACCTGAGACATCAGCCAACCACCTCAATCATACATGACCCCTGATGTGACCCCTGTGACATCATTTCCCACACAGCTGGACTTTCCAACACTCAGATCTGTGTCACTGTTATCTGACTCACAGCAAATGCAAAATATGTGTGTCTGTGGTTTAAAAAAAAGAGATAGGGATAAATTCAGGCAGAGAAACAAGAAAGTCTGAGAGAACAGGAAAGAGAGAATTAGGGCAGAGGGACAGAGATGGAAAAGAGTTTCAGCACAGCGACTGCTCTAATTAAAGACAATGCCTCAGTGCTGTTAGATTTCCCACCAACAACACACTGCACACTCCTCCCCTTTGATGACAAGATAATAACACAACAGTTATTAGGAGGAGGCGCTCAGCATTTCCCTGACACACGCTTTCATGCCCTCATTCGCACAAGCATAACAAGGGCTGCCTTCCATCTCATTTAGTAAAAATAGTTCAAACTGATAAAAATAAACAAAGCGTCATGAATGCTACTGTGATGCTGTCAGTGATTAATTACATGTGTCATTGTTTCCTCATGAGTCCAAGCGAGTGCAAGCAGTTAAACATCTGTGAACATGTGTATCCTGCTGCGACCGTGACGTCAAACACAGGCGTGTGTTCATGACATCACTGACAGGCAGTGTGTCTCTGCGTGTGCAGGAACACACATTCACATATGTTAACAGCTCGCTCTGCACTTTGTTCTCAGACAGCTTGTCAAAGGCCCAGGGCCAGACACATACTGCAGCTCTGATGTCATCACTGCGAGACGGAGGAATTGTCTGTCTCTGCTTCTGTTTTCTCACCTTCTCGCTCACAAACAAACACGCACACATTCGCAGATTCACGCACAGCCATGACCTCAACACAGACCTGAGTCACAGCTATTTTGTTATGTCTTCGCGCTCATTATGAAGCCAGAGAAACACATGATGATTGATTGATTGCAGATGAGACAGACCATATTTAAACCTGCATTGGGGCTGATAGCGGCTTATGAGGCTCACAAAAGATACACAAACCAAGTCATGCCGCCAGAGGCAAACATATCATTACGCAGACAGGCAGGCATAAGATGTTCACCTGAAGAAAGGGACAAAGTTTAGAACTGTTTACTTCATGGTTCAACTCCTGTGAACACATATGTGATTGTGTAAGTTGTAGAGGGAGGAAGTTATGGATGAAGGGAGGAGGCACATGAAGGCAGTGAGGACTGGTGTGCATGGCGGTACATTTTGTCCAGTCCTACTGTAGTTGCATAACTCTCCCTGCACAGCATATGGAGCTGGTGGGTTACATAGGTTTTATTGGGATGTAAAATAAAGCAGAGAGAGAGAGAGAGAGAGAGAGAGAAGAGAGAGAGAGAGAGAGAGTGAGGCAGAAAGAAAATCAAACCAAACCTCAGCCTTCCAGCTTGGGCCTGAAATAGACACACGCAGCAGACAGGACAGGTAGAGGCTCAAACATAGACAGAGACAGCAGACATTCACACACCTACTCAACTCAAAACACACTGCATTCACCTACTTATCCATTTCCTGACTGAACCAACTGCTGGTTATTCAGTTACCGCAAACTAGCTATTACGACGCAGCAGGTTTCTGTGTTTGTGCATGTCACCCATGGCTGGCCCTGGATTCCAGGAAAAATGCTCATAGCTTTCTAACACATGCTCAGATGTCAGCTTGCTCGGCCGTCTTCTCACCCCTCAGTCCCTCCTTTCATTCATCCCTCGTTCGCTCAGACCGTGCCTCCTTTTCGTTGAATGACAGGAAGGACAGATTTAGATCACTCCGGGGCATTTAAAAAAGTTTTACAGCGCTTTCAGCTTAGTGGCCACGCATCAAGGCAACTTAGCTCGAGTTTTGCGGGTGTTATTATTGCAAAGCTCGGTCTTCTAAGTGAATAAATGGCAGAGTAGAACTAGTTTGCGAATTAGGTTGAGATTCTACTTATTTCAAACTGGAGCGAAAGCAAGAAAAATATATGCGGTGGGGTAATGACATAGCGTACTTGCGTAACCTTTGGCTTTGATACAGAGCGTTGGAGCGACGGCACATCATGGGGAGTGAAAGAGAGTCTCTCTCTGGCTGAGACATAACCGTTGGACTTGTAATATGAGGGAGGGAAAATGGGTGGTGGCGGTTAGTGATATGACTCTGGACGGAGAACTTCCAGGTGTTGTGACACTCCTCACCAGCAAATTAAGGTGGAGAGGTGCTGATACACGCGGTGGGGAGTGTAATGATTGGACAGCTGGAGGTTGCGAGGAGGTAGTTTAGACTTGGAGAGCTGAGTGTAAATAAAGCACACACAATGTGAGACACATTCATCTCTCTTCCTACAATTTTCTGAAATCAATGCATCTGCAGAGAACAGTAGGTATTAAATGTTGCAGCAATGAGAAATGTTACTGAGGAGGATTGGTTGAAAAACAGTTTCACAGATTGCAAAATAGAGTCAAATGGGAAGAAAAACCCAATGAAAATCACACTGGAATTTGTTATAATTCAAATGACTAAAAATACAGACAAACAAAACCATGCTCTACTCTATGTTGTGAGGTTGAGTCCATGTGTCTAGACAGTGATGGTAGGTTTTTTTTTTTTTAAATGATGCAATATTGTTGTTTATTTCATATTTCTGTTTTAAGCAGCCTTTAACAAACACCATTTCCCACAAGCCTAAGACTGATGTGGGTTACACATGACAAGTTTGAGCCAGTTGAGTTGTGAGCTATGGGAATGGACAGGGAGGGAAAATTGGCATAGACATGTTTTTCATGCAATTTTGCCTTTGTCTTTCTTTTTCCTTTCTTTTTCTTTTTTTTTTAGATCACAGCCAAAACATTAGAAAGATGATATTTGTGAAATGAATGTGGGAATAAGGACGGCCGTGCTGGAAAATATTGATGGGCTATGAAAGGGCAAACCAAATTAATCATTTACTTAAAAAACACAAAACGACTCTAAGTGATTAGTAGATGCTCATCTGCTGTAGATTATGGATAGTAAACACATTTGACCTCTTCAGAAAGACCTATGAAATAAATACTAAATGAGAGAGTGCATTGAATTGAACTAGTGGAACCAGCTAGTCCGGATGTGACTGGACTTTTTTGGACTTGTATTTATTTTGATTAGACCGATTCCAAGATGTCCAATGAACCCTAAATAAGTAAAGGAGACTAGGAAATGGAGCATTCATTTGTAAGGTAATTAAAGGAGAAAGGGAAATGGAAGTCAATTCCACAGTGCCAGTCAGACTCACCTAACATTGTCCCCAACAATCCCAGTCTCAACAAACAGACAGACAGAGAATAAAATGCAGAGAAGCAGAAGAAAGTGGGGGAGAAAAAAGGAGCAAATGTGTTTCATTTCAAGTGTGGAGATTTGGGTGCAGACTTGCTTGTGCTCAGGAATCAGAAACTTAACCTACTTAGCTGACAATGTAGATATTTCTGTCTGTGTGTATGATTACCTGACCTATTTCTTCAGGGTGTGTAAAATGTATTTGTTAAAGGTCAGGACAATGTGACTCATCAGACCAGTGATCGGTAATGGAAACAAACCCCTCACCAGTCCCTCTGTGTGTGTGTGTGTCTCTATGTGTGAATGTGTGTGTGTGTGTGTGAGGGTGCTATTTACTCACATGTGATACTCTTGCTGGGTGTTGTGAGCTCCGTGTGTGAGAGGCTGCCGTTCCACTTGTCTCCATCCTCGCTGAGCAACCTTTCCGGGGTGCCGTTTACCCTCAATATGAGGGGTTCAGTATAGGTGTGGGCCACATCTGAGAAACAACGCAAATACAGGCACGATTAAAAAACATCCAACTCTTTTATTTTCAGACCACAAAGTTTTATGTGTATGTTAAGTTTATTTTGAAGGTTCCGGTTGTCTTTCCATGTGGATATTATCAGGTATCAGCAACAAGCTGTTGTCCCATGTCATTTCCCATCCACTAGCACTTAATTAATTTAAACAGAGGAGTTCTGCTGACTTCAACAAAGCAGAAGATTTTGTGTGTATTGTGTTGGCGTGTCCTGAACTTGCATCTGGAAGCAGTTAAATCCCAACCCCTTGGGACTGTTTAGGGGTCTCTGTGCATGCTCGTGAAACCTGAAATCTGTGTGGGTCTACGTGTGCTGGGACGGCTGCTTGAGTTTGAGAGTGGATGTATACATGTTTGTACGTGTGTGTGTTTTTTTAAAATGAACACATAAGAGGATGTACACATACATACAGTAAATACATGTCTGGGTGTTTTATGTGTTCACCGGTACCATGCAGTGCTCTAATGAAGCTGTTATTATGCACACACACTCATACATACATACAGGCTACACAGAGGCCTTCAAAGCAGGGCAGGCTTGGGCCTCTGAGAGGTGCAGACTCATTCCTGGGCAAATGGGAGCCAGCTGGGTTTGATAAACACACACATACACACACACACACGCACACACACAAACCAAACCACGTCCTGTGCGTGGACTCAACACTTCCCGACTATGTTTATTTACTCTATCCACTCTTGCTCACTTCTCTATCTGTCCTCTCTTTCCTGTCCCCTGCCTCTCACACTCCTCGTCTCCAGTTCACATTCCCTCTGCACTCTCGCAAATAAATTCCTTCACATATTTGGCATAACTCTATAGAATAATTCCCACTTTTATGGCTGAACATATATAATATCTGTGCAAAGGTATTTCAGAGAGTTGGATAGAAAAGTAGGCAGAGTACAAGGGAACTAAAGATGTTTGTCCAAATGCTTTACTGTATCAATACTTTGAACTCTTTACAGTAGCTGTTCTCTCAGGTGAGAAACACTATGCTTTATTCTTTAGAGCATGAAGGGCATCAAACATGGACCTTACAGAGGTCAAGGTAGGAACGTGAAGTCATTAGTACCAAAAGTTAGGCTGATCATTAGCTGATCTTACCAAGTGCCAAATAAATATGCAAATACAAATCAATTCACATGACAGAGCTGTAAAGTGTAACCTGGTTTAACTATTGAAGAGAGGATTGGTTTAGTTCCCATTTACTAAGATATCACATTTGTGGTCTACGTTTAGGGCTGCACTATATTTTAATATTATTAGTTATTGTCTCTTCCTATAATCAAAGGACAAAACATGATTATACTGTTGCACAAAACAAGACATATTAGAAGGCGTCATCCAGGAGTTTTTTATAAACCAAATGACTAATTGATAAGTCAAGGAAATGATCAGCAGAATAAGCGCCACTTGCAGCCTGAAAATATTCTGTTTTTTTCCTTTTTAAATTATTCACGACATGTGATGTTGAGTGTTTGATGACTGATGACAGCTACATATTTTGTTGCTTATTGTCAATGACTAACTACCAGTAAGTCATGTCTGACGAAGTCAAAGCTCAACAAGCTGATAGAGTGAAGCCCATATGTTTTTAGTAAATTCCATTAAACAGTACAGAGTCTCACAGAGGGACAGAGACATAGAACCAAATACTCATGATTATTGATACTGATTGATTAATTGATTATAGATTTCAATATGGCAGCTCCTCTGGTTTTGGCAGCAAGAGCTGATGTGTGGTTGCCAAACATTTCTCTCATCGTTCCTCTGGGCTTTTTTCTCTTGTTGTTTGGTACCAAATTTTAATTAACATCATATTCATTTGCAGCTTTTGCTAACAATGTTTGTGATGTTTTTTTATTGTGTTTGTGATGTGGTATGTTGAAACAGTGAACCCAGGAACATTAGTCATGTGGAGCTAAACAGGATGAGTCAAAATATTACCCACCTGCAGAGTTCCAGGCAGCGTGAGTCTGTGTGAAGGAACACTATCTTTATTTTCTTAGAAAACAAAGTATATCAAAGCTCAAGGTCTGAATTGCTCGGTTATGTAAGGTGGTCTAACCTTGATGAAGAGGAACAGTGTTTTAAGCAGGAAGGATTTTTGCTTGCCTTTTCTTTCATGAGTCTGTCTGTGTGTGTGTGTTTGCAAGCATTTTTGCGTGTAGTGGGATTTCTGTGCGTGTGAAGTGTGAGGAGACGTAAACAGGACCTGGAGGAATGGGAAGTGCTTCCTGCTCTTCCGTTCTATTAGATAGTCGTACACAAACACCACACACCACACACACACACACACACACACACACACACACATAAAACACACATACTCATGCTCCAGTGTTCCTATATCTGGTACCAGGTTTCTCCACACACATTTTTTGTCTCCTACATGTGGAAGCCATTTCTCAGGCCCATGTTGTATCCATTAGTCTCAATCAGCCAGCTTCAAATATGAAAGCCACTAGTGAGAACTGCTGCCCTCGATACTGCCCTGCCAAATGTCTCGTTTAGAGATATGTGTGTGTATTACAGGCTATGTATGTCACTGGCAAGCAGTATATTTGTCTGTCTATCGTTACATCCATTCACCCATCCATCCTTATTTTACTTCCTTGTAATTGCTTTGGATAGCACTGAGCTTTAAAAAAGAAGACAATGTATGTAAGTCCATCCGTGCATCTGTCCATAGACCCAGTCAGCCAAGTGTACAGGTATTTTTAATTCTCTGTTTAAACATCATGTTCAATATTCATATAAATAGCTAATCAGTTATCAACCAGCCCATTGAAATCAATCAGTTAACGACAATGACCCGTTGATCTATGCAGCTGGTATCCATTTTATTAAAATATTGAGGACGGTTAATAAAAATTAATATTTCACCTTGCGCTGGCGGGCAACAATTGACTTTAATGACTACTGGCAGGTTTTTAAAAATATCGACAACGGTAACATAA
The DNA here is from genome assembly GCA_025331565.1 of Holacanthus passer. Lineage (NCBI taxonomy): Eukaryota > Metazoa > Chordata > Actinopteri > Pomacanthidae > Holacanthus > Holacanthus passer. Next base: position 8,958,169 of record JAFREQ010000011.1, read on the forward strand.
TTCAAACAAGAAGTGCTTCAGGTGGCATTTATCGGTTAAACTCATCCTTTACCTCATGTTGTTTTCTTCTCATTCTGTGGCAGCTGCTTTTGGGGGCAATTATGTTATTATGGAAGCCACATGAAAGCCCGGCGTAAGCAAACTTCGGGGAAGGAAAGGACAGTCTTAGTCAGTGGAAGGTCCATGACTCCACAACAATCATCTCAAGTCGAATCCATTATTACGACATCTGAAAAATAGATGTTTCGCTAAACTAGCAGGACAGCTCCTTGGACGAGGGACAAAAGTAGTAGTAGTGAGGAAACCAGAGAATCACTGCCCTTGTTGGGAAAGTGAGTGTTAAAGATAGGCACTGAAAAGGTAAACCAAGTATCTGAGTAGCTATATAGCAACTGCACATTCTTGCTGAGTGTGCGTTTAATCATCTGGTCAGCTGAGCCCCTCCAAACTTCACTACAGTAGTCTGTTCATTCAGACCCCGACTGCCACCGGAGCACTAAGGGTTAAAAGTGTGTAGGTCTTGTGACTCAAAGCTTTCCCTCTGTAAATCTTCAAAACCACGATTGTTGGAGCTAAACACATCCCCACCAAACCCCTAGTGCCATCCAAGCAGGCCTTCAACCAATTGTGTGCTGGCATCAGCATCAAACCGCCAAACCGCGCGACCTCAGAGCCATTTCTGAGATCTGAGAAAGATGAGCCTCTAATTCAAATCAGACCAGAGCAATCAAGAGCCGCTGAGAAGATCTGGCTGTGTGTTTACACGTGTGGGTGAGTACGTGTATTTGTTTGTGCACGCTTGACTGTGTGTGTGTGTGTGTGTGTGTGCGTGTGTTCATGTATGTGCGTGTTTGTGTGTGTTTGTAATTTGGTGTATGTACGCGTGTCAGTGGCCCTGAAGAGGCGATCCAGAGGAATTTCAGTTTCCTAGTAAACAGTTAACCATTAAAACAAAAACATATGGCTCACATAGGGTAATGGTTAGTATAAACACAACACACACACACACGCAGGTTATGTGAGCTGGCAAATGATGCGACATATCCTGGATCACCTGAAGGGGAGTGCAACCTGCTGTTCCTCTGGGTATGATCTCTGAGGGGGGGTGTTGGTTCACAGAGAACAGAGAGCTGAGCTCAGTTTACCTGCTGCCTTTTAAACCACCTCAACCCTGTTTCCACTGCTGCTTCTTTAGAGGCGCAGGCTTCTAATGTGTGTACGAAAGGAGGTCTCTCAGGTGTGTACATCCCTTTGGCAAAGACATACACATGCACCCCACCAGCCACAGATGAGAGCAAACAGGCACCCAAAAAGCACCGGATGAGTTCATAACATGAAACTTTTAGCATGTTACAGCAGCACAGAGACTAAGAGGTGAGACACAGAAATTATTTCAATAGAATAAATACAAAATGAGAGATTAAAGAAATAACAGAGGTGACACAAAAACATATTTAGTATATACTTTACAATACCTTGACTATATAAGTGAATTGTGGAAAAGAAGTCTTTGCAACTCTGGCAGCCATGATGTATGAACTATATAGTATATAGGTATAAGTACAATATACATAATAGTATAATCAAGTGTACAGTATATGTACAGTATATAATATGGGTGCAGTATATGTAGTATCTGTAATATAGACACACAACACAATAGAACATATAATATAGGAATATGAAAGCACAACAATAGCATCTATTTGTGATTGTTATATGTGATATAAGTAATGCAAAGTAAAAAAAAGTGACTGATATGTTACTACTACTATGGTTTTTTTTTTAATACACTCTATGTTTTCTTATTTTCGGTCATTTAATAGACTAAATAATAAACCAAGTAATTGAAAAAGATTAATTGATCATATAAATGATCCGTGCAGTTGCAGCCATACTTGAAAGCGTGCTATTAAGGCCCGAATGGACGCACACATTCACACCCTGCTGACTCATCTCTAAAAACATAGAGATAAGAGTTGAGAAAATTGGAAAGAAGACACATTTGAGATGAGACGAAGACCAACGGAGCAGAATAATGTTCAGCAGAGCAGAGTTAGTGGAGACGAGGCGGTAGCAGCTCTCCGGCCAGCACTAATGACTAGAACTGATTGAAACCACACACGAGCACCGGGGTTCTGATCAGGACAAAGGATAATACAAAAAAAAAGAACTGCAGCAACGTGGTTTTTATTTGTATCCCTTGACAAATACACACACCCATACATGCACACACACAAAGAAAAGAAAAGAAGAGGCAATTGTTTAGCTGCAATCCAGCCAAAAGTTGAAAGCACACACACACACACACACACACACACACACACACACACATACACACAGACACACACACACTCATTGCACAGAGGGGCTGTGAGAGTGCAGCACTGGAATATGTCCAAAATCAGAGATTATAGCTGCTGAGAGAATGAAGCAGTGTAAGCTCATTAAAGACAAAAACTGTCTGCTGTTGAACAGGCTTAAGGGGAATTTAATTGTGTTACTTTGTCTCTGAGATTCCTCTGGTTCCTGGGAAAATACTGCGCAGCTGATTTGCTGACTGAGTGTTATAACTGCTGCATTTAACACAGGGAGCCTGAGACAGGGACATCGCCACCAGATACACAAACACACACTGTGCTGTGTAACATATGGAAACTGAGGACAAACAGTGGTCATGAACGGCGGAGGATAAACAGGATTTCACATTCAGGAACAGAGTGGCAGAATTAACAGAGAGGCAAAAGTAAACAGTGGTACTGTATATACCCTGCTCGAAAGCACATGTTGAAAGGCCAATATATACTGTAGATATACTGGTATTAGTGTGCATGTGGGCAAACAGGCAAAACAAACAGTGTAACACTAAATATTTTACTGGCATAACATTATTGAAATATCAGTTACATCTAAAATTACAATTTACTCTTGTCTTATATGAATAACTGTCATTTTTTATTATAGATTTTTTTTGTTCAACTGTAAAATATCTTCATTCAAACAGGTTTATGTAAAATAACAAAACATGAATATTGATATATTCTGATATGGTTCAATTTGTATGATTCCTAACTATCGATTTAAAAAAAAAGACACAATAACCACACACCTGGTCAGGTAACCATCAAATTTGTCACTGTGGCTCAAGTGTCTCAACAAAACAGACAGCTTTTGCTCAGTAGTTTGTACCATCACAACATGTTGACATCATCTGTCAACAGTATATGACATGGGTTATGAGGATTTGGAGACTCTACTCAAGTCAGTGAGTTGGTGAGAGAGAGAGAGAGAGAGAGAGCAACAGGCCACCGGAGCAGCGACAGTTTCTCAAATGTTTGCGAGGTGGTGAAGGGGGAAAAAAAAAAAAGCGTGCTCATTTTCGTAGTTCAAATACGCTGTAAAAAATGCCTCAAATTGCTCCTAGTTTATTTCAATCTCGGTGAGAAACCAAATTAGACACAAGCCTCAACAAACCTCAGGGACTAAAAAGGAACAAGTAGGCAAATAGCTGCATCTGGAGGGATGAGAGAGAGATGAAATAAATGTAGTTTAAACTGTGATGTGGACAGATGAATTATTTGATATAAGAGAACAGCAGGATGAACAAACAGACACCAGCAAACATCTAAACCTGTAAAAACATTCTAGTATTTGATGAAAATATCTAATAGCAATTTTTCAGACCACTGTTTTTTGGCCAGTTGTGGATTGTGATTATCTTCAGTAAAGTTATTATCACCAGCTTATCAACTTATTTTTTACACAGCACATCACATCTGACAAGGTAGAAACCAAAGGTTTTAATATCTGACTGATGAGACTAATCATAAACTGTTTACAGCTCTTCACATTACCTCACCTGGTCTCTGTGAGTCCACCTTAAATAATACAAGGTGGTGTTTTTTTTTTCTTGACAAAACCATCTTTAGGTGAGAATAAAAAACAGGTTTGATTGGATCATATTAACAAACAAAGTCTTTGTTTTGTTTGGCCAAGTCGAGCATTAATTAGCTAAAGCTGGTTAAATTTTCTGGCTCCACTCGTCTTTTAGTTCAAAATCAACACGCTCCAACTAAAGCTTTTATCCTACATCTTGTTCAGACACTGATAACAATGCAAGTCACGGCTATGTAGATTTGTATCTCAGGCGATTTTAATATAAAAACAAGTTCAGCCCAAAAACAGTGAGTGAGAGGAAGAAAGATGAGCGGAGACAACAGCAGAGAGGTGGGCAGAAGAAGAAGAGAGAAAAGAGAGTGAGAGATGGCAGTGGTGAAAGAGAGTGCGGGAATCTAGCATGTGGTGGTAAGAGGCTCCTATATAAACAGACAGCCTCATTGCATCTTCATGCCTGAGTGAGAGCAACACTCACAACAGCGAGAGGCGCACATCTGTCCACACACACACACACACACACACACACACACACACACACACACCACTGTTCAATGGCCTTGTAATGACTGAGCAGAGCTTTATTCACTTACAGAAGAAAAGGCTGCTTTCTGAGTACGGGCTGACAAGACTCTCATCTAGTACACTGTGACTGGCTGGCTCTCGGGCTCATGCTGCCAGGTCATCGCCTTAATTAAACTGTGGCCTCATAAACCAACCACAGACATGAATCACAACACCCCTTTGACACAGTGTCGACCGAACTGAACAGACAGATTCACAGAGACATTATTTGCTGCAGGGCTTTGGTATCAAATTACGTGATTGTACAGATGTTCATGACAGGCGAGCACAAACTGTACACACAACACATTGTGGCAAAAGCATCAATTAAGAGAGAAGCATTTCCTCCATAGACAGCTATTATAAAAGACATGTGAGACTTTTGATTTGACACCTTGAATTGCATATAAATAACAATTCTTCTGCTACAATTCGAGCGTGCCGTCATTTCAGTGTAGTGTTGCACAAGCCGGTGGGAAATGACGCCACCCACAGCTCAGATTTGTTCACATAGATCTGGTTCCGCAGATTGGAGAAAGTTGACCAATCAGAAGTTGGTAGGTGGGATTATGAATGAACATGCTTCTTACATAGCGAGTTAGGTACAGTCATGAAAAATTGCAACAGATGAATGACGACAGCAGATGACATTTACGCAGATGTACAAGTTGTTGTAAGTCGACTTACAAAAATAAGGACATAATTCTTTCATCAGTGAGAAAAACATTAAATTTCCTGCCCCAAGCAAGTGCACACACTTTGATCCGAATAGAGCGCTAAAGTCCCCTTCTGGTGGACCCCATGGCACTTTTTTGAATGATTGTCCCATGAATTACAGATATGATATTTGCCAATTTAAAAGATAATTTCGCAAGTCAAGTAATTCGCAGTTTGTCATTAAGACAATAAAAAACATTTCGTTTTGTGTGAAACCACTCAGTGAACTACATCGTACTACTGTCATCTCTCACATGTCACCAACACCAGCATGACCGTCACTTTGGCACATTTCACAGGGATAACTTGTCATTAATAGTATATAAAAACATTAAAAGAGGTGAAAATCACAAGTCTGGTCACGTTGAGAGCTGCAGCTATGTGAACGAAGAGATAGCGTATGGGACCAGCTCAACAAGGTTTCAGTGAGTATTAAACAAGAGTCACATAACTTACACGATTTTCATATTCTTATACTTCAAACTGTGACTTTCTCTACAAAGACTGCCATCTTGGATCCTGTTATCCATTTCTAATAATGCATCCCCGTGCAAACATTTCATTCAAGGCTGAGTTGGATCTCTATATGAGCCTGTTGTGTTGCTTGCACTCTGCAGGCAGAGGGGACGGGTGGGGGGTGAAGCAGAGCGCTGAAAGCAAGGCCTTGTTGCCCTCAGAGGTAGCCTGACCAATCTTCTCCTCCCCACCCTGGCTCACCTACCCTCAGCCTGCTCACACACAGTCACACACACACACACAGGACCAGTCAGCCTGACAAGCAGTCTAACTTTAGTGGGAGAAGCCACAGTTCTACTTTGTGTTGGCTTCCTGAGGTATGAGCGCAGGTAAAGTCAGCACAGCCGCGAGAACATGTTCAGGCACAAACCAACTGTTTAATAACGCTAAAGCTCTTTGCAGAGGTATTATCATTAAATCTGATGCTGTAGTTAAACTCATCGTGGTAAACCGCAGCGCAACAGAGAACAGAGGTGTGCGTGTGTGGATTCCACATTTTTGCACATTTGATACAGTAATAATAATAGATTGGGTTGAGACTTGCTTTTAAAAAACAAAAAAAAAATGGAGGAATCCATCAGTCATCAAAGTGGCAGCTTTGCATGGCAACAAGCCACTTAAATCCCTGCTCATTTCCCTAACTGTTCACCACACCTACCCCAATTACCCCAGGAGACCTGCAGTTTGACCTGCAGTCAGTGCTGCCGTTGTTTCCCTGAAGCTGGAGGAAACTTGAATCATTTTGGCTAAAACTGGATGAGTCATTCAGGCACAATGCTGTTCTGAGTTGGTCCATGTCCCCTTGTTCCCGCCCACTGTCAAACAACCCATGACCAATCACACAAGGGGGAAGGGTCATGGGTTCATTCCCAAACTCCCAGGAGTCCCATCGCGGCCTTTGAGTCTTCCACGGTGCTGAATTGGTCCTGACCCCTCAGATCATCCAAGGCAGCCAGTCTTCCCCCCCCACACAGACAAATCTCCAAGCAGCTCAGTACTCGACTGGTTTGTCTGTCAGTGAGAAGGCCTCCGACCTGATGAATCACTATGACACCCACCAAAAACACACAGTGAGCTTCCTGGGCCTTAGTGGGGGTCACTAGAACACAGAGTCTGACTCTACCATTAGTGATTACTAATTACCAGTCTTAAAGTTTTGAACACAGTGACTCAGGACTATTCCACTTTGGAAAATTAACATCAACCTGTACACCGAGGCTGACTAAAGTGGGGCCCGATGGTCATGAGGTTCAATTTGGCCCGCCAGATGCACAATGTTGTTTTTCAATTGATTAAAAAATCTATGTTATTGTTTAGGCCATTTTATGATTGTATAAGATAAAAGTGCTCTTTAAATATGCAGAATTCCTAATTATTGTAATTTTTTTATAATCTATGCAGGGTGACCAGAGTGACATTTTGTACAGGAAGTCAGTCAATTAGGGAACTTGGGGTCCTAGCATCATTTTGCATCTTACCAATACAATACAAGACAATGCAACAGGTGTTTGCCTTTGACCTGTGGCTCAGCATTAAGTTTCAGTTTTGACCCTCCAAGGGAAAAATTTGGGGCATTTACACACACCTTCACAAAGGTGAATAAATCAGTCTATCCTTGCATAAGGGTAAGAATGTCTTCTATAGCTCAGAAAGAAAAGAAAATGCTTTCATACAACTACATATACACATACATGTACTGGCCAATGACAAACCATAATGAGGTTCACACAAATGAAAGAGCATGGAGAGGTCTTCTCTCTCAGCACTAATCCACTAGCTCCTCTTATTCATAATAAATTGCTTAATCTCTTTATAACTACTTTCTGTCTCATTTTTGTTTCTTTAAGGCGGTCACACTCACAGACAGCCACACACACACACACACACGTCAGACAACAACAAAGGAGTTTTAATTGAACTTGGTGGTCGCGGTTATAGACATTAGCGTATTCGAGGCATGTTCAGACCAGTCTTCTTCTTCACCAACACATGTACATACACACAGAAATGCCACCAGAGTTAGGACAGCTGTTTGTATGGGTTTGTATTGTTTTTCTACCTGCACCAGGACAGGGCGTCGGGCTCGGGCAGCTGTTTGCTCTCTCTGTGGTCGAGGTTGCGTGCGAGCTGGGTTGTGGAGCTGGGAGAACGGGGTCCCCATCATCAGGTGGCTCTGGGGAGACGGCAGAAGCGCTCCTCTCCTCATCCATGGGCGTAGGCCTGGCTCTTATGGGAGGAGGTGGAGGGGCCAAGGAGCGAGCCTGAAGCACAGACAGGAGATATGCCACAAATATTATTACAGAGATAACTGTATGGGTCACGTGAAAGATGTCTCATAGACTTTTTTGAGCAACAAGCCAACAGACCACGCTTAGTCAGGCAGGACTTGAACCGGCATGAATCCCTCTCAGCTATTCTACAATCACTAAAGGAAGAGGAAGACTTCTTTCACGAAACAGTGGTAACACGACGGAAATGCCTAATCATAACCCACTTTTTAATTAATGGTTTTCACACTCTTTAAACTTGTGTTGTGCAAATAATGGCAGTAATGGCTGTCTTCATTTATTTATTTATGTGTTTATACACAGCATTTCAAGTCTGGAGCTGTTTTATTGGAGCAAATCAAGATGAATCTTTTCAACATTAAAACATGAGATGAAAAGACACAGTAACAAAAGAAGCACAGACAAAAACAAGAGTAATTCATTAATGAAAAAAAAGATCCCAGGCTTGGCAGTGACAGTAATTTGTACATGTCATGATGAGTCACTCGAATGAAAGTGTCATTTTGAATTGGAGCATTTCACAAATGATTTATTAACATCCATAGCACATTATGTGATATATGCGATTTTGATTTATTTATTTATATTGATCTTTAAAAAAAAAGAATCAATAACACTTAAATAATAGTTGTCTGTTGTTTTTGGCTCAAGGCTGCAGTCACATAGCTGCTTCATACTAAATGGTTGACATATAAACTTCCTGTCAGTCTTTTCTTACCTCCACACTTCAACAGGTGGGTTTGATCTGCTCTGTTTGACAGGAGCCAATCAGAAGCGAGCGCCGGGCACCGGGCGCGCCTCCGCTGCCAGAGCTGCTCAGCTGGACAGCTGTTTGCGCGCTCCCGCGGCTCGACTCTGCAGCTCGCTGCCCCCCAAAAACTTTTGACAACCAGCTTTAGTGAAATCGAAGTTTGCACGCTTCATGTCCCATTATTCACCTTTACATACAAGCAATGATCTTAGTTTTGGAGCCTCATTCTGAAAGTGTAAAAAGTTTTGAAAGAGAAAAAGACGCAGCTCATTGAGAAACTGAGCCAAACTTCTATCTGAAATAAGAACTTTTTTTAAACTAGTTAAATCGACTTTTCATTAGAGTTTAGATGTAGTTGAACAGCCCTAAATGTCGGATAATAACGGGCGTTTTCTGTTTACCTTTATCGCCTGTCTGCGCCCTGCTTTCCCCAAAACTTGTCGGTGCACGCTCGCAGCAGCTGAGCCGAGCTGCAGAGCGGGGATCCAGCTCCTGTCTGCACGGATCCTGCACGATCACCACCTTCTGATCCACAACAACAACAACAGGAAAACAACAGCCTCTTACCTTCTCTCTGGCTGGGACACGGTGCAGCCAATCCCTGTGGCTAATTCATCCTCTGCTGACCCTCCTCTCTCGTCTCTTCACACGACCACCAAAAACCAGTTTTTCGGATCATGTAGGTGATCCCCCCCAACAACAACAAAAAAAAGAAAACTCCAGATTCAATGCATTTTTCTGCAGCGAGCAGAGTTTTTCTCTCCGCCTCCAAAGTTTCTCTCTCCAGCGCACCAGATGTTGGGAAGCTTTTTGCAAGCAGCTCCCTGAAAACTTCGCTCAGGTTTCCTCGCTTTCTGTTGCTCTTCTGCAAACAAAGTCCAAGTTCACCACCTCCGCCCCCCCCACCCCCAAAAAACTTGTTGGAGCTCTGAAAGTGAGCAGGATCACAGCGCTGTGCCCTCAGTCTCTGCTCCCTCCTCACTCCCACTATGCTCTGCCTCAGACTGCTGTGCTGCAGCTATTGGACAGGAAACTCCAGTCAGCAGTGATTGTGCTTCCTCCAGGCTACAAACTGCTTGGGCTGAACTATACTGTCATATAATTACCCCTTAACCCGAACCAGACACAGCACTAACACAGGGTAGCTTTCATCAGGATTTATGAGCCCAGCCATGTGTTTTGTCATTAATAATAGAGCAACACTTTGTGCAGATAACTTTTTTTTTTATGCACAGGAGCAATAGGTAACAACGCTTCACTCAGAATCACTTATATGTGGTGTGACTGCTCAGTTGCGGTCACTTTTAAAAATGGCAATGTCTTTAATTAATTCCTTAATATTCTGTGCTGCTTTAATTCTTTCAGTTCTTAAAAACAATCATGTAGAAAAAAGTTGATGATTTTTGGCAGCAAGGCTGTTTTCTTTTCTTACTCCAACAGTGAAGAGACTGACTGACTGAAAGCATAAACCTTAATCGAACCAGATGTAATTATGGTGTATAGTAAATTAGTAAAATTATTTCATTCTTCAAACTAGTCGTGTTTTGTTTGATAAGACGCCAGGTATTGTGCTCTGACACAGTTCTGCTACACTGTTTTTTTTTCACTTTATATGCTGTTGTGACTCACTGTGGGAATTTTTTTTTCATTCATTCTGGTTTGCACGAGACCTTAAGATATCCCAGCGAAAAGACCAAACTAGGTCATTTTGTCTGTGGTGACTCATGATTCGTCCTCATGATAGTAATTGTGCACTCAAAACAAGAAACTCCTCAAAGCGCGTCCCCACCTCATCCACCACTAACATCAGCTGGTTAGTTCCAAAAAAGAAAAAAAAAAAAGAAAGGTTGCTTTCATGTCAGAGGTAGTGAAACCATGCATCATTCACTGACAACAACATGTGTCTTGATAAATCTGACTCTGACATCTGTAGTGGATTATGTTTAGCTGAATACAAATTAACCAGGGAGGCTGCCAAGTCTGTGTTTATGGCATTAAATACGTGGTTAATACGTTGACCAAAGAACTCACTAATATCAACAGCCGGTTTGACCTATTTTTAAAATGACGTCCTCTGTTTTTCATGAAATGACGGTTACTTGACAGACACAAACAATCATGCCAGTGGGTGTGGGTGACAGAGGACCTGATATTCATGTTTAGGTTTAGGACTTTTGATACCGGCGAAGAGATAAGAAGACTCCATAAACACAGGCAAAGAGATATAAAGAGATATATGAACAAAAAAGACTTATATAGGAAAAAAAATTACTTTTGCTATTTTACTGCAATAAAAAAAAATGGTATAGGTTAATGGCAGAGATCCAAGAAAAATTATCCTTGTGCCAAATCTGTCTTCTAATATCAACACAACTCTTGTTTCTTCCTTTTCGCAATAACTTGACAGGTGAAACCGCAGCTCATCTCCAACTTTGTCATGGGTGTTATTGAGAATACTTCTTACTTCTTCACTACTTAATATTGCAAACAATAAGATAGGTGGAATAAAACAAATGATGAACACATAAGAAGTTATTTGTGTTGACTCAGAAAAGCACGGCACATGGGAGACAGGCCTCGTCTGCCCGTGCCATGTTGACACCTGGAGGTCGAGCCTGATGAGAGTGTTTTCTGTGATTGATTGCTGGAAGGCGTGGTGAGGTAATTCGCGGCAGCAAATCTGCTTCAGACAGGCTTCATTTTGACTAACAGCTCGATAGCCCTCCCATTCGATTTGCGCGTCCGGTGGCTCGTCTGAAACAGTCGGGCTTTGACACTGAAGTATTTGTAGGATTTGTGCTCTGTGGGGGCTCAGCGTCTGTCTGGGCACGAGGGTCAGAGCTTGTGTGGGCAACGGTAGCGTTAGAGAGAACTAGTTCCAGCAGGATTTTTTTTTTTCTTTTTCTTTTTTTTTTTTTTTTTTTTGTCTGTTTGTTTTTTGGTTTGTGGAAGAAGTCCAGACATACTGTATTTTACTTAGGACAGCTGGGTGCTGAGAGTTCAGCAGACCTGACCCACTTTATGATCCAAATATTTCTGTTACACATCATTCTCACAGATACGAAATTAAGACAGATTCTTAAAAGAGGCAGTAGAAATGTCACCCTTGGAGAAATTTAAGAAAACCCACCACAGAAAGGAGTCTCTTTGACTTCATATCAACACATTTTCAGATAGTTGCCCTTCCTACTGCTTTACATGCATAACTCACCAATTTGTCATCTACTGCAGGGGATTTTCAACAGGGTGGGACAAGAGCACTCCCAAATTGCACCAAATTAAAATTCACCCCCATTTCATCTAATTCGCAGGATCACAATGTGTTAAGTGTGTTAATGAGGAATTTCTCGTCTTTTATCTGATATAATCACATCAGCCAAAAATGATAGCGTGCAATTAGAGTGTAATAAAAACAGAAGAACCGCATAAATAAACTGAATGTGAGCTTCAAAAGAAGCCTGAAGACTGTTGACATTACATTGTGGCTGCAATAAAGTCCTGTGTGTTTGCACAGGATTAAGTTACCCCACCTATCCCAGCACTGAACAATGAGAGTGGAGAAATTTTCTTGTCATCGGCTTCCTGAAAAGCTCTGTGCTCTCTATCCTCTCACTTCCGTTCATGACTCGCACCCCACCTCGACGCTCACCGCACCCACAGGGCTCTCTGCAGGACGGTCTGACGGCTTTCATTTCTATTACTGTGCTTGGAATTTACATAATTATTTAAATGGTTCTCAGGTAATCAGTTGTAATTTAACAAACCTTATTAAACATTCTTTTAATGATTTGTCACAGAGAAGGTGGCACCTTGTGCATGTGCTGCTTCCCTTTGTGCCAACTTCCTGTGGAGGTGAATGGGGACTCCTCGGACCGTCCGGGGTCTGATGCACCGAGCAGACGAACATGGCAGCGTCCTTCCACATTCCTCACCTCCAGCAGTGCTATCAAATCCAATCCAAACCAATTTTGAGCCAGAAGCTGCCATGGTCACACACACACACAAATGCACATAAGTATTTTATCGTGTGCAAAAGGACAGAAATAACTGCAACAGCTGATTACATAGGTTTAGGCTGATTTAAAGGAATAGTTCGACAATTTGGGAATTCGCTTTTTTGCAGAGTTGGATGAGAAGGTTGGACTCGTGCCTGTGCAGTAAATAGCCCTTTACCTTGCTAGCCAGGCTAGCTATTTCCCCTCTTTCCAGTCTTTATGCTAAGCTAAAAAAAAATGTTGAACAACTGCTTTAAGTGAATATGAAAAATTTGAAACAATATTAAGTTTGTCAGTGTGTATTGTGACCATGAGTTCTTTCCACAATATTTTACCTTGTACCTTAAAAGTTAATCATATCACCTTTTTCTCAAAATGAGATGAAATTATGAAACAAGGACGATTACACAGAAGGCCAACATTATATTTAAAAATTAAAAGCGTACTTGGGTTTCTTTTTTTGGTGTGATACTAATATTATAGCTGCAAATACTCCACTGCCCTGTATCACAATATTGCACTCCCTTTTATTTTACTGCTTAGTTGAATATTTTACAGAAACTGAGTCACAACTCTGGCTGCAAGGTTGAACAGAAGCACCATGCGTAAAGGGAAGTTATGAGTCCTGCTGCATACTGTACCAAGGGCACGCTGTCCTCACAAAGGCAATCGTGCCATGCTCCACTATGTTGAAGGCAATTCTACCTTCCTCACAGCGCGTAGACCTGCTCTTTGTTTGGCTTAGGCCTCTGAGGCTTCAGAGGCTTTCCAGTCCACCGAGATGCAGCAGAGAAAGAACAGGTTGACTTCTGGAGGAGCGAGGTGAGAGCTGCTCCACCGCTGCAGGACGTCTGACCAGACTGCATGAGATGTCCCATCCAGAGCTGACCCAGCATCACATCAGCAGACAACCAGGCTGGGAGGGGCAGAGGAAATGTAGAGATTGAGAGAGGGAGAGAGAGTCCAGACAGAGGCAGAAAGAAGAGAGAGAGAGAGAGAGAAAGAGAGAGTGAGAGTGAGATTGAGAGAGGGAGAGGGAGAGAGAGTCCAGACAGAGGCAGAGAGAAGAGAGAGAGAAAGAGAGAGAGAGAAAGAGAGAGTGAGAGTGAGAGTGAGAGAGAGAGAGAGGGAGAGAGAGTCCAGACAGAGGCAGAGAGAAGAGAGAGAGAGAGAGAGAGAGAAAGAGAGAGTGAGAGTGAGAGTGAGAGAGAGAGAGGGAGAGAGAGTCCAGACAGAGGCAGAGAGAGACTGAGAGAGAGAGAGAGAGAGAGAGAGTGTAGGTGTGTGTTCACAGAGAAGTGAAACTGGAGCCACATGTAGGCAGAGAGAGTATCTGCTGAGACCGTCTCTGAGTATTATTTTAAACTTTTGACGTTGATTGTTACGGTGGTTTTGAACAGTGTGACTGGGAGATTGAGCGAGAGAGAGAGAGAGAGAGAGAGAGAGACAGAGAGAGAGAGGAGGGTGAAAATGTGGTTCCAATCACTCACAAAGATGCTTTTGTTCTGTAGCTGGGGCCCTCTCTCTCTCTCTCTCTCTCACTCTGTCTCTCTCCCTCTCTCTCTCTCTCTTGCTCAATCTCTTTCACTCTGTCTCTCTCTCCCCCCGTCTCTCTCTCTCTCTCTCTCTCTCTCACTCACTCTGTCTCTCCCCCTCTCCGTCTCTCTCTCTCTCTCTCTCTCTCTCTCTGCCCCCTCTCTCTCTGCCACACATGGAGTTTCATCCACTTTCTCATCAGACTCATGGCTCCTCTTGGGAGGAAAGAACATACCTGTGAGACTGTAACAACAATTGGAGCCTGGTTATTTAAAAACCAGGACATGACCCAGCATCTGTGCAAGATGTGCTTGTTTTTGATGTTGCTTACAACCAACTCAATATTAAGTTGTGTACATTTCTGGTTTGGGAAAATACTGCAATGCTCCCTTGATCTCTTCGTCTGCCACGTTTGTTTGTAAAATGTATGAAACAACAGAGTCGATACAGAACAGCTGTATTTCAGGACAAATAACTCTTTCTTTTTTATGAACGACATTAGTTTGAAGTCAGTTTGAAGAATGTCATATTGATTCCTGCTGAAGAGTGATTCAGTCCAGTTATTTATTTTCACAGATCAAAGCTGTTGAATTGCTGCTGTTTACACACAGTATTATTGTAAATTTGAGTGTGTCTGGATTTTGGATTATTTTGTTGGACAAACAAACAAAGACACCACGTGATTGGCATTTTCTGACATTTAAGGCTAAATAATTTATTATTATATAACCCATAAGAACCCACTTTGACAGGAGTTTAACAAACACTTTGAATGATCTAGACTCTTCCTTATACAGCTTTATGCTTGACCTTAACTCATTCAGTCCTTAAGCGATATATACTAAACATCCTGGTGTGGTGGTCATGTAACTGTGACAGGAAGTAGAAGATACTTAATATTGTTTTATCAACTTAGTATTTCATTTCATTTTTCTAGCTTTATAAGAAGGTTTATAAGAAGTCCCCTATAAAATATGACCTATTACTTTACTTGGGTCAGTTAAACCCCACATAGATCTGAGAGGGGTCTCATTATTTTGTAACATCACTATAAAAAGTGTCATAGTGTGTGTCATTCCTCTACCTGTTCTTTTTGACAAAGAAAGAGAATATATATTGCACATCCAAGATAAAATTCAAAACAAGTAATATTTGCTTATTTGGGGTAACGTCAGTGCTTCATGGTCATTTCTGGTTTTTGTCACTATCTAATATGCAGCCCAGTTTGCGTCAAGGAGAAGAGCTACCACTTCAATATGCCTCTATACATTTAATATGAATAAGATCAGGGTAAGAAGAAAAGGAAAAAAAGCATTTAAAGCAAAAAAAAGTGGGGTCTGTGGGACCCAATGCAACAAGGAAGCCAAATCAGTTAACTGAATGTGCTTTGAATGTTAACAGTCCATAGAATAAAAAATGAATGTAGACACAAGAGAAGGAGAGTCTCAGCTCATCTGACTGAATAAGCAGATCCACGTGGATGCACGCAGCAGATACACAGTATGTTGTGTTGTTTTGAGTGAGTCAGTATACAGAGTGGAGGATGGCCTGCTCCTTCAGCCACAGACACAGAGGGGAGGAAGGCCGAAGAGGAGGAGGATGACGGAGTGAGCGAACTGGGGAGAGACGGAGAGAGATGTTAGCATGGCTCTCAGTAAATTTATTTTGTGACTCACAGGGTCTGCCTGGACCTCAGTGCTCTCCATGCTGCTGGGACTCGCAGCCCTCCACACCCACCAGTTCACACACACACACACACACACACACACACACACACGCATATTGATTTAGCCATGCAAGTCTGTGCACATGCACATGCAAGCAGATGCACAAACATGTGTACGAATCCCTCTCCAGACACGCAAACAGCTTTGCACACACACATGCACACACGGACTGCTCACTCTGTCCAGATGAGCATTAAGAAACATATTCAGCTTCAGACTCAGGTTTATGCCAAACACCACTGTGCCACGCCAAGAATAACCTCTTTGTGTGTTGCTCTGCACCCTGGCTCACCTTGTACAAGTATATAGTACTAAGTTTCTGCTTAGTATTCATGATGTGTGCATGCCAGTGAGTGTGTTTCTGTACGTGTGTGTGTGTGTGTGTGTGTGTGCATGTGTGTGTGTAATAGGCTTAAGATGGGGTCTCTCCCAAAACCAAATGTCACAGGGATTTAAGCGTCAAGAGTGAGTTTCCTCCCAGCTGACTAACGGAGAAGTTCACTAAAAGCACAAGATTAAACAAAGTTTCAACTTTCCAAAAAACATCCAGCCAGTTTCCATTTTTTCTCCCTGTGGCAACACATCCACAATGCAGCGCAGAAGTTTAAAGATAAGCTGTAGGGCATGCGCCAAACCTGGGAGGAGGAGAGAGACACAGGTAAAGAAGGAAAGGAGAATAATGGAGGAGGTGAGTGAACAGAAAAAGTACACAAAAAGTACTTTCTACCACATACAGCATCTGTTCTGTAATCTCAGAAGACTTCAGCCACCTGCATTCATGTTATTCCCTCCATCACACACACACACACACACACACACACACACACACTGTGGTGCTCTTGCCTGTTCTGTACTCTCTGGCCCACCCTGTTGGTCGGACAGTGTCAGTGGAGCACAGCGATGTTTGTTGCTGGGTTTGTGTTTGTGAAATGCTGCTTGTGTTGTCCGGTTTGTTTACTCCTCCTGGTGGCCACTCTCTGTATCACAACACACGCTGACCTCTCTGAAGGCCTGCAGGTCTGACTCAACCTGAACTTGTTACTCAAGGAATTGTTACCATTTGATCAGCAGTTGATCATCTAATGAGGTTCACATGTCATGACTGACTAACTAATCATACTGTGTTGGCATCATAGGAATGATTTGATGCTTTCTTTAAAGGTTAAATAACGGCTATATAAGAGAAGAGTATTTTCTAAATAAAGCGCTTAGCTATTAAAATTTCAAATGATCACATATGGAAATATGAGCTTTCCACTAGAAAATAACCTCAAATTTGAAATAGTGTATTTAGATAACATTTTTGGGTGAAACTCACACAGATTGCTTACAAAAAAAAAGAGCATTTTCAATGCAATATAAATCCCCAGTTCTTGATTTTGAGGTGTAAAATTATGCTTTTCTCTGATGAATGTTTGGTATTAAATATATTTCAGGTAAACAGGATTTTAATGTGGACATTTGCTTCAGCTCCGTAATTTATTAGAGTGAAACTGAGTCATTTCATAATAGTCTTACCTGTGCAGTATGACCTAATAGTAAGCTTAGAGGGAATTTGCTCAATTTTCAAAAAAACATTCAGCCTTCCTTCATTGTTAACAGTAGCTGCCTTGATTAGTTTCCCTTAATTATAGTAGTTAGAGACTGCAGGAGTGGAGTGGTCTGACAGAGGTCAGGTGAAAATTATAGTAACTGCATTTGATATTTTCTGTAAGTATAGCATTGCCTTTCATTTTGTACTTATGTGTGATTTGTAGTCTCATCTGGTTATGGTGCAGGGTGTGGGCACAGAAAGGTAAAATATAGGACGCAACTCAAAGAAATACAAAAATGACAGCAGATTTGAATCAACACCTCTGATGCAATGTCAACAAAACTGAGCTGGAGCTGTTGCAGGGTCCTGTATTGAATTGCATTATGCTGTATTTTACAATTAGCTTTACTTACAGATTTGAATGTAGTTAAACATAATATTTCAAGGTAATTGCAGAAGGGCAGACTGATTCTTTCTAAGGCACCACAACAAAAATGACAGTGTTTAAATGTAATAACAAGTTGAAGGGTATCTTTAACAAAAAAACAGCAGCTCCCAACATTTAAGGCTTATGACTTTTTAAAACAAAGCAATGTCTGTCTGTCACATTTTCCATTATGTGTAGTAGTTGTGAGTAATTTTTCCTTTGCAGACTGATATTTTTCTGCCTTCTTATTCTGTTATATCTCATGACCCCTTATGACCTCCCACAGATTGAGAGCCACCGTGATAAACCTCTGGAACAAAGAACGAGGATGCAACGTCGGACAGTGTAATAAGTATTTTATTGCATTTTATAATGCCATTGTCAATAATTAGTACAGATTACATGCAACTAGACCTACTGTACAGTTTTTTTTATTGTCTGCATGGACAGACACAAGAAGATTCAGGTTACAAATACACAGATATATGTGTGTGTTTTTATACAGCATGAAGGAAAGGGCAGTGACTGGCATTACATGGCTACCCGGGGTGGAGGGTCCGAGGGCTGGGCTCCACTGTCTGTCTAAAGCCACCACCCAGTCCCTGTCCCCGCCTCTTCCTCGGGTCACACTTTCAAATAACAAGAAACGGAACAAAAACCAAAGGATAAAGAGAGGTAAACAGGTAAACTGAAACTAAGAAACAATTCAGAGAGTCACTGCTGAAAATGTACACACATTCCTAAGGTTTAACCAGAGGAGAGCTGAAGTGGTAGTTCCATCGGATTCTGGCTGTCTACTTTATAATACCGTCAGGCAAAGCTCCACTTTGAGAGTCCCTTCCCCCTCACATGACACCTCAGAACTGTCCAATCACACATCAGGATCTACGTCCTTTGAGTCAGTCACCAGCCAATAGGATGCAGGCCGGTCCTATAACACCATTACGTGGATGTACGCGAGATAACAGCTATCAGTAAAGGTGATCAGTGAAGTCGATGGAGAGTTTTGGAAGTAGCTTGGTTTTTGTTTGGTTAAGGTTGTGGCATTGGTTTGGTTACAGTTTGGTTACAGTTCAGGAGTTTGGACTAAGCAAATGGTTGCTTGCAATGCCTTTGGTAGTCAGAGGATGAGCTGCATCTCTGAGGGCCATTCCACATTTTGGTATTGAGACTACGCAAGAGGAGGGGTATCAAAAATGCAACAGTGTCAGTCTTTGATCTGCCTCTGTGGGACTGGGAGATGAGGTTTGTTACTGGTCACCACCGGCTGGGTGTGTGGCTCAGTGACACCCCCATGGCGCCTGCAGATGATTGACAGCTCTGCGGGTCGGAGTTCAGCACAGGAATGACAGGGGTCAGGGGTCAGAGGGAGGGGTCACAGGGAGCTGGGACACATATTGGCACCTGAGAGGACCAACAGCAATACCTTTCTAAAGCTCCGCATTTTTTTAAAGCAAGAGAGGGGCTACATATTCTTACATTTTTTTCCTCTTTCTCTTTTTCTTTTCGGAGGTTTTGGTCCTGTCTTTGAGAAAAAGTCCTTCTGAGGTATCAATACATAATGAAGAAACTTTTTAGTTTGTTTTCCATTTGTTTTTTTTTTCTTTCCTTAAAAATGCATAAATGCAGTACAGAGACAAAAAAGTATCAAAATAGACCTAGCTAAGATAAATATACAAACAGGTGTTACCTAAACCACTGATCTAACTTTTATTCTTTTAATTTTTTTTTTTTTAGAGATAATACACTTAAAAAATCAGCGTCCCAGACGTTTTATGAAGAACTGAAAAAAGTGGAAACAAACGAAACAAAAACAAAACTAATAAACCAAGATACCTGCAGCACTTAATATGATAAATACATATACTTCAGCATTAGCAGTACAGTATAGGAATCAGAGCTGAAAGCTTTACAATAGCTAAACAGGTGCAGAAAAAAAAAAGAAAAAAAAAAAAAAAGAAGAAGAGAAAATCAAAGGACAAAATGGGAAAGAATGCCCTGGAGAGATAAGTCAAGCATTAATATACAAGAATACATCATGTTATGCCAAGCTGGAGAAAGAACAGAAGTGTTACATGGCGACCTGTGAACAATCTACATCTTTATAAAACAGCTTTGTTTACAGGTGTACCTTAAAGCACAAGTCAGAGATCATCTATGTACTGTATGCAGCAGTTCCTCTTGGTTTGGATATAACTAGTAGTAGTGATGAGTTTCTTTAAGCGTGTGTTAGTCCTCTCAGCGTCTCTGCGAGTGTTTTGGTGAAGCGGGTGCCGCTGTGTTGTGGGTCTTTGGATATCTGGATGGTCAGAGCCTCCGTTGCACTAACCCATAGCCCTGCTTCTCTGCTTCTGTTAAACCCCTGTGTGTGTGTGTGTGTGTGTGTGTGTGTGTGTGTGTGTGTGTGTGTGTGTGTGGTGGCACTGTTATATTCTGCCCATCCTTACGCCTGACAGCCAGCTCCCTGCAACACCACATAGCCTTTAAGGACCAGTTTCTCATTGGCTGAGATCATGGATATGCACACGTACAGTCAGAGCACAAACTGTAGCTCAGCGCTAACTGGGTTTAGGAATATGGTCAGTTTTACACAGCTGATAGAAAACTTCTCATATATAGTGAGCACTTCACAACACACTTCGAGACATAGAGAGTTCTTTAGATGTGTTTTAAGGAGAGGTAGTCATTTTTAATTCCATGGAAAGTGTAACATCTCTATGTTTTTGGGCTCAAGCAGATGTGTCAGGGAGTCCGGATCGCCAAATAACTTTTTTTTTTTTTTTTTTTTTTTGTCAGTCATACAGTAAGTGTAACAACAATTTTGGCATTCATTATTATCATCCAGGAAGAATGGAGGAAAAAAAATATTTAAGAGAGTTCAGTCTCCCATTGGCTATGTGTTGAACCGTTTTGAAAAGGAGGTAGTGTTATTTTTGGTTTTTCTCTTGTTTCAAGATGCCTGTCTGCCACTTTGTACTTTGTTAGAAATCAGTCTCTAATGTGACAGGAAACAGTCCTGTTTGAACACAAAGTCATCAGAAAGGTTCTTTTGTTAAATAAGAAAAATCGTCTGAAGTGCAAGAGAGAGTTTGAGAAAAAGTATGAAAATATGAACCCAACTTTTAATTACGTGATGTCCCTTGGTTGTTTTCCTCTTACATTGGTATATATTTTTAGTTGTTCCCTCTTTTTTGTGATACATATGTTTTTGGAATAACTCCTCCCTGTCCACAGATGTGACTTTTGTTACCACATTACAGTACACTTCCTCTTCCTGCGTACAGATGAGGAGGTTATGTCTGTTTCCTAGATTGAAAAAACTCCAAATGCTCATTACGACAGCACCAGAAAAAGTATCAGGTAAAGCCAGGTTGATTTGACGGAGCCAAATATTCTCATTCTGTATTTAACCTCTCTTTTTGTTGGCATCTCAGGTTGTAAAGGTTCGTATATGTTGCGTTCAAATGCCTCACGAGAGCCTCGTTTTTCGGCCTGCTCATACAGTAGTAGGGCCAGTCCTGGGATTGTGTTTGGAACACAGTTTAGCCTGAGCGTGGGAGAGACAGGGTTTCACCTCTAAGTGCTTTTTTTTCTTTTCTCTTTCCTTTTGTTTTTCAGAGGAACTGTGCGAGGTTTGTTAATACTAGTTTTTGGCCTCATACCTAATGTGACTCATTCGTAGCCGCTTATCATGTAAAAGCTTTGATGTCTCCAAATTCTGGTTTGCCTTACACACTTTGGTTTTTGGAATGGTCAGCACTGTAAGTCATGTATAATTTCAACACAATAGTTATATGAATACAAGAAGAAGAAGAATTCAAACTCCTGGTTTGTTGTCTTTTGGCCAATTCTTTAAGAAGGAAACAAAACTCAAAAAGGGCAAAATAAACTACAGGGTTTTTGGTTTTCTACATATTTCTTTGGTTACCTGTAACAAAAATAAAATGGGAATAAGCAGATAATAGATTAAAATAAATGTTAAATTTGGTATGGCACTGTAGAGAAAAGTAATGCTTTTATGCTCACAGAAAACAAACAGAAAAAAAAATAAATCTCACGTGCTATTCCTTTAACACAAACTCACACAGTGAATTGCAGATAGCTTCTACACAGTAACTATTACAACCATAGAGCTTTGAATCGAAGCTGAGCAGAGTTGCCACATTTGGTGTCCCACAGAAAGAATTCCCCCTTATTTGTTTATCAATTTGGACACAGTTCCAGGCAGAACCTTTGTGGGATGAGGTATTCTCTGACTGCAGTAATAATATATATATTTTTAAAGCATTACTGATATTTCTCAACTAAATACACAACCGAAAACAAGTGAATGAGAGAGAATTAAGAAAACAAGATTCAGCTGTTAAATAATCTGTCTGGATAATGGCAACTTTAAGTGCTATTTCCAATTTTTTTTTTTTTTGCCTGCTACACTTGGGGCAGAAAGGGAGAGGGGCAGGATTGGGGGTCGGGTATCACAAGTTGGGACAATACTGCGCTTTCTTTTTTTTCCTCTTTTTTTTGCCAATACTCATTTGGAATGGTGTGAACAGCCAGAGTAAATCAAACAAATTACAATACAAAAACAAAAACAGCATCCTTAGAAAAGGTACGTCAAAACAGAACGCCACCGTGGAAATATTGATCCTCGAAAAATAAACAATGATAATAACATCAAATAAAAAAAGGAAATGACAAAAGCTACCACACGTTTTTTTTTCTTGTTATATTCCATAATCATCGACAGTTTTTCTTTTTTAGTCACAATATTTCTGTAGACGCTTCCTCCCTCATTTCTCTCTGCTTCCCCTCTTCTCTTCTCGTTCTCAAAGTGTTCCAAGCTCATCCCTCCGTCCAGCAGACGGAGGAGAGGAGAAGGACAGCACCAAATGGTCCTATTCCTGCAGTCTTTTAGCGGGTGGGGGGGGTAGGAAAGGATGGAGGTGGGATAGGAAAATGTCTTCTTTTTTTATCTCACTTAGAAGCAAAGAGTTTAAAAGATGTCCATCACTAAGTGTCTTGCTCTGGGGGGCAGAAGTTTGGACAGGGACCAGGGCCTTGCCATCTGTGTGGGGTCAGCCTCACCGCGGGCTCACATAGGAACCTGCTCTGCAGAAGTGTTGGAGCACTGTTGGAGGTAATCTTTGAAAGCGCTCTTCCTTCCTTCCCGTCTTGAAGCCCAACAGTTTCATTTTAATCAAATCAAAGAAAATGAAAAAGCGAGTGATTGACTCAAAGAGGGGGAAGAAGGAGAGGTATACTGCACAGCCCCTGGTGACTACTCCCAATCTATATACAGATGATCCTGTGTGTGTGTGTGTGTGTGTGTGTGTGTGTGTGTGTGTGTGTGTTCTTTCTTTCGGACACGCACACAGGCAGCCCGAGACAACAGTGAGAAGGGTGTACGCAGAGTGGTGAGGCGAGGAGGAGAGTGTGTGTCCAAACCTCTAGGGGTCTCTACACAGAGGCTGATTTGACCAGGGAGGATGATGAGACATGTGTTTGACAAGTGAATGAGTGTGTGTGTCTGTGTGTGTGTGTAAGTGTGTATGCATCGAGTGGTGTTACACCTCTGAGCCAAGTGTTGGAAAAGAAACACATGGAGGTAAAGCAGTGCTCCACAGTCTTGTTTTTGCGTCTGAAAGTAACGGAGGTCATCTAACCCTGTTTGGAGTTTCTCAATGTCGTCCTTGGTTGCTTGCGATTTCTTAAAAACAACAAAAAGAACCATTCTCTTTTTTTCTCTCTTTTCTCATAAGTGTACTGTAGCTATCTTTTCCTCTTCACACCGACGAGGGATTGATCTCGCTATGTCTCGTCCCTCAGGTTGTCTAGGATCTGTCCTACTCCAGCTCCTCGGTGGGGAGATCCTCCTCCAGGTCACGCTCATCGCTCGGCAATGGCAGGCTGTGTGTGACGCCGGCCAGGAGGGATACGGGCCGACTGTCCTCCTCCACCTCAGTGGGCTCCTCCTTCACATGCACCGGGTGGCTGGAGGAGAGAGAGCTGCTGTTAGCAGGGTGAGGGGTATAAGTTATAGAGGCAGATTAGGCCAAAAGCAGAACTTCTGATGCCAATTTTTTTTTGGCACGTTCAAACAAACTGTTCTTGTTATTGGAATTATACAGTATGTCTTCGGTCACTTTAGTGGAGTTAAAGTTTAGTAAAGTTGAGCAGCCAAAGCTTGAAAAATATACTTTAAAACCAACAATATCATCTGTCATGGTTTCATTTGGTGAGTGTACTCATCTGTGGATTTTCTGTACATCTGTGCTACTGTGGAAAGAAGCAATTTTGAATTTTTGTATTATAACGTTTTTCAAAAAATAAATGTATAACAGATATTCTAGATAATGGAAAACCATTTGTTTTTATTGTTATTATCATTATTAGTTGTAAAAAATGTTCCCTCGAGTGTTATTTAGGTATTTTAGTTTTACATTGTCCTGTTATGTCAAGTTCTCTCACACTAAACAAAAATCAGCCTTGTCATCCAATTTCTATAGATAGTAAAATTATTATCATTTTGTAAATTGTCATTGTTAGTCTAATACACTGGCCTGTGTGATCACAATAAATGTAACAATGCTCAGTGAAGGGCTAACATTAAAGCAGTTCTGTGTTGCCTGCTCGCACCTTCACATGTGTACCCATGCTTGTGTGTGCGTGACCACACGTACCTGTACTGTTGAGGGCTGAGCGTGGGGCTGCAGCTCCCGTTGCTGTTGACCTGCTCCACAGTGGAGCTGACATCATCGTGGCCCACATGCAGCATGTTGAGGCTGGCCGCAGACGGAGGGGTCAGCAGGGAAGGGCTGTTCAGCAGGGACAGACTGCTCTCTGCCAGAGCCGCCTACACACACACACACACAGAGTTTTCACTTTAAATACTTAATTACAACTAAGTTTTTTTTCTTCTACAAATAGGATCAAATTAAAGAAGTTAAGTGATAATGGCAAGAGGGGTGTGTGACATAATATATACTGTTTGGAAATGATCCGTCCACAACAACCAGGATATAATAATATATTTATATGTAATTGACCCCTAACAAGATGCAAAACATGGTATAATAAATGTAAGTTCTTATGCGCTGATGAGAGCTCTTCCATATGGAGCACATTTGAATCCACTACCTTGCTAGTGAACTTGACAAACCACTAGGGGGCACTTATATACAATGCTTTTCCCATCATGTCCTGTACTTACACATTAAAGTCCCTGTCATAAGTGTGTATGTTCACATGAAAGTCTCAACAGGAATATTAAGAGTACCGCAACCTCAACTTAAACACACACACATATGCAATCACTGTGAAAGATCAATGTCTGCAGAAGAGAAAACATCTGAATGAACAGGGGCAGCTTCTGTCACTGCTCCAAAAATTCACATCCAGCTGTTTGTAGATGAGACAGGTTGGACGCTGGTGAGTGAGAGTCTCATCCAACCTCCCCTCTCACACAGGGAAAAAAAAAAAAAAAAAAAAAGACAAAAGGAGGGGAATTCTCACCGGCTCAGAGATGGATTTTCTGGGACAGGCGATAATTTTATGCAGTAACCTTAATTGACAACTACTTGACGCTATAAATCATCTCAGTCGCAAAATTGCATGAGTGTATGTGTGGGTTCGGTGTGTAGGTCTGCGTAGGAGTGGAGAGATGGGTCTAGTGTGTGTTTTTGTGTGTGTGTGTGTGTGTGTGCAGAGGTGGGGGGGTGGCGCATGTGTGAGAAAGTGAGGTGGGAGGTGAGAGTGTGTGTTGGTGTGAGAGGAGGAGGAGGGAGGTGGTGTGAACGTCGTTAGGGAATCTGCTAATTATAAGAGGGAATTGATATTAGTGCCCTTGATTGCGATTGGCTGCTATGTGTGTGTGTGTGTGTGTGTGTGTGTGTGTGTGTGAGAGAGAGAGTGTGTGTGAGAAAGAGAGAGATAGAAAGAGATGGGGGGAGAGCAGAGGGCATTCCTTACCTGGTAGCTGGCGTTTAGGGATCCAAATCCCAGGCCTGAAATCATGTTTTTCACCAGAGTGGGACTTCTGCATGACACACACACAAAGAGAGAGAGAGAGAGAGAGAGAGAGAGAGAGAGAGAGAGAGAGAGGAGTGAAAATCACAGATTGAGCACACATGTGAAAAGATGTCACCTCAGCCAAAGCACTTTGACAAATCTCACAAATATGTTTGTTACAAGTAAAAACATACACAGACTGCAAACAGATGCTAAAACACACACATATGAAAGTGTCTAATATCTGGCGTGCAGGTGTGTGTGTGTGTGTGTGTGTGTGAGCCTGCATATGTGTCTGTTTGTGTGTGTAATTATCCCTGGTTTCTCTGGCGGTTGGAGAGAACATCTGTTTACATACGCTAACAAGATTTTTTCCTCTCCTGCATCTCACACAGCTGCTTACTAATGGGGTTGACAAACAGGGAAAAACACACACACATACAGTACAGTACGCGCACGATGAGCTGGCAGACCCCCATATTTTTTAATTTGATTGCTGAGTTGGCCTCTTGGTAATAAAAGAAGGCCCATTTAAGCTCATGCAACATCAACCTCGACCGTGCACCGAGAAAACAAGTGTGTGTGATGCAGTGTGTGTGTGTGTGTGTGTGTGTGTGTGTGTGTGCACTTACCCGGTCATCTTTGGTGGTCTCCTCTTTTGGTATTCAACTTCATCCACAGTCCACACGGCCCCCTTCACGTTCTCAACACGAACAAAACACTTGTGCAGACTCAGGTTGTGGCGCACAGCATTCTGGGAAAAGGGAGAGAAAGAGAGAAATAATTATTTTAATTTATCATTCAATATTTAATTTGATATTGAAGTATTTACATTTTATTGTATAGTGATTTTCTCCTTAGATTTTCTATACAGAAAGTAATTTGGACATAAAATGAGCTCCTTCCTCCTTTTCTTTCAAAAGCACTGAACAGTCTGGCATGAATGCATGAAATAACTGTAAAGTGCAATCTGATCTCTAAGTGACACATTTACTCAATCATATTTCCTGATATCTCTTGTTAATTTCAGAAATTCCCTGGCATAAATTGCCTGAGCTTCACATCTTAAATGTAATGATATTCCACGGCTTCCATAGGCGGCAAACACGTCCTTAAAGAGAAACTCAACACCGGCTGATATTGTTCATTTTGTTGCTTTGCTTGAAGTTCTTCTCTGGCTGGAGGTAAGAATGCTCGCTCAGGGTGTGTTCAGTACAAACAATGCTTTCCAGCTCAGTGTTAAGTTACCTTTCAAGTATTGTGACCCAAACATAATAGTCCTATTTTTAACCATCACTTTTTACACACACACACACACTGTAGCTCCGTGTACAGTGAGGTAGCTGCTCTCTGGTAGCGTTATTTTATCTCCAATTTTTTCTAATCAGTCATCATCAGCACACACACAGAAACACACACACACACATCCACAGGCACTCAGACAGACAAGCAGGCAGACACACCGCTATCTTCGTCTCACCCCCCCAGGGACAGGCCTCCCTTTTCATCTGCTATTTGTAGTTTGTTCATGCCCAATTTCATTACCAATTTTAATTCGTCTATAATTAAATCCTGCATATTCTCTCTGACACGCTGTTCTAAGCCGAGAGGGAGGGACAGGCCAGGCATGCATCACTCCTCACCGTAATTACACACGCAGATACACACACACACACACACACATACGCGGGCACGCACACACATACAAACACACACACATAATTACACAAGCCATAATCAGCGGAGGAACCCTTTCTCCCCCGCATCCCCTCAACCCCCGAGCCGTGATGCTAAGTTTTGTAAATGAGTCTGACCCCAATCTGCGCCCGCCACCCTGACAGTGCAAACACACACACACACAAATACACACAGACACACACGCCAGACACCAGTGCTATTGCAGTGCTATTTGCATTCGTCTCCGTGATGAAAGCCTAATTCTCCCAGTTAAAACATTAGCAGTCATTTACAGTGGGTCACAGCACATGTGCCACTCATCTCCACTCCCTCTGGCTGAAGGAGGGGGGGGGGGTTGACAACTGGAGGCTGAATTTTTGTAAGAAGGACTGAATTGTGTATCTCAAAAAAAAAAAAAAAAAAAAGAAAAGAAAATCAAGAGACTAAATTTATTTCAGGTTCACAAGTGTTAGTCGGAGTGTGACAGTCTCTGTACTGTAAGTATTTGAGTATTGTCATCAGTCCAGTTGTGTTTGTGCTGCTGCCTGATGCATGCTGGGATAAGCTACTCCCATATGATCCTGAACAGGAAGACATACGAGCAGGTGAGATTATAGAGAAAGAAATGAATAAATGATGATGACTGGCAACCAGATTAGTGTGAAACGGTGGTGGACCAAGTATTCAGATCTAAATAAAAATAGTAATACTATGAAAATTGAAAATATTACTTAAGTAAAACTAAATATTATTCGCAAAATGGTACTCAAGGTATTTAAAAAAGTACTGATAATGCAGAAAAAAGACCTATGTGAGTGTTATACTATTAAATATTATTGGATCATTTTTACTGATGCATTAATGTGTAAGCAGCATTTTACTGTTGCTGTAATTTTAACTATTTTATATACTGTTGAGCAGCTAATTCTATAACAACGTATCATATTTTATAAGTTTTATAAGTATAATGTCATATAACATGGTAAAATACCTCAGTCATTATTACTTAAGTACAGTGCTTCAGTAAATTCTACCAATGGAAGTCAAAGTGAAGCATCTGATCTACAGAATCTTGACTGCATTATATGTTCTTATTGTATTTTATTCTATTTAAATTTTCTTTATACACGGGACCAATTACAAAAAAAAGATTTATACGAGGTGCATCTGCTTTTCTGTTAAGTTAAACAAAATAAAAGCTCTTCTTTTAGGCCTCCACCTTGAAACAACACTCATTTCTCCTCCCTCAATCATCTCTTTCCTTTTTTCTCTCTCTCGTCTCTTCCTCATTCTCCTTCCCTTCATTCCTACGATCAATGACTTCCAGTCTCTGACACCGCTGCTGTCCTCATGAAATATAACAGCTTATTAAAGGACATACATCTCTACGGCCCTATTTGACTCACTGAGCTGCTATATAAATACATAAGGCCATGCCGAGCTATATTTAAAGGTCTGCGAGGCCGGCGGAGCAGGAAGCAGACACCAGACATTAATAGTTAAAATTCATAAAAGTCAGATGAGGAGGTAAAGATATTCCTGGCTGCCCCGTCTCTTAACCTTCTCCGCACCCCTCCCTCCATCCCTCCATCATCATCCCACCCCACCCTACTACCCCCAACCCCCTCCTTGGTTTAGGGCAATGAGAGGAAGGCCGGGGTCTCTCCTCACCCCTCCTCCCCCTGTCTCTCTCACTCCTTTGCTCATTCTCTCACTTTCCCTCTCTCTGGAGAAACTGACACTCAAATTAGTGTGAGGTTTCTGCAAAAATGGGTCAGCACCTACAATGGTGGGATCAGGCCAGGTGTGAGTGAGAGAGAGAGAGAAAATTCAATGTGTGTGATCATGAGCAGTGTGTGTGTGTGTGTGTGTGCCAGCATGTGCGTCTCTGTAATGAGGCTGAGGAACGGCTGGATGTGGCTCTGCCAGGCTAAGTGGGGCCGACTCTCCATGTGCCATGTTGGAGGTGAGAGAATTGTTTAGGGCGAGAGAGAGGGAAAGGAGGAGAGAAAGGGAGCGGTAGGAAACTGTCTCATAAAGGACAGAAACAGCCAATAACTGTCAAATCAGTCATGTTTTTAGGAGCTGAACAAAGTCAGAATGTGTGTTTGCTTTTGTACTTGCATCATTCTGGGAATAAATGCTAAATTTAGGCCTTCAAAGTGAATCCAAATGTTTCAAATTACACTGCAAAACCTGCCTGCAAATCTTGTTTCTCTCATTGTGGTCTAACAAGTCTCAGCAGGCATCTGCTTGGGTTAGGGGGCTTCATCAGCGGGCACAGACCACAATTACTTTGCAGTCAAATAGATCAGCTTTTATCCAGTCAGAGTTGTATACCACATTTTAGTTTTAGTCAAAATATTGTGCTCTGATAGAATCAGCGTTTAACCATCCGAACCGCAGTCAAAACTTTCATTTTCTAAATATGGTGCTGCTTGTTTTTCACTATCATCTAAACAACTCCAAACTAGTTGGCTAATTGGCCTGGTCTCTCTTCTACCAGTTGATTCTCAGTTTTCCAAAATAAAGTATTGCAGGATATTTACATTAAACTGGTTCTGAAAGTCTTGTTAAATTATTACTGCAAATGTTGAGGATTTAAGTGATGTAAAAAAGTTTAAAGAGTTTAAACATTTAGAATTAATAAGATCTGGTCAATAGAGTGTCCTGAGAAAGATGAAGTACAAGGGAGAGTGTGTATGTATATTATAAGCTTTTTACCTTCCATGTGGCTGTGTTTCTCCTGAAATAGGCAAACTTTCGTGTAAACCAGTTGTAGATCTCGTTGAGAGTCAACTGTCTGTCTGGGGACTCCAGAATGGCCTGAAGAGGAGGAGAGAAACAATGAGATACAGAGGAGAACACAGATGGAGAGAAGAGATGGTGAACCCGGATCACTGCAGAGACTTACATGACGTATAAGAGAGGCGTAGGTAAAGGGAGGCCTGACATCAGCGTTCTTGTAGAACTCACAGTTCTGAGCCAGCTCTGAAAAAAAAAAGTCACGACAATTTTAAATTAGGTGATGTGAACTTTAAATATCTGTGAATTTGGAGTGTGTAGTGTAACATGTGTAAAATGTATTTCAAATTGAATGTTAAAATAAAGTGGTATTTTTTAAAAGAAAATAAATCCGTATAATAAACAGGAAAAATACAAATTTGTTATTAATAAGTTATTATTATTGTTTGTGTGTTGAGTGTAAATGTGAATGGGAAAAATCTGGTGAGCACAGCTTTACAATGTTCACTCACTCATCGTTTTTCTTAATATTTTTCTTTAGAATCAGTCACATTTTTCCATTTAAAGACTTTTGCTACATTGATGTGCATAAATGTGAATAATTGTGAATGAATGCGATTTCATTCTAAGCCACGCACTTAAAAATATATTGCTTGTATAACTGGCTGGAATTAAAAGTGAGGCTGCAGAGATTTTCTTTTGCAAGAAATCCAAAAGATGGCAGCAAGTGCATCTTTCTTTGAGACATAAATGTATGTGATGAATTGAGACATATTCTATAGCTCTTGCAGGGAGATTGGTGAAAAAAGCAGCGCTGTAAGAAAAACCTAAAGCAGCCATCAACACTGGATTCAAATCATACAATTTGAGTCCATTATGAATCATTAATTAGATTGTACATAGTAATAACGGCATTAAAAGGCGGGGACTGAGTGAGTGTATGTTACAGTCTACCTGAGGCGATGGGGGTGCAGTACTTGTCGGAGTTGCGCCTACGTATGGGCCCAACACCGTGCGTGTGGGAGTGGGAGTGTGTGTGCAGGCTGGAGGAGCTGATGACTGAGGGTCCCTGGCGCAGTGGGGTGATGGGGGTGGCAGCTGAGGTGGGGGGGTGAGGAAGACCCTCTGGGTAGGCCTCGCTGTCCCGCTTTAACAGAGAGCCGCTGGAAGCCAGGTTCAGCTGGAGGGAGACACAGAAATTAGAGTGATTGATTGTTTATGTCTGCCAAGAAGGTTTCATAGTTTTTCTACTTTTTTTTTTTCAAATACGAACAAATATTTCATTCATTCATTTTATTAAAATATCCTTAACTATCTCACTGTACGTCGGTTTATAGTATTTAATGTGATGTCATGTGTGTGTCATGAAAAGGTGGGAAACTTTACCAAAAGGGGGCAAACTAACTTTGGATGGACTTATATATTATTAACATAAAAATGAACAATTCCTGGACTGAGGGTGGAGGATTGTTTTAGAGCAGGGACATAAAATGGAGTTTCTATATGACTAATGCTTAGCTTGTGTTTACTCTAAAGCTTCACCATGTGCTGAGTGCTGCTGTTTACAGAGAAGCATCATCTACACAAGGATGTGTCAGGGTCAGGTGATATCAGTGCATTCGAATGTTCTTTAGTATCACATACATAACAAATCTCTTCCAGGAAAGTGTTTCTGAACAGTTGTGTCTACTTGTTGTGTAAGAATATTTGTACTTTCAGTACAGGGCACTACATCTAGGAACTATCCACTACTGATGTTAACTCACATTACATAAAAAATAAATCCCCCAACACTACCTATGAATTTCTGCCCCTGCTATTTACCGACTGCAACCTACATTCTTGCTCAGAACCGCACACACTCGCACACACCGAACATGCACATGTATTTATACACACAGTGCTGGCTGCAATTAACCCGGCGCTTACAAATACAAAACCACACGACAGCATGTTTGTAAGAAGGGAACACACACGTGCACTCTGCGGTGGCAAAGTCTTCACGGACCAATACGGCCCAATTAGGCAGAGCTTTGCACACACACACACACACACACACACACACACACACACACACACAGAACCAGTACTCCCAGTCTCTCTGGGACAGCCGTTGTTGGGCTGCTAGTTTAAGACTAATTAAAACCACTGTGTGTGTGTGTGTGTGTTGTCTGTATGTATATAAAATGTGTGAATCGCCCTCTCTTCACTCTGCCCCCTCCTCTGTACCACTGCAGCTGACTGGAGGGGGCGGGGCTGTTTAACAGGTACTTCATTAAGGCTGCAACCGTGCCACATCACCACCGCAACAGTCGAACCCTGTTAATTGAGGCCAAGCTTTGTTTCCATTCCTGACGCTCCTCCCCTCTCCCTCCTCCTCCAATCCCTGACCCCGAGGCTCGTCCCCAGTGGTGACAGAACACGCCCTCTTCCTGATTTCCCATTAGATGTTAATAGCAGCTGATCCCCCAGCGATCAACACATCACCCAGACACATAAGAACACACAACACACACACACACACACACACACACAGTGCCACTCGGCTGCACCCATTTATATCCCCCCAAATTAAGACACTCTAGCCCTAATTGACAATTAATTTCAACATCTTCATATTTTAATAAGACTCCTCGTCAATCTGAATAATGAAATATTCATTAGATACCTAATAACAACCTCACCAACCAGTGTCGACACACACACACACACAGACAGACACATATGCACACATCACATCAAATTTCTATCCCTGATAGAACTGAGAGAGAGCGCTTCGGCTCATCCCTCTCCTCCCTCTCCTTCAGGCTGAGAAATCGCAATTTTCAAATGCTGAATCAAACACAAAACTGAAGTTCAACTTTGACACAGTTTGGATGTGTGAATAGATGCAATTTACCACTTTCTCTGTGGAATGAGAGCATTAGAAAATATAGTGTTCTGAGAAATGAAAAGCACTGTGTCATGAGAAGTTTAAGACAGAGAGTGAAGGAAAGAAGAAAGAAAGGCAGAAAGTAGTCCCTATGATTTATACATAACACCTTAACCCTCACTGGTCAATAGGGGGCGTAGATACCAAGCTAGACAGTTAGAGATGAACGTGAAATCCAAAGAAGGTTTAGGGATAAAGAAACAGTTCAATCAAGACGAGTTTGTAGGTGAATAAGAGGTAAGAGCAGAGGTAGAGGAAAACAAGGTTGTGTAATCTGGGTTTGGGGTGCCAGTGTGTACTCACAGGTTGGTTAAAAGGCTTTGGCTCTGATGGGCGCATGTGCAGGTGGGCCATCATGGCCTGAAGTCGCTCGCTCTCTTTTGCCAGCTGTGAAACAAACAAGGGTGGATATCACCATGAAAAACACTTTGTCTCATTTCGTAACCCTTAGATTGATATAATGTGGTATTGACACAGAATTACAATTACAATTACACCTCAGGCAGTGAGACGAATATGAGCCAGTCAGCTGCCTCAGCACCCGGAGCTCTCTCACACACTTACACTAGCCTGCAGACACACTCGTCCCTGTTTGACATTGTTAACTGCCGTTTAATGGGTGCTGCTACAGCCTGTGGAAACGCTGCATCCTGCGTGTGTGTTTGTGTGCTGGGGCACGCGTATAAACGTGTAGCCTCCAGAAACAACGGATCTACACTGAGACTGATAGCACCATTAACATACTCACACACAGCAGCAACGTACAAATGTGAGAAATTTAAACACGCCGCCTGTGTATGTATGTGTGTCTGTGTGTGCCGTTGGAGGGGAGAGCGGTGGGCTGCCCGTGCACTGCTGAGGGATGAAGTGACATGTCAGGGAGAGAGAGAGACGGCCGTCCTGATGTGATGTGACACCAGCTGCCTCTCTGTCACTTTGTGTTCTCTGGTGGTGGCTTCAGGGGCTCAGCTAAACGCTGTTTACCACCACCACCAAACACAATGCTACCCGTAATGCTGGACAGCCCCCCCCCACACACACACACAGGCAGTGATGTGAAAAGGGTATTCAGAAGTGTTTTTGGAAACTATGTCAAGATGTGTGTGAAGAGGCAGCCTTTGTGTTTTCACTTTTTTTGGGAACTTTCCTTATGCACTGTTCAAGAACAACATTTCACTTCGTACCCAGTGTTGGTATTTTGCTTCTGCTGGAGCATTGAGATGTTTCAAGAGCATTGCGTGCATGAACCACTTTAAGAACAAGAGAGGCAGCCTGGTCCTCCGCTTTCTAGCTCATCTCTCTCTTTCTCTTTTCTTTTCTCTCCCTCCCTCCTCCCCTCGCAGCGCTCGCTCTCTCTTGCTGGTGACCAGAGCAGCTTTATAATTGGAGCAGCGATGGCAGCTTCCCTGCCGACTGCTCCTTTTAAATTACAAGCTCCACTGCTCTCCATAAACTCTGCCCTGCCTGAGACAAGTTACTGCCATTGACTGGCTGAAACGGTCTTCGAGACTTTGTTTGTGAGCAGATGAAAATTAAGTGTGTGTGTATGTCAATGTGTGTGTGTGACTCACCTGTATTTCCAGCTGCTGAACCACCTGCATCTGGACTCGGCACTGAGCAGTGCTGCGGTCATCTAGGGCGTGCTCATTGTTCAAGTGCCTAGAGGTGACAGGAAATGACACAAGATCCACATTCAATTTTTGAGGGGAAATTAGTTAATAAGAAGCATCAAGATCAAAACGCTCCTAGTCCCAATTCAGTGATGAATTTTAAGCTACACTGACTCAACAGAATTATTGTTAAACCAATTCACAGATCCTGAAGGATGAAGTAACAAAACTCAGCTGTTTTGCTTTTATTTAAACTGAGTTATGAGCTGTCTCAGCGCTATGAAAATAAATCACAATCTTGGAAATTTATTTTGTCTAGTGAAGTACGCAGCAGCTGTGTTTTGTGTGTGTATACTTCATTGGTGCTCAGTGAGCCATGATCCAAGACAACCACCTGGATATGAGCTCATGTGTTATCGCACAAAGCCTTATCTGAAGACTTTCTGTTCGCTAAAGTCCATTAACACTGGTGCATGTGTATGTGTGTGTGTGTGTGTGTGCGTGTGTGTGTGTGTGTGTGTGTGTGTGTGTGTGTGTGTGTGCGTGTGTATGTAAAATGGTGGCGCTGTTTGTTTCCTCCAATGTGGGAGGACCCGGGACCTTCTGATCTTTCCCAGCCCACCCCTCCCTGTCTCCCTTCCTCCATCCCTTTCTCTCTGCTCCATCATCGCCAAGGTTATTCACAGGTTGCCGCTGCCTGCCCAGTGTGCGTGTGTGCGTCTCTGAGTGTGTATGTGTGAGTGCGAGTGTGTGCGCCGGTAAATCAGTGCGACTTTTGCATTATCCCGTGGTGTTAACTTGTAATCTGAGTAATCTTCATAAAGCCACTTTTCTGACTTGTTTGTTGTGAAAATGTATGCTACACAGGGAGATGTGCTTGTGCATGTAGTGTGTGTGTGTGTGTGTGTGTGTGTGTGTGTGTCTTTAAGAAAGCAGAAAGTTAGGCAATATCAGGCAAAGACTTGAAATGAAACAAAAACAATGATGTCATGGCATGGCTAATCCAGGCAGATAGACGGCTCAACACAAGTGCACGATAATAATAACAAAAACATGATCTCACCCCTCTCTCTCTCCTTTTCACCCTCTGTTAAGCTCTCTCTCCCTCTCCCTCACTCGCACTTCTGTCCACTCTCCCCTTCCCACTCGTCTTCCCCCGCAACTCCCCAAATGCCTATGATTCACACTCATTCCTACCAAATATGCCCCCCAAAACCCTCCCCTCTCTCTATAGCTGGGCCATAAACAGTAGCAGGGATTTTTTTTTTCGATGTGTCCCGACAATGAGGCTCTGTTTACTCCTCTGAGTGCTGGCAGACAAGGCTTTAACCCACATTACACCCAGCTCCACCAACCACAGCCAGAGTATTATACCAGAGGACTGGGGGAGGGAGGGGAGGTGGGCCGAGAGGAGAGAAGAGAAGAGAAGAAAGGCTTGAAATAGTGGAGTGTCTCCCTCCTCTGTTCTTCTGCTCTACCCTTTTCCCTCCCGGGGCGATGACTAAGGCTGGCTGGAAGGGAGCGCACTGTCGGACTGACGGCATTATCTGTCACTGCCTCTATTTTTTTTTTTCATCTCCCTCTCTCTCTTACACGCACGCACACACACACACACACTCTTTCACTCTATCTCTCTTTCTCCTTCCATCTGCCCTGGGGCTACGTGAAATGAGACACCAAACAACAGCTTTCCTCTCCAAACTTTCCCAGCCTGCCTGCACGCTTTGATCTGACTGTCCGATGCCATCACAATCACCACGCACACTTCTGTGATTGTGTGTGTGTGTGTGTATATGAGTACGTATTTCATCACCCCGGCTTATTAATATCTCCATTGTTCAAATAGCTAAGAGTTTCACATAGATAATGAGAGTGTGAGTTTGTTTAGGGCTTCATTAGCGCCCTGTGAAGCCTTCGTTAGCAGCCACAGTGCCATGGGGAAGTCCACTGTACCGTGTGTGTGCGTGTGTGTGTGACAGAGGAGGAGGTAGCAGAATGTCAAGGCCAGCTCCAGCATCAGCAAACCCCAGTGAGTCCAAACTGGCAAATAACAAGACGGACGCAGAGTGGGAATGAGAAGTTGTTTGATGTCTTCGTGTGGAAAGAAAAAGACGCGTGTGCGGATGAGCTGATTAAGACTCATTTTCTACTTAAGCAAAGTCACAATCTGTCTGACCCTTCAGAGAAAAAGCATACAAAACACAAACACACACAGACAAAAAACACCAGCCAAATGAATCCACTTACAGTACATATTTAGACCACTTATGCTCGGCTGCATTAGAGCAACAAATGAATGGATACGAGTGCGCACACGGAGCCAGTAAAATGCGAGCGTGGAGTGAAAGAGGAATACTATTGTAGCAGGAGCCGAAAGAATTCCTCGAAAAACAGAGAACTTACACACATGTTGCTGTGTGTATGCATGCGCATGCCTCAGAGCAAATGTGATGTAACAGATTGCAACAGATGAATTAGTGAGGTAACGTGAAACACTAGTGATGTACGTGACTGACAATCTCACGTTTGGCGCAAACTCTAGCTTCACTTTGCTCTGCTTCATCTTTTGTTCCTGCTGGTGATCTGAATTGGAGACGGAGCCTTTCGAATTAAACTGGAGGAAGTTTTAATGTGGCCTCAAATCTGAGAGTGAAATGTGTGACGTTTGCACATTACCACCTTAAATTAAAAACAATGCTGATGGCACCGTAATCAGAAACAAATGAGAAAGAAGATGCTGCTCTTTAGAAAGCTTGTCTATGAGAACGCTAACTATACTAACTAGGACATCCAAGAGCTCTTAAAGGAAAAATGGAAACTGGACACTTTAAACATCTGCCAGTATTAAATATATAGAATGCAGACACATGGGTCCACGCCACATTTTGGGTGGTTGTTAA
Organism: Holacanthus passer; assembly: GCA_025331565.1. Taxonomy (NCBI): domain Eukaryota; kingdom Metazoa; phylum Chordata; class Actinopteri; family Pomacanthidae; genus Holacanthus; species Holacanthus passer. The sequence continues at coordinate 8,995,989 of JAFREQ010000011.1, forward strand.
CTTACTTGATGAATTGTCCCATGTCCTCACACAGTGCTTCGCAGCCAGGCCACTTACATTCTCCATGGCCGTAGAGAGGATGGGAGCCGGCATGCTCCTCATGACTGTGTGGAGAGAGAGAGAGACACACACACAAAAAGAGACAGTAAAATTTTTCATATGTTGTTAAAATATACAGCAAATAAAAACAGTGACTTTCTCAGCGTCAGAAGCAGAGCGTTTATATGGCACACTCAACACACACAAACACACACGCACATGCAAAAAGCTAACTGTAGCAGCAGAAGCATCAATGCGGCCATCTGAATTTGGTTAGCAGTCATTAGTTTGTACAGTTCATGAAGCCAAGTGCAGAGAGAGGAGGATAGAGCAGAGTGGGGTCAGTTACAGAAGCCAGGCAAGTAAGGGAATCGGTCCAGCAACCTCAGAGGCACATTCTTCAAGTCCATGACCTGTCTTTCTGTCCTTGGCGTATGTGTTGTGCATGTGTGTGTTAGTGTTGGTGTGTGTTCTTACATTTCAGGAGTTGACACAGAGTCGGCACAGGACCAACCAGCCATGACTGATTGGCGGCGGCTGCCGTCATGTGCTGGTTGTTCTTATGTGGTGAGCTTGTGCACGTGTGTTTTTGTGTGTGTATCTGTGCATATTTATGAGCTTGTGTGTTTGTTGTATGTGTGTGCGGCAATGAAAGACTGGGCCAGGTTTGGTTTGGGCCCAGGGTAAAATAACTGTATCCATGCGCATGTGTGTGTGTGTGTGTGTGTGTGTGTGTGTGTGTGTGTGTATGTGGCAGGTCCAGTAGCAGATGTGGTTCAGACCTGGACCTTCGCCTGCGACTGCTGTCTCCACATATATTTACATGACTGTGTATGTGTGTATTCGCATGCGTGTGTGTGTGTGTGGACTGGGATGGGGATTCTCCCAAATCAACATCAGAAGGTTGTCTAACAAAAACCATTTGTCTCACAGATGGAAACATGTCTCTCTCCCTCTCCCTTCGCTTTTTCGCCTCCTCCTGATCATATGCGCTGGCTGAGGTTGGAGCTTGTGTGCGTGTCTGCACGTGTGTGTATGTGTGTGCTGGCTGTGGTTGAGTCAACTCAGAAGCAGCTCAGACAGCAGACATGACAAACTGCTGGCAACCACATTTCCCCTCCACATCAGCCATGCATTAGCTTAGCAGGCTAACATACTAATGCTACACCCCTCCGTACTTCAACTACAGCCAACTCTGCAGCACACTGTAGTTGTAGTATGACAGTGTGTAGCATATATGAACAACTAATAGAAGCTCTTTTAATTAATACATGCACTCCCACCCTGACCACCTCCAAAATGGGGTCAGGGTCAACAATGCCCTGGAGCAAGCAGTGAATCAGTGCTAAAAGACACTGCAGACCACCCTCCAATAGTGTGTCCATCTGTCTTGGTCTTGTCCGCTCTTGTGTGTGTATGTGTGAGCGTGTGTGTGCTACTCACTGGCTGCTGGGGGGTTGGCTGCCTTTGGAGTAAAGGGGGACATGGTCATCTCCGCTGTCTGCCTTGGTGAAGGAGGATATCCACTCAAACAGTCTGGCTCTTAAAGACGGAGACAAGCCCATGAGCAGCCAACACAGCCATGGGACAACACAGCCCTCATATGTTGTAGTACTTCTCCCATATGCTTTTCTGACATGTCAACTTGGTAACGAGGAATTTATTCTGCAGCAAATTTAGATCTACAAGTATAGATGACTCAAACAAATACTTCCCATTTTCTACCAGGTGGCCTGCATCCACCATCCTCTCCTCTCCTCTCTCCTCTCCTCTATACTATACTGGCATGTGGTTGACAGCATACTGGCAGAACATACTGATACCAACACACCTCCTATCAAATGAGCTGAGAGACGTTTACACCCTGGTGATGTGTGATATGCTGCATGTGCATGTTTTGTAACTGTGTTTAGGTGCGAAGGTACGGAAGAAAGGCTAAAAGTTAAAAGCCCGAAAATGACATGACAAGAGTATGTGAGTTAGAGAGACTACGGGTCACACAGAGGACACACACACCGTCACATTGTGGATATTTCAAGTATTTTGACACACTGTACTCCACCTTACCTGTCTCTCTTTGGGGTGTGGCTCTGTCCGTTGGCCAGGCTGTGCAGTGGGATGTGAGCGCTGGCAGCTTTGGGGAAGGCTGAGGTAGAATTGGAGCTGTTGGTGCTCAAGTCCAGGCCCTCGGCCTGTTTCAGGGCCTCCTCACTGCTCGGCACCCCCGACACCTCCTTCCACAGCTGTTGGAGGTCTGACGGACACATCGCTGCAGATAAGAAACACACAGTTAACTTAGCAGTCACCTAACTCGGTCGATCAGTTTCACATGTTGCGTGCAGAAGTGATTACAGGATATTTAAGTTAAGCTAATTCAAACAAAGCTAAGAAGAAATGTGGTTAACAGTAAGTCAGATGAGGCAATGACTACAATACCACCCACACAGAGACACTAAATAAACTTGATGTCCCAGAGGGCTGCGACTTACTATTCTAATCCAAATAAAAAACACACGCAACTATTACAGTCCCTCAGGAGCGGTTAAAAGAGAAAAATAAGACAAACTAAAAAAGACAAGAGGTTAATTTCTGCATGTTTTTGTTATTTTTCCAGATATCTACTACTCCTCAACTATTTCCTAATCTCCGTTGGCAACTGCTGCTGTCCACCAGCACCACTGCTCCTGTCACTACCACTATTTGTCTGAACAGGGTGGGTGCACACTTTGAGTTCTTTCTAGTCGCAGCTTTGTTATTTCTGCTCCAATTTCACAGTGCGAGAGACGCCTAAAATGCCACAGTCTACTCCAATGGATCTTACCATGCACGTACACCCGCATGCAGGCACGCACGCACGCACGCAGCCACACACATACATCTGCACATTCACACACATACACAGACCTCGCAGCAATCCAAATATTATGTCTGCTTTGTCTGCATTCTTCTGTGGTCCCGCCAAAACAAAAGTTCTCACTCTGGAGGAATGAAGCGGTGTGAGTGTAGATTTCTGTGTGTGTGTATGTGTGCGTGTGCGTGTATTATCCAAGAAACTTGACCAATCTGTGGACACGCCCAGAGAGTGAAAGTGTAAGGTTGTTAGGTGATTGTTAGCTAAAGTGTTTCCTCCTTTGACTTATCAGACTAGCTTATACCACATCCATTTAATTAGAAATATAAAAAATGTCACTTTAAAGAAAATTTGAGATTCTGATGAAAGTCACTTTACTGATGAACATAAAGCAAGAAAACTTATGCTGATTTATAAACAAAAAAAATCCAAATTTTTGTGTGTGTTCATGTGAAAATATGTTCTCACAATATCTTCCAGCTATTGTTGAGTGATACAAAGTATTTAAAATGTTGAGAGTGCTCTAATGCTCTCTGTTAAATGCATACACACCCACATCTGGCTGCTAGTGTCATATTTTTTTCACATTAATGTCTGGTGAAAAATGTGACATTACTTTAGAAGATGCAGGAAAGTGCTCTTGCACTTTTATTTATTCATATTTTTTTGCCACAAGGTAGGTTTTCCATTTGCATTTATGAGATATACACAAAGTGCCTCCATCTTACTGCAGTAAAAGAAATAATCAAAAGCCATAGCAGGACCCCTCATGTCACCCCAACCCCCACTAACTACCCACCGGACACAACAGCCCTTTGAGGCGGGGCGATAGTGTGTGCAGTTTGTGTGTGTAGGTGCAGGTGTTTATGCATGTGTGTTTGTGTGTTTGTGTGGCATGGCTGGCCAGAGGAATGCTCTGGCTCACGCCTGGCTGAGCCGTCACAATGGACCGGCTCTTTCACACTGCAGGGAAATTCCACTCTGATACGGAGGGAGAGAGAAAGAATAAGAGAAGGAGATGCCAAAGCCAAATGTTTGAAACTGTCTGAAAAATTACACTCTTCTATCCAAAACTGTAGCCTCTGTCTTTTCATTTGTATCCAATTTGCATCTACTTGTTTTTTTTCTTTCAACTCTCTCTGTAAACTGGTAATTCCACTTGTCCTCCCATAGACACACACACACACACACACACACACACACACCCTGCCCCCTAGCACATAAACACACACATGCAAAAATCACATTAAAGTGTCTGTGTAAGTTTTGGGTGTTGTACTAAACTTATGCGAAATTAACTTTATAAAAATGAACTCGATTTTATTAAGTTTATGTTTGTTTTTGTCAGATTCAGATAACAGTGTGGACTATGAGCGTTTGTGTGTGTGTGACGGCATGTGACTGCGCACGAGAGAGAGAGGAGGGATCAGACGGACGGAGGGAAGGAAACTGGCCTGTTTAGTCAACTCAGTCAGCGCTTTAGCAATGTTACGGCCACTTTAGAGCCCCTAAAGCATTCTCCATGTGTGAGATAGTGTGCATGCGTGTGTTAGACATTACTGTGGACAAAGACACACACACACAGACACGCATGTTCACTAAGGGCGGACCAGTCGACAGTCAACTTTTATCGTTCTAAAACCATGCTGACAAAATGAAGGAACTGTGGGAGAAGTTACATATAGGAACAAAAAAAAATCCAGTGGGCACAGCAATAGCAAAACGATGATGCTCTTGTGTCTGGCTATTCTCAACACACACACACAAGCACATACACACACTCATGCAGGCACATGCACACACCTCCAAGCAGGGGGCTTAGTGGCATATTTTACCTATTATCCAAATGAGTACCTTCCACAAACCCACCAATCAGGTTTCCTTTTATCTTTTATAGGCTGATTAACTTAACAGGCTTCACATGCAGCACTGGGCACAGGCCTGTGTGTGCGTGCTCAATAGACCATGTGTGCATGCATGTTTGTCAGGATGTGTCTCTGTGTGGTTAGGGTTACACATATGAATGTGTGTGTGTGCGTGTGCACATACCTTGCTGCAGAGACTGCATGGTGGCGGTGGGCTGCAGTGGGACCAGGCCTTGTCTCTGGAGGTTGAGGATGTGCTGCTGCTGAAGCTGCTGCATCTGGATCAGCTGCTGCTGGAAGGCCAACTGCTTACTGCCTAACTGCTGTGAGCCAGAAGACAGAGAGAAAGAGAGTAGAAAAAGTTAGCAAGTTTTACTTCCATGCTATTGTTAACCAGTTCCTTACCCTGTTTTTTGTCCCCATCTTATTTTTTATTTGTAGTAATAAACCCTCTGCTCATTTTAGCACAAACCATGGAAGTGTACAGTACATATAAATCAGTTAGCACCTAAAAAAACATCAACTCTAACCCCATATTTTATTCTGAAAAGAAATTTCAAAAGTGTTACATTTTCAACGGTAGCTTAGAACCAAATGACAGACTTTGACAGTTGACCCTGATTGATTTTCTTTAACATCTAAGAAGAAGCCTGTTCCGTTATTGTGATTTCAATTGCTCTGCTTGTCAAGTATAAAGTCAGTTAAACACCATATAAAATAAAGAAAAGGATGATATAAAGGTTGATTGTGTGCTGTTAAAAGTGAGAACTATGAAGCCTGAGTGCAGAAAATTAGTCCTGTATTAAAAGAAAGAAAAGCCTGAAGTGTGAGGATCCTGAGGATGAAGAGGGAAGGGAATGAGGGAGTTTGAAGGGAGAGTGGGAGAGACTACATGGCGCGTGGCGATAATGTCGGTGTGTGTTACGGTGATAAATGTCCCCTTTCCTGCTCTCCCAGTCTGGGGCAGACCTGGCCTGTGCTGCGCTGTTTGAAGTCCCCCCTGACCAACCCCCGAGAGAGACTGACTTTATCTCTCACAGATAACTAGAGGAGGGGAAAATAAATAAATACAACTTGAGGAACTGCTCATTGTGTGTACGTGTGTGTGTGAGAGAGAGAGTGGCAGCCTGGAACTCTTTGAACAGAGAGGATCTCACAGGAAGGGCAGAAAGGTCACTTCCTTTCAGACTCGGTGCCTGGGGAGAAGAAGTGTGATGGCAGTGTGTTTGTGTGTGGGAGGGGGCTGTTAGGGAGGTGCAAGGGGGTGTAGAGGAGCAAGCACAAAAATTATTCTTTACAAAAGAAAAACAGAGATGGATGAAAGATGGGGAAAACACCTTTTGCCATGCAATGATTCAATGAAAGTGGATCTATAAGTTTTCAAATTTGGGCCTGTTTCACAAACAGCGGTTCACATGCATGTGTCACAAGTATGGCTTAAGTTTTGATTAGTGAAATGTGATTAGTAAAATTAATAATTGAGGAAAGTACCTCAGGTTGCAAGTCACAGTTTGCATGTTGCGAATTTGGTGAAACAGGCCCCTGATCAGGACTTTGTAATGTAAACAGAGAAGGACATTCAAAGGAACAAGGAATCAAGGTCTAAAACAGATGCTGGTGTTAACTCTAGGAAATATTTGTTCAGTGTGCCCAGAATTATTGTCTACACCTTTAGTCACTGCAAACACAAAGACAGCTTCCTGATAGTTGGGGTGGGACACAGTAGTCACAGGTCCGGCTATCTAGTCACTAATTACATACAACCACAGCTACAGTGTATGAAACAGACCTGAACTACTGCTTCTACCACCATTGTCTCCTCCTGCACTTTGCCTCCAAGCTACAGTTTGTTGGTTAAGAAGAACCTGTATTTGTTTTAAACCACACAGGTTCTTGTTTAAACTACAGTACAATTGGGAAACATCTCTTAGGCTTTGTCATAGGCAAAATACGTGTCATGTTAACATAGTTGAGTTCTTGTAAAGTGAATTGCCCAATTCAGCAATAAATGGTTTATCGTAATCAGTATGTCCTGACTGAACGGTTTCCTCTTTTTCTCTCTCTTTCCAGCCCTTCTGCCCCTTCTTTTCAACTTGTCTGTCCATTTTATCCCCCCCATTCCCTCCTGAGGATATGGCTATGGTTCTTTAAAACACACACTGTGTGTGTGTGTGTGTGTGTGTGTGTGTGTCTGTGTGTGTCTGTGTTCTGTTTACATTAGCTGTGGCTGAGTGGCCAAAGCTAGCGCAGTAACAGGCTGTCAATGTGATTTATGAGCACATCACACACTGTCTGAGCCTGCCAGTCACACAGACGCACACACACACACATACAGAAGGACACTTACAGACACACACACACGCACACACATACACTGGAGATGGACACTCGCAGATACACACGCACACATCCCTTGTGATGGTCAGAGTCACTTCATTAAGCTGACTCCTGACCAGTCCCAAATGCACCAGCGACACACACAAACACTGACTCAACATACACATACATACTCTTTCTTTCAATGCATCACTTCCACGCAGACAAGAAAGCGAAGAGGAATTGCAGAGAAGAGGGAAAAGGGCAAAAAGTCACAGCCACTCGAGCACAAACTGTTTCATTCTTGCTCCACTGTCTCCTCCATCTCTTCCTCTTCTCTTGTTTTCTGGGTGTGTAAAAAGGTCTGCTGGAATCTAAAGTTGGTTTAAAAAAATCCTCTCTCACACCTGCTCTGCCTAACCAGCAGCACTTTGTAGGTCAAATAGATTATACTTGACTGATTGCTGGTTAGCTTGCATTGTTACAAACAGTACAAACCTGACATAAATGAAACACACCCCCTGCCTCAATATCTGACAGCACTTGCCTGATCAGGAGAGATATTAGAATTGACTAAAATGGTGTTTTTGGTGTTGACTGATGGCTCGCAGAAACCGAAAAAAGACGACTATAAACGGCCTTAGTCATATCAGCTGTATGCAGCTCTGTAGGGAGGCATATTCCACCAAGTGTATGTGTGTTTGTGCAGTGAACCATCACACATCAAGCCTCTCCCTCTCTGCATGTATGTGTAGCTGTGTGACCAGTGTTTGCACTTGTCTAGTTGTTACAGGACAACAAACCTGAAAACTGGGACAGCAGCAGAGAGAAGGGAGAAATGGGAAAGCGATTCAGACACCCTCTCAACATGCGAGTCAACCACAACTGGTTTGCTTTGGTCACGGTCGAGTTGGCTGACCGCTGTCGGCGAGGAGTTTGGGGCGGAGGAGGGGGGTCTGCCCGTTGGGAGAGGGGGATGAGGGAGAGGAGGAGGAAGGAGGGGAGAAATCTAGGATGTGTCTTCTCATGCGTTTATCAGAAAAGTCTCATGAGGGCCTTTTCCCTTCTCTGTCTCCTGCACGGTCCTCTGTGTGTTCGGTAATTTTGGTGTATGAGCATTCATGTAGCAAAAATGTCTCTATTATACACATGCAGTACCCACATGCACAAACAGGCACACACACACATACACAAGAAAGCTCTCGTACACACAGGTTATGACAGTAATCTTGTCTGATCGATTGAGATCCTCTTTGTTGTGCCACGATGTGATCCTAGTTGATCCTCTGTTATCCTACTGTACCACAGCTGTGGTTAAACCTGGTACAGTGTGCATGTTCATGCATATTTGTGTGTGTGTGAGAGGGAAAGCGAGAGCGAGGGAGGCTCCTTGTGCTGGCGGGGTTAATTGACAATTAAAAGAGTGGCAGACCCCTCCTACAGAGAGATTTCACCTCGGGCTTAGAGATGAAGGCATGCAAATGAATACTTTGGCTGGGTAGTGTATGGCTTGGCACAGCGCTCTTTCACTGCGTTGGTGGAAACAACATGGTGGAAACAAATGAAAATCTCTATTCACTAATCCTTGTTTTGAGACAAGCTCGTACACACAACAGCAAACTGGAGGAAAAGGAGGATGAGAGAAGTGAAAGAGAGCTCAACGTATGTATCCTACATTTAGATCCTCAGTGATTTTTTTCCTTCTCCTGGCTCCCATGTCAACCGCTTTTACTGCGTTTAAGGGTGCTTGTGTACTTCAGAGTGTACTTGAGCTGAGTGAGTGTGTACTTGGTGAAGTTCACCTCTTTTGCCGCTTGCTTCCCAGCCTGCTGCTGCTGCTGTTGCTGCTGCTGCTGCTGCTGAGTCAGAAGCTGGAGATGCAACTGCTCCTGCTGCTTCTTGTAGTACTCCTGTAACTAGAGACAGACACAGAAAGAGAGA